>JARYZH020000149.1:0-600000 GCA_030021035.2 Notholithocarpus densiflorus
AAGGATGGTATGTTAGAAGTTGTTTCTTTTCATGAACAACATAATCACGAGCTTGCTTCTTTGCCAATAAAGCATATGTCAAGATCAAAGAGAGAAATTGCACCTGCTCAAAAAGCCATTGCAGATGATGTAGTGAGGCCTGGAATATCAATTACACAAGCCATTGATTCATTGAGCGTGCAAGCAGGGGGTGGTGAAAATCTTGAGTTTATGAATGTTGGCTATAAGAATTCTGTACATAATGAGCGGGGGACGGCTTTGAAGAAAGGAGATGGTCGTGCCGTGATGGAATACTTTTGTAAGATGCAATTAGAAGATCCATCTTTTTTTTATTCAATACAACTTGATGATGATAATCAAATCATGAACATTTTTTGGGCTGATTCTAGATCAATAGTTGATTATGGACATTTTGGAGATGTTATATGTTTTGACACAACTTCTCGGACAAATACATACGGTCGACACTTTGCTCCATTTGTTGGGGTTAATCATCACAAACAAACAATTATCTTTGGTGCAACTTTACTTTATAGTGAAACAATAGAGTCATTTAAATGGTTGTTTGAAACTTTTTTGAGTGCAATGTCATGGAAGCAACCAAGAACTATACTTACAGATCAGTATGCTACAATGGCTAAAGCAATAGCTGAGGTATTTCCTGAATCGAATCATCGTTTATGTGTATGGCATATTTATCAGGAGGCCACTATGCATCTAAGTCATGTATTTGATTCATTTCAAGAATTTGCAAATGATTTTAGTGATTGTGTGTATGGTTATGAAGATGAAGATGAATGGCTCGTTGCATGGGATAATATGCTTGAGAAATATGCTCTTGTTGATAATAAATGGTTAGGTGGGATATTTGATGTGAAGGAGAAATGGGCTATGGTATATGGTCGACATATGTTCACTGCTGATATGAAAAGCACCCAATGCAGTGAGTCCATGAACAATGCGTTGAAGAAATACTTGAATGTTAAACTTGATTTTGTGCGTTTTTCGGAACAATACTCTAGAGTTTTGGCTGATAAGCGACATCAAGAACTACAAGCAGAGTTCAAAATGAGACGAACAAAACCGGTTTTACAAGTTGATTTAGAGATGTTGGGACATGCTGTAGAGTTTTACACCCCAGAAATATTCCCAATGTTTCAAGATGAATATTTGAAGATGGGAGATTGTAAAATTTACCGGGTTAATAAATTTGATACTATCAGAGAATACAAAGTCACATATAGGGAGAGAACTCAAGAGCACCTAGTTAAATATGAAGCCTCAACAACTATTGTGGAATGCAATTGCATGAAGTTCAATTTCATAGGAATTCTATGCGTCCATGCTTTGAAAGTTCTTGACAAGAAAAATATTAGAAGACTTCCAGCCCATTATATATTGAAAAGGTGGACAAAAGATGCAAAGGTTGGTTCTATCAAGGACCATCGTGGCATTTATATTAAAGGTAATACTCAAGAATCGATAGGAAAGCGCTACTCTCATTTGAGTCATAAATTTCGTGAAATTTCCACACTTGCAGCGGAGAATGAGATGATGCATGAACATACCAAAAGATGTTTTGAAAATTTATTGAAAGATTTGCAAGAGATGAGAAAGAAATGTTATTCCAATAGTATGGAAGGTCGCGTAGAGGTCCATGGTGAAGCTATTCATGCAGATGTATTACAAGGTAATAGTGGATTTGACTCCCATAAGGATATAACTTCTCAAGATTATGTTGTTGGACACTACTGTAAAGATTTATATGGTTTAAATCAGGTATACATATTCCTAATGTTTTTTGTTACAACCTAAGCGTTAGTCCCCTCCTCCCCCTCTCCATACATAAACATGTTTGGTGGCATATTTGTAGGTTTCATCACCCCCTGATATTATCCAAGAAGAGCACCATATTGGCAACAACTCTTAAGTAGGTTGGATTTAGAAACCAACTTTTTTGGATGGAGATTGGAGACAAAAATGGGTGGAGTTAAAGAGTACAAGTTTATTTGACCGAAATTGGAGACTATTTTTGACTGTCAACTGTTAAGTAAGTTGTTAAACTTACTTCTTCTTCTTTTTGTGTTTGTGTGTGTGTCTATTTAATTCAGATTTGCAATTGTTTTGACAAAATGTTGCATGTGATGTGATCATTTACCACCCTTTTTTGTTTTGTCACAAAAGCTGCTAATAGTTTTGTTCTTGGCCAATACAATTGTGGTGGTTGTAACCTAAATTTGAACAAGATTTTCTTTTTCTTTTTTTGGGGGCAGAAAGCTATTATATTTATGAATAAATTTTATTTGATGCTTGCCAAACTGAGATAATATCCTGTCCTAACTTGCCAAAGTCACAGAAACAGTAATGCCCTTACTTAGCTCATTGAAACTGTCTTTGCATCTCAAGGGTGTGTTTGAATCTGTGTCAATGGTCTTAGATTAGAGATAAACACCTTGAATCCTCAAGGTGATTCGTATCCCTTGGCTTAACATAGGTTGAGCCTCTACCAATAATTTTATTTTACTCAACAGCTCTTGCTAAGCATCTTTTTCTAAGGGCTAAAACTTACAAGTGAGATGTAATAACTTTCACTTCGACAATATAAAAATCGTAAAAGCCCAACTTGTGCCATAAGTGAAGACAAGTTGTAATAATTCCATCTAAATGAATCCTATAACGGAAATGTTGGTAATCTTGAAGTTATTCTTTTCATATTTTAATTTGATAATTGTAAACGCAAATATCTTTAAAGGTGTGCATAGAAGGTTATAATCAAGAAGTATCTATTACGTGGCGAACAAAATCATTAACTGCTATCAAGGAGTTTTAAATTTTAAGTTTTTCCTTCAATTCTTTTTGTTTAGATCGATGAAGAATAAATAGAAAACACCCCAAGACAGAAAAACCTCATAGCTTCTGAAGGAGAAGGAGAAACGAAAAATAAAATAGAAAATAAACCACTCCACAGATCTGAAGGCCCTTCCAACAATCTACTAGACAACTACCATTCCTATGGCAATATTTTTCCACCTTTTGATTAACATTAGTTCCATTGCTACACAATGGAAATTCTTTAAGCTGGAAGCCTGTCCTTAGAAAAATTATTAGTCTGATAGACCAGCAAATTTGATAAACAAGTGAGCTAACCACAGCTGAAGCTTCACATTTTACGACTTGTAGGCACAGATGACTCCTTTTCTGTCCAAGCTCATTTCAAAAATAGTTGTGTTGTATTAAATGACCAAGGGCCTTGATCTAGAACCTTCTATCTAGTCTCAGTATAATCGAACACATGCACAATTACACCTGTTTCCAGCATGTAACTGAGGACTAGCTCCCTCTTTGCTTCAACAGTGTTCCTAATTTGGCATGAGTATTAATGCATAGGGCTTGGTTCAGAAACATGGACCTCTTTTTGTTCTTCTTTTATGATTTCAACAAACATCCTTGATATCTTTCTGCCATCACTTTCCTTGTTGAGATAAGTACATCCAAATGCAGCAAGAATCCAAGCACGGAGTAGGAAAACCCCAAGCACAACCACGAGCATTGAGGGTCAATTCTTTCAGTTTAGAGAGGTTGTGGAGAAAGTAAAGGAAATAGAATTCAATCCTTTTGATGATGAAGTTTGCCAAGGCAGTACATGTTTTGTGGTCGAGCAAATCAACGTGGGAAAGGAAGGTTGATGTTTATAAGAAATGGGGTTGGTCTGAGGCTGAGCATGAGATTTCATTGGCATTTAGAAGGCATCTGTGGCGTATGATGGTGTTAAAGACAAGATTATGAGGGTAATGGATTTTCTTGTCAACAAGATGGGCATGGAGTCTTCCCTCATTATGAAATACTCGGAACTTGGAAAAGCAATTGATTACTAGGGTTTTGGTTTTTCAAGTTTTGTTATCAAGAGGTTTGGTAAAGAAGGATTTTAAAATGTATACATGTTTTGTTTGTTCTGAAAAGACATTTATGCAGAAGTTTGTTATGCCTCATGAGGAAGCTTCTGATCTGTTGAAGCTATAGCAGGGAAAATTGGATTTTTCTAAATGAGAAGAGAATAGCTTGTTGGATTACTTGCTTTAGTTGAGCTCCAAGATTGAAATTAATCCATATTTTTTTATTGGTAATGTGAGTTCTCTTTAATTTGTTTAACCATCGAAACTCAAGTTCCAAAATGCAATGCATAATCATCTGCTAGGCTATTGTGATCTGTTCTTGCTTTATACATGGGCATAAGTCTGCAACTAGTTCCATTGCTGAACTTTTGTAACTAAAATATGATTTATCTGTGGAACTTTTGTCACTGAAATTTGATTTCTTTCATCTTGTTGCCATAAAAAGGGCATCTAGCTCTACATGATCTTTCTATGCGTTTGTTACTTGATGGTGTTGCAGTGTTGGTGCATGCAATTTTGAGACTGATATTGCTAGTTCAAGTTAGTTATACTGATTATATATTGATACCATGGTGAAGTCTCACATATTGTGTGCATTCTAACATACATAATATTCTGTTTAGCATGTTTGTGAGCAAATTCTCTCAGGATTAGCAAAATCTTACATTGTTTTGATTTGCAGAGCTCTTATATGGCGCCTATCTGGAATGCACTGCATGTTCAGATGGCTACAAGAAAGAGCAGCACAAAGTGCATGGATTTCTTTTGTTCTACAGAAGAAAATAATTGGAAAAATACTTGCTTTCTAAGCTGTTCATCTTAATGGCTTGAGTCAAATTCATGTCAACCAAGTGGACAAATCCAGCTACCAGCTTTCTTGTAAGTTGGGAGAGGGATTTAAATTTGCATTTACAAGTCACTTAATATATCATGAGACCTAGTTGGACCATGTTCTGCCATCACATCTTACTTTGACTTTCAATTGGACAGTTGTTATTTTAACTCTCTTAGCAGGTTCTGTGCAGCTAGCAAGTTGGCATTTTTCCCTTTAATTAAATTTCAACCCCATCTTTTATATACAGCTAAATTTTATTATGAGTGAAAAATTCTGCACAATTGAGATCCTTTTAGAACAATACTTTGTGTTTTACTTGAAAATGGACTTGTATATCAACTCCAATATGCCAAGCATGTAATAGTATGAAATGAACGAGTATGGGAGTCTGGTTGTGGCTAAAAGCCCACAACTCAGAGAAGAGAGTGATTTTAAGGGCTTTGGTTTTATCCTAATTCTGGTATCAAATGCTTTAGTGATAGAGATTTCAGTACGACTACTATGTTAGAGGGTGATGAAGACCTGTTCTTTTTCAAGTTTGTGAACTATTAAATAGGAAGTCTCCCCATCTGCAGAATGTATACAGATAAAACTTGGATATTACAACAGTGGGAGCTGGTTAAGAGGGATGTGCATCATGCAGCAATTGCATAACGATTACACAGTGAACCCCAATCTGTTTGCATTTCCTTATTTGTTACTTAAAATCCCTTTGAATTTTTCATCCTCTACTTGCTTTAGTCCAAGTTTGAGTGCAGCTGAGAGAGAGAAGACTTACAGCTATTAACACAAAGTGTGACACAAGTCATTTATAACACAATCCAGAAGTAGTTTAGGTGAAACAAAATGGTGTATTATGAGTTGTTCAGATAAGAATTCGTGCTAATAAATTTACCGTGGACAGAAACAGTGCTATGTGTGCTTGAGCAAGTGATATGTATCCCGCTAGCTGTTTCTGAGAAAAATAAGGTGCTAACTCGTATCCAGACAATTATTAAAGAGGAGAGCCTTGGGTGCGGCTGTTATAATTGTTAAATCATGGATCCAAGTGTTTTACGTTGCTCATATATAGTGTTAGTTGAACCCATTGTTCTTGGACTTGCTTTAGTCATGTCCAAGGTTGCAATTAATTTTGGCTAATGTTCAAATCCTTTATTTTTGAAAAAAAAATTTACATCCTATTATAATTTATGTGACTGTTTACTTGTTCCCATTGTTCTTATTGTGTTGAATGATCCCAGCTATTGTAATTTTATGTAGTTACTCTTGTAGAAGCTCAGTGATGTATTGTTTGTTCAATTTGTCTCTCTTTTCTACTTTGTTGGTAACTTACACTGGCATTTGGTGGGTCACAACATCACCTTCGATCTTAATCTTATAAGAGAAGGAGATACCGTTTGAGTAAAAGTAATTGTATCACGCTCCTATTTTGTATGGAATATGCTGTGAGGTCTTGTATATGGAGTGCAATCCTTTCTATAAGACAGAATTTTGTTTTCTCACGTTTGTAACATCTCCTTGATTTATGGAGCTTCTATACGGTGCTAGTTGGGCCAAATAGTTCTTCCCTCATATTGCTGCTATTTGGATTGCTTATAATGTGAGGTTCATCCCTTTGCGTGTACGTATGTCCATGTTATGCTTTTTTTGTTTCTCTTTGCTGGGGTGGTGAGAGGGGGAGAAATGCAGGTAACTATCTCATTTGATTAACGGAAATGACTCTTACACACAAACTTACATGCACTTTTTAAACTAAAATCGTAAAGTGACTTGATGTCATAATTTCAGTTTAAAATGTTTGTGTAATAAATATAACTCATTGATTAATAACTACACCTAAATCCAATTTGTGAAACCAAAGCACAAATATACATGGTGGTACTATTGAGTCAATTGGCTTGTTAAGTCTCAAAAACCTATAACTGGCTTGGTGGAAATCAGGAGGAGGGAGCAAAACTCTCTGAATTGGCCTATGAAGAGACAGAATCCACAAGACCCGTGATTGGCCCAACAAATTTTTTACAAAAGGTCTGTTGAAAATTGAAATGATAGACCCAATTCCTAACTCACTATAAGATGGGACACAAATAATCTCTTGCACCTCAAGAGCTGAAGTGGATGTCTAGATATTAAGGAATACCAAATATCTAAAAGGGATGGGGTCTAATCTTCTTATTCTTTGCCAAAGGTTTGTTGAAATCACATACAATTGGCCAAAAGTTCTGTACTCAATTGACATTTTATAGTGTTAGCAACAAAAACATTCAAGATTTAAATTCTTCTTCTCAAATATCAAATTATCAAAAAAAAATCAAAGTGTTTGACTGATTGTATCTTTTAAAATATCAAATTATAGACTAAATCTTATAAGTAGTTTCTGTTTTCTATCTTTTTTAAAGAAAAGGAAATAGTGAGATTCAACCTTTACACGTCACAAATGAGCTTGGGTTATCATTTGAATCCTAGGAAGTGTCTTTACTCTTAGACTAAAAATTATATTATACATTTTTAGTTCTCAAATAATCTTTTATTTTTTATATAATAAAAATAATAATAACCCAAAATGGTATAGCAAAACAATCTGGTACCGTACCGAAGTATATTGGACAAATCAAACATTGTCCAAAACGGAAACGGTACATTTTTGGGACAGAGGATATCAAAACGGTGCACTTTGGAGAGAAGAGAGAGAAGTAGAGAACCCTAATGCAAAGCTTTGGCCTTCGCGGTTTGGGAATCTTGCTCATTCACTCACAAGCCACAGCGGAGGTCTTCTTCTGAAACGGACTCTATACACAGTAGGTGAGTTTTTCTTCCAGTACCGCTTATATGACACGTTGAATTTTCTCTATAAAGCTATTCACCATGGGAGTTGTTGTACTGTTGAAACCCACATAGCGTTATTATTATCATCTGGCAGACTAAGATACATTTCAAGCACTTCAACTTCAAATCAACACTCATTCACTGTCTCATACCTCATAAACTCATGTGGGTTCTCACCAGAAGCTGCTCTATCAGCCTCCAAATATGTTAATTTTGAAAACCCACGTAAAGCAGACTTGGTCATTAGCTTTTTCAAGCACCGTGGTTTCTCACAAACCCAAATCTCAAACGTCATCAGAGAACACCCAGGAGTGCTGGTATCAGATCCTCACAAGACCCTTTTGCCCAAATTGGAGTTTTTCCACTCCAAAGGCTTTACAACCTCTGACATTGCCACAGTCTTATCTAGAAATTCACTAATATTGAAACGAAGCTTGAAAAACCACATAATCCCTTCTTTTGTTTTCCTTGAGTATTTTCTTGGAACTGATGGGAACACTATTACTGCTGTTAGACGTTCTCCGGGTATTCTCATGGTTAAACTCGACACTCATGTGGTTCCTAATATCAATCTTCTGCGAGAAAATGGAGTTCCTGAATCAAATATATGTGTCTTGATTAAAAAATGTCCTAGACTTATTATGACAGGTGCTATTCGATTTAAAGAGATTGTAGAGGAAGTCAAGGAAATGGGATTCAATCCTTTGGGGTTGAGTTTTATTTTGGCTATTTTTGCAATAAGGGGAATGAAAAAATCCACATGGGAGAGGAAGGTCAATGCTTATAAGAGGTGGGGTTTGTCTGAGGAAGAGATTCTTGTAGCATTTGGAAGGAGCCCACATTGTATTATGGCATCTGAGGATAAGATTATGCGGGTGATGGATTTTTTGGTCAACAAAATGGGCTTGGAGGCTTCCCTTATAGTCAAGCGCCCAAAACTCCTTACTTTTAGCTTGGAGAAGCGACTTATTCCAAGGGCTTCAGTTATTCAAGTTTTGCAATCGAAAGGTTTGATTAAGAAATTGTTTTACTTGCCTGCTGTGTTTGAGGATGCAGAGGAGTTGTTTCTGCAGAAGTTTGTGATGCCTTATGAGAAGGAAGCTTCTGAATTGTTGCAGTTATACAAGGAAAGATTGGTTTTTCCAGAATGACTACAGAATAGGATATGTATCAAGTAAGGAGTGATATGAAGTAGTTATATTGTTATAGCCCACATTAAGGATCAAGTTTCCCTTGTTTTGAGTTATTTTATCCATTAGAATCCGTTAATATTAATCTTGCTTTAGTTCGAGTCCAGAGTGCCACTAATTAAAATTCCAATATCTTGCTAAACCCCAGATCCTTTTTCACTGTTAGCCTGTGCTTAGGGTCTGTTTGATTGGAGGAGTGGAAAAGTGGGAGGATGAAAAATTGTGAGTAGATAGAAAATATTTGGTTTTTCCTCTCGTGTGTTTGGTTGGAGGGGTGGAAAAGTGGAAAGGTGAAAAACTCTTTTGTTTGGTTGGAGAAAAAAAGAGAAGGATGAAAAATGTAATTTATATAAATTGACTATTATACCCTTGTTACATAATATGTAAGAAATAGATTTATTTGTACTCATTAAATAATATACACATCATACATATAAATTTATATTATTATTTTTATTATTATAATGTAAAAATTACAATAGTATACATATAAATTTAATTGGGCAAAAACGTGGTCATACAAATTTATAGTGTACATACAATAGTGTTTTTATTTGTTTTTTTCCCCCTCAATTATTATAAGGTCCCTTTTAGCTAAGGCAATTTAAAAATAAAAAATAAAAAAGTTTACGTTTTTTCCAAAGGACATGTACATAATAGGTTTTTTTTTTTTTTTTTTAATAACTATAAAAGCCAAACAATTTTGTTAGTTAGCAACGTTTCTAAACTATTTAGGAAATTAACAATTTGAGTCTTCTAGACTCAATTTCCATCAAGTGCGTAGCTGAGGTGGATTAAAAAAATCCACGTGGAACTCGAGTCTTTGAGACTCGAGTTCCCTCCATAAAAAAACTCAAAAAATACAGCAACTAGAAACTAGAAAATGCAGCCAGAAGAGCCAGAAACCCAGAACATCACCAACGCAGAAACCCAGAAATCCAAAACAACCAGAAAATACAGCAACCAGAAAATAGAAATCACTAATGCAAAAACCTAGAACAGCCAGAAATCACAGAATGCAGCAACCCAAAATAGCACAGAACAGCAACCTAGAAAACACAAACAGACCAACCAAAAAAGAAAAAAAACCCAGAACATCAACCTAGAAAACACTAACAGACTAACCCAGAAAACACAAACCCACAACATAAAATATTCCATCAGAGAACCAACCCAGAAAAAACAGAAAATGAATCAAGAGACAAACCAAACCAGAAAACACAGAAAACGGACCTTTGGTGCCAAGATCAACAAACCCAAGCCGCTCTGATGCCGAGATCGTGAATTTTGGGTTTGGGTTTTTGCCACGATTTCGAGATCGTGATTTTTGAGTTTGGGATTTTGAGAAAAAGGTTTGGATGTTTGAGGAAGGAGAAGAAGAAGAAGGAAGAACTGTCTGGAGAAGAACTGTCTTGGGACGGCAGATGAAAAAAAAAAAAAAGAACGAAGGAAGAAGATGGTCTACAGGAACTCAAGTTCCATGTGGATCTTTTAATCCACCTCAGCTTTGCCAGAACACAGAAATCAAGTCTCTAAAACTCGATTTGCTACAGTGAAATCAAGTCTAAAAGACTTGAGTTGTTAGTTTCCTAAATAGTTTGGAAACGTTGCTAACTTACAAAATTGTTTGACTTTTATAATTATTTATAAAAAAAAAAAAAAACCTACATAATACATGGTAGATAAACGAATGAAAAAAAAAAAAAATTTCTCAATGTCATACGAAACCTGGACGCAAGAAACAATGGAATGTTGATTAGGTCACGTTGAAAAAAAAAAAAACCTGGACGTTGGTGTGCTTTGAAGGTAAGGATGAGAAGAGGCAAAAGTCAAGTCATTAGGTCATGAATGAGGGGTAGGTGAGGGGTATTTGTGTAAAAGTACTTTCACAGCACTTTTCTCTCCACATTTTCCTCCCGATTTGGGAGGATTAAAAAAGTGGGCCCAGTGGAGAAAGTTTTCTCCCCTGTTTTCTGTCTCTCCTATTTTCCTTCTCCAACCAAACAGTGGAAAACAACATTTTCCACCCTATTCTCCTCTCCCTATTAAAGAATATAATCATTCCATGGTCTTATGTTATTTAATTTCTGTTATTGAGACTTTTGGTCAAGAGGAACTTTTAGAGTGACTTGTTTGTTTGAGAATCCTGAAAACTTATTCTTGTATAAACTCACAAATTATTTGGAGCAAACTTCTTACCTACTGAATCTAGAAAGTGAAATTGGATCTCTCAAGCTAACCAAGCAATTACTTGTTTCCATTGCACTCTTTGGTATTGAACTTACTTCAAATCAGGTCCAAGGTTGCAGCTGATCCAATCCAAACTGTTGCCAAGTGCTTGGTGCTTGTTTCACTGAGCTTGGAGAAGAGAACCATCTTAAGGGCGATTGTTATGCAATTTCTGCCAACGAGAGGTTTGGTTGGGCTCGTTTTTTATATTTTTTATTTAAAAGAGCTGATGTATCTTTTTGAGGATCCTGCAAAGTTATTTCTGCAGAGTCGTAAAATGGGTGACGCATGAAGGGACATAAACTTTTCTTATTTTGTTGGCACACCATATTTTGCAGCACCTTTAGATTCATTGTAATTTGCATATTACTTGTTTGTCAGATTATGGAGAAAATTGTTTGTTTATGATATGTTTTAGACTGACCTTTTTGTTCCGAGTTTACCAAGAATTATTGTAGAATCTTCATGAGGGGAATCAAGTTGTTTATTGAGCAATTGTAGCTCAGTTCAAGAAAATGCTTATTTTCTTTTTCTTTTTTTGTATAAGAAACAAGTCAAGCCGAAGAACAAGTTTAAACTCGACTATTAAACAAGAATAGATTAAAAATTGTATGTCTTTGTGAACATGTTCGTGAGTATGAGACTCGATTTAAATACATATAATATTATTATGTCTATAAGTATTCAATAAGTATTCATGTTTAAAAATATATTAATTTAGACTTAGTATTAGATTGTGTAAGTTTGTAAATAAAATTCCCATATTATTCATAATTTATCAATAATATAGATAGTTCATTTCATTGTAAAGATTATATATAGTTTTTAACAATACAAGTAGGTGAATCTAATTTTTGTAAATTCTTAAATGGCAATCAATCTATCTAATAATTCAAATAATATGACTTTTTAATTACTATAATTTTGTTATTAATTATTATCATATATTTGTGAAAGAGTAAAAAACTTTAGTATTAATGTTTGATAAGAAAATAAGCCAAATTTAAACAGTAATCTGTTTGTTGATGAACTCAAACTTAACTCATACTCAAAATTAAATTAAATTAACAATTTTCAACCTTTAATACTTGGCTAGGTCATTTATAACCCCAATTATCACAAAAACCAAGATCTCAGTTGTCAAAACTATACAAACTATACATATAACTAATAAATAAAAAATAGCTATACAAATTAAATAACTAATAAAAATTGTCCTATCGCTCCTTATTTGAGCATTTTTTTTTTAATTACTAATTCTCCTAAAAACTTGAAAATGATAAATTTAATCACTTAACCTTAATTCTAAGACATTTTTTTTAATAAAAGAAATAACATATACTATTATAAAAAGGAATCAGCCAAAGTTAGCTTAGAGTACATCAATAAGGTGTGGATGAACACTCTCTATCCACACATGAAAACAACTAACATGTCTCATAATTCTAACACACTAGCCGAGTTTTCGCACGATATGCAGTGTATTTTGTTAGTTTCCTCTAATATTTTAATAATTTACTTTTGAAAAATTGAAATATTTAGTGTTTTATTTTATAAACAAATCAGAAAGACAATAAGAGAGGTGTAATCATTTGATCATACTATATGTGTTTACAATTTTGAAAATTACATGATATTTTGACTGATATAGACAAACTAGTTTTATGCCTACTAAAAAAATGCAAATATCATTTTGAAAAATCAAAATACAAATATCCTTCAATAATTGTTTTTAAAAGCTAATGTGGACCAAGCCATATCAACACTTTGTAAAAAATTTGTAAAATTGTTTGTATTTCTAGCATTACTCTTCTTTTAAATATGGCAAGAGTAAGCAACAGATAGAGAAAACATGAGTTTTTATTTTTTATTTTTTAGAGTTGTTCAGAAAGAGGGAGAAAATACTAAAATAGAATAGAATTTCATAATTTGTTGTAATAAATAAATGAGAACACTAAAACATGTTATATTAATTAAGTAAAATGGTTTTTTTTTTTTTAACCGTTAGATTGTTTAGAGATCTATAGCAGATAAAATGTGTAACTTTTGTAAAATTACACTAGACGTAACTTCATTAACTTGAACCCGTCTATATATATAGAATTGTTTTTACATTCTTGATTGTGTGTTATTATTATTTTTTCTTTTATTGGACCTTGTTTCCAAGGTAGCAAAACTAACTAAATTTGTGCAAGAGTATCATATTTCTAATCAATTTTTTATACTATAAATCTTAGAAAACTGATATCAAAATTTCATTATACTTAAATAATTAATGAACCACTTAAAATAATTAATATAAAAAATATGTTTATTTATCATATTAATTATCTTTTTAATTACATAGAATAAATACTACAATATTGGTTATATATATAATATCACTAAAAGAAGTTAAGAAATCTAAATGGTTAGAACTAATTTTAGTGAATTCACAAATATTTAATTTTTTTATGGCTTTTGTGTCAATTTTTGTCAAAATGAGTGTTTGGACTGATGAAAACTGAGTTATATAACTTAGTTTTCATCACCCAAAACCCAAAATATGTGCAACCCATGCAAGAAATGATTGTTTCGCATAATTTTTGAGTCATGTTCTCATTACTCAAAACTCAAAAAAGTTGATTTTGAGTGATGAAACTGAGGACAAGATTTTGGAGTTTCCAAATCATGAATTTTGAGTTTTAGTGGCAAAAATGTTATTATGTGTATTAGTGGGCCCAATGGCAGTGTGTTGTTAGCAAAAGAAATAATTATTTAAATTCTTCTAATATAATTTTTTTTTTGATAAATCTAATATAGATAATTGATGTATAACTAATTAACTACATATAATTAATATTTGTATTTACTCCATTAGTTAATTCTCAATTGGTTTTTTGTGTAGGCGGAGATTGAACCCCAAATTTCTTATTCAATTATCAAAGACTTTATCAATTGAGCTAACTAGAACCGACTATTGATGTGTAAACCTAAATAAAGAAATCTAAAAAAATGCGCTACATGGTTGAACTTCTTGTTCTCTCCTATGAGATCTATATAATATAATAGATTTAAGGGCAAATTACAACTTAGCCATATGTGGTTTGACCAAAATTTAAATTGCATACTTGTGATTTGAAATTTGACACTTTGTCCACCTGAGGTTTAACTAAAATTTAAGTTGCCTACATGTGGTTGGAAATCCCATGATACAACTATCCTGTTAGATTATTTTTGATCTTATTTGATCTTGTATTTTTATTTTTATTTTTGTGTTTTTGGAGAAGACATAAAAGTAAAACAAAATGACATATTTAGCTTTGTTTTTAACAGAGGTGGGTTACAAAATTGAAACTGAGCTAACCTCAAGTAGGTAAAGTGTCAAATTTCAAACCACATGTAGGTAACTAAAATTTTGGCCAAACTATAAGTGGGTAAGTTGTAATTTGCCCAGATTTAAAAATAAATAAATTAACAAACAAAACAAAAAGACCATTAATCAGTCACACTCTTCTTACCTTTCAACTAGCTCGATTTCGATTGCCTTGCCTCTCCCACTCTCTCTCAGCTGCAGACTCTTTCTCATGCTCTCTCAGCCAATGTAAAATCTATAACTAGGACCACTACTACTCGATTGTCAAATTTTTTTTTCCATTTAGCCTTAAATATCTAACATTTTCGTTAGTTGTCATGTTTCAAAAGAATGTGGGAAACTAACATCTCGAGTTTTTAAAACTCGAGATCAGTTAGAATTCGAGCTTTTAAAACTTGATTTTTTGGTGTTTGTCATACCCTTACGTGGACAAATTTTCCACGTGGACCAAATTTAGCCACGTAGAAATCGAGTTTATAAGACTCAAAATCTGCAACTTACAAAAGCCTCACTCAAACACTCTCAAACACACTGAAACACTCTTAGTCAAACACTCTCACTCACTTTCAAACTCGCTCAGCCCTCTCAAAGTCACTCTCAAACTTTCAAACTCACTCGTCACTCTCAAAATCACTCACTCTGAAACTTTCAAAATCACTCAGTCTCACACCCAAATCAATCACTCAAACACTCTCCTCCTTTAGACACCAAAACCCACCTAAATCACTCACTCTCATAGTGAAACACTCTCAGATTGAAACACTCTCATCCTTCAACACCGAAACCCTCACTGGCGGCCACACATGCAGACAACCAAACACCGGAGACGCTCATCGAAACCTTTTTAAGGTATGTTTTTTCCTTTCTATGTTCATTTATATTTGGACCCGATTTCTTTGTTCTTCTGATGGATTTTATTTGGTTTGTACCCATTTTTTGTATGGCTATTGTTAATTGGTGTGTGTGATTGATGAAAACAATGCTGGAAAGAAATGATTTTGAGTTGGGTATTAGAGTTTTTGAGGGTATAGTATTGAGTTAGCTTTTTAATTTTCATATTCTTTATATTTTTTAATTAAATTAAGGTTTTGGTTGATGAAATATTATAAGAAACAAAAAGAAAATTATTCAGATATTAGGTTCTTAGGGAGTGCTATGTATGAAGTGCTATGTATTCTCTGCTGAAAAAGAAAGCTGGGATTTTTTAAGTGGGTTATGTAGGCAATGGGTTGCATGAACAGGGGTTTATGTGTGGTGGTCTGTATTGGGTTGGTGTTGATTTCACTGCCACATTTTGTATTGGGCTCACTGACCCAACTGATGGTAAAGAGCAAAATCACATTTTTCTATTTATGTTTGTTCATAGTGTTCTTTTAGTTCTTATAAAGAGCTATTTTTAGCAATTTAGTGTAGCATGTCGCATAATTTTTGCTAAAATAGCACATGGGGTGGAGGTGTGTTTTACCTAGTATATGCCATTTTAGCAGTTTGAGGGGTTTTAGCACACCCAATACTAATGCTCATAAAAACTATCCAAACAAAGTATTCCCAAATTACGCAATCTAAATGTAGTATTATCTGTTGAATATTAAAAATTATCCAAACAAGGTATTTGCAAATCATGCAATTCAAACACAAGTCTCAAAATTGTCGTATAGTATTTTATACCGCTGAACATTAGAGTAATGATGAAAGATTTCTCAAAATTATAGGTCAGTACTTTTTACTGAACTACTAAAAATTACTAAGAGTAGTGATGAGAGGATGGATATTAGGACGAAGATTTGGATCCTTCTTAACTCATGATGGGGCCACGTCTATCATCCAAATCATCCCATTCTTAGCCAACTTTTTTGTTAGGCTTTATCGTGCCCCTTGCTCTTTTTTGAATTTCACCTTGTCGACTATGGTTTTTCATTGCTTTTAGTGAGGATAATTTCATCATTATGCACAATTTGTGTCTCATTTACCCCACAGGGAACACATTAATACAAATTTGTTTCAAATCATTAGTTGTGTGGCGGCACCTCTATGTAATTATAGTATTTTAGGCTGTGTTTGTTTTGGCTTCAAATTACTTCCGAAAATGCTTTTCCGTAAATGCGGGTGTTTGGTTGCGCATGGAAAATAAATTTTTCGGAAATACTTTTCAGTTGACCGTGTGTTTTAGTTGGTTTGACCCGAAAATGGTTTGAAGTGAAAATTTTCACTTCAAACCATTTCCAGACTCACGCGCAAAGAGAGAGAGAGAGATCGCACCCAGATCACGCCACAAACCCAGAGCCCTTCGACTTCGCACCCTTCGACTTCGCCAGCGAACCCAGGGCCCAGATCACGCCTTCGACTTCGCCGAGATCGCACCACAAGATCGCATCGAGATCACACCGATGATCGCACCCCAGGATCGCACCGAGACGGCACCGATTGCACCGATCACACTGAGATTGCAATTGAGAAATGGTTGGGTTTTGATGAATTTGACCGGATTTGATGAATTTTTTTTGGTTGGGTTTTGTTTCTGTGTTTATCTATTGAGAAATGGTATTATAATATTTGTTTGGAAGTTGAGAAAATGTGAGGAACAAGAAGAAAATGTGTTTTCTATATTATTTTCAGCAACACAACCAAACACTAGAAAATATTTTCCAAAGCATTTTTTGGAATACAACCAAACACTTGAAAATATTTTACTTTCCCGAAAATAGCATTTCCAAAAAATAAATATTTTCCGGAAAATATTTTACATGAACCAAACACAGCGTTAATGGGGTGTCACAGTCCCCAATCTTTCATTTACAGAAATATGATAAGGCACAGCATTATTTTGTCACGGAATAGCCAAAGGGAGAGATTGTAAGGTTGAATTTAATCAACCATTCTATTGGCTTTATTCCGTGCCAATTTGCTTGTAATTCAGCACTTAGAAATCCTGTATTTAGGTGGGAATCATGTAAGGGTAGTGTGTGAGAGAGTGTGAAGAAATGCTCAAGACTGTGCAGTGAAGCAAGGACTCACGACTGGATCTCGCGGGTGGCTCGCAGCTTGCAAGCCGCCAGAAAATGCACACGAGTGAAGCATGCAGAGAAGCTGAACCATCATGCCAGCTGTAGCACTACAGGACAAAAAGTCCAAACTGGCCATTCAGTTAGCTGGAAGCTTGAACTCGCGACTCAGTCAAGTCGCGAGGCCAAGTCGCCAGCCAACTCTGTTTTGGAAAAACTGACTTTTCGCATTCCATTCTCACACCAGTATAAATACCCCTTATACCCACGAAATGTAGAGAGCTTCCAGAGAGAATTTTGAGAGAGAAACCCTAGAGAAAAACAAGATTGACTCATCCACAATCTTCATCTTTGTTTCTCCAAATTCCTCTACTCTTACCCTCTCCATTGTTACATCCTTGAGAAGTACATTTAGCCAAAACATTTTCTCACCATACCCATATCTGTGAGGAGGCTATTTGGTGCTTAGGAAGCAGTTAGGAAGGGACCAATAGATATTGGTTGATACTATGGGCTATAGTGGAATCCGGTAAGCTAAAGAAGACAAAGGTTCGGCATAACCTCGTTGGAGCAAGAAGCTTGGAGGGCTTAGCTACACTGGATAGATTAGGCTTGGAGGGTCTTCTGCTATTCATGTATCCCAATTTCATTCTTTAGTGGATTATTGACCGCTTGGAGGGCGGCGGAAAGGTTTTACGCCGAGAACTTCGGTTTCCTCTTCGATAACACATCAATATGTTGTCTTTGTGTTTGCATCTCTCTTCCTTTAATCTTTGCCATTTAATTTCTGCTGTAGTTGTGATTTAATTTGGTTTAGATTGTTTTATCAATTCTGTTTTAAGCTTATGTTCATATTCCGCACATACATTGTTTGATAATAAGCTTGAATTGGTAATTTATAATTTAGGAGTCTAAACATTCAAGGTGTTTTACACACTATTTGAACATTCAGAGACTTTTGGTCAAGAGGAACTTTTAGAGTGACTTGTTTGTTTGGGAATCCTGAAAACTTATTCTTGTATAAACTCACAAATTATTTGGAGCAAACTTCTTACCTACTAAATCTAGAAAGTGAAATTGGATCTCTCAAGCTAACCAAGCAATTACTTGTTTCCATTGCACTCTTTGGTATTGAACTTATTTCAAATCAGGTCCAAGGTTGCAGCTGATCCGATCCAAACTGTTGCCAAGTGCTTGGTGCTTGTTTCACTGAGCTTGGAGAAGAGAACCATCTTAAGGGCGTTTGTTATGCAATTTCTGCCAACGAGAGGTTTGGTTGGGCTCCTTTTTTATATTTTTTATTTAAAAGAGCTGATGTATCTTTTTGAGGATCCTGCAAAGTTATTTCTACAGAGTCGTAAAATGGGAGACGCATGAAGGGACGTAAACTTTTCTTATTTTGTTGGTACACCATACTTTGCAGCACCTTTAGATTCATCGTAATTTGCATATTACTTGTTGGTCAGATTATGGAGAAAATTGTTTGTTTATGGTATGTTTTAGACTGACCTTTTTGTTCCGAGTTTACCAAGAATTATTTTAGAATCTTCATGAGGGGAATCAAGTTGTTTATTGAGCAATTGTAGCTCAGTTCAAGAAAATGCTTATTTTCTTTTTCTTTTTTTGTATAAGAAACAAGTCAAGCCGAAGAACAAGTTTAAACTCGACTATTAAACAAGATTAGATTAAAAATTGTATGTCTTTGTGAACATGTTCGTGAGTATGAGACTCGATTTATATACATATAATATTATTATGTTTATAAGTATTCATGTTTAAAAATATATTAATTTAGACTTAGTATTAGATTGTATAAGTTTGTAAATAAAATTCCCATATTATTCATAATTTATCAATAATATAGATAGTTCATTTCGTTGTAAAGATTATATATAGTTTTTAACAATACAAGTAGGTGAATCTAATTTTTGTAAATTCTTAAATGGCAATCAATCTATCTAATAATTCAAATAATATGACTTTTTAATTACTATAATTTTGTTATTAATTATTATCATATATTTGTGAAAGAGTAAAAAACTTTAGTATTAATGTTTGATAAGAAAATAAGCCAAATTTAAACAGTAATCTGTTTGTTGATGTACTCAAAGTTAACTCATGCTCAAAATTAAATTAAATTAACAATTTTCAACCTTTAATACTTGGCTAGGTCATTTATAACCCCAATTATCACAAAAACCAAGATCTCAGTTGTCAAAACTATACAAACTATACATATAATTAATAAATAAAAAATAGCTATACAAATAAAATAACTAATAAAAATTGTCCTATCGCTACTCATTTGAGCATTTTTTTTAATTACTAATGTAAGGACGCAATTTGAGTCCTTCGCCCAAATGATAAATGAACTTAGGCCCAAAAAGCCAAATATAATGAATTTGTAGAGAGTGGGTTGGAAAACTGGGTTTGAATGAATCAGACAACAAGTAAAGTGGATTCAGATGACAGGAAAACAAAGATAGATTGGATTAATCTAAAGAAAATCGTCATCGGCACAGTCTGAGGAAATCAGTTCTTATATATTTCTCTCAAGTTTGATTACAAGTTCAATTCTTGATTGCTACTGTGTTTTTCTCGTAATTTCTCGATCCCCTTCTCTCGAAGTCTCTCTTCCATTTTATACTATCTTCCCCTTTCATCTTCACCTTCCACGTGCAAATCAGATTGTTGGTATTGATCCTTGTCCCATCAGCACTTTCCTGAAGTCTTTGGGTAGTAGTTGTAAGGCTAAAAATTACTGTTCAGGTATCACTTCCTCAGTAATGCGGCTAGAGAGTTAGCTGCAGAGCATTTAATGCGGTGGTAGCTGCTTTCCCTTTAGATATTTCATAGCCTCCCTATATCCTTTTCCTTCTTGATACTTATCCTCATCAGTGGAATTGTCCGAAACGTTGTTTTTGATGTCAAACCGTACCTTCCGACCTTGGCTTTGCTTAGCTGAGGAGGCATTCCTCCTCGGACCACCTTTTCGGATGATCATGATCACACTTCACCTCTTCACTTACTAACACGGATTCTCATGAAAGTGTTTACTCGTCCTTGGATTGCCTACCGTCCTTGGATTGGGCCCCTGGCCCAATATATACATAGATATGGGCTCCTGGGCCTATCACCCCTACAACTAATTCTCTTAAAAACTTGAAAATGATAAATTTAATCACTTAACCTTAATCCTAAGACATTTTTTTTATATAAAAGAAATAACATATACTATTATAAAAAGGAATAAGCCAAAATTAGCTAAGAGTACATCAATAAGGTGTGGATGAACACTCTTTATCCACACATGGAAACAACTAACATGTCTCATAATTCTAACACACTAGCCAAGTTTTCGCACAATATGCGGTGTATTTTGTCCGGAACGTTGTTTTTGATGTCAGTGGAATTGTCCGGAACGTTGTTTTTGATATCAGACCGTACCTTCCGACCTTGGCTTTGCTTAGCCAAGGAGGCATTCCTCCTCGAACCACCTTTTCGGATGATCATGATCACACTTCACCTCTTCACTTATTAACACGGATTCTCATGAAAGTGTTTACTCGTCCTCGGATTGCCTACCATCCTCAGATTGGGCCCCTGGCCCAATATATACATAGATATGGGCTCCTGGGCCTATCACCCCTACAACTAATTCTCTTAAAAACTTGAAAATGATAAATTTAATCACTTAACCTTAATCCTAAGACATTTTTTTTTTTTATAAAAGAAATAGCATATACTATTATAAAAAGGAATAAGCCAAAATTAGCTGAGAGTACATCAATAAGGTGTGGATGAACACTCTTTATCCACACATGGAAACAACTAACATGTCTCATAATTCTAACACACTAGCCGAGTTTTCGCACGATATGTGGTGTATTTTGTTAGTTTCCTCTAATATTTCAATAATTTACTTCTAAAAAATTGAAAAATTTAGTGTTTTATTTTATAAACAAATCAGAAAGACAATAAGAGAGGTGTAATCATTTGATCATACTATATGTGTTTACAATTTTGAAAATTACATGATATTGTGACTGATATAGATAAACCAATTTCATGCCTACTAAAAAAAATGCAAATATCATTTTGATAAATCAAAATACAAATATCCTTCAATAATTGTTTTTAAAAGCTAATGTGGACCAAGCCATATCAACACTTTGTAAAAAATTTGTAAACTTGGTTGTATTTCTAGCATTACTCTTCTTTTAAATATGGCAAGAGTAAGCCACAGATAGAGAAAACATGAGTTTTTTTTTGTTTTTTTTTTTTTATAGTTGTTCAGCAAGAGGCAGAAAATACTAAAATAGAATAGAATTTCATAATTTATTGTAATAAATAAAAGAGAACACTAAAACATGTTATATTAATTAAGTAAAATGGTTTTTTTTGAACTGTTAGATTGTTTAGAGATCTATAGTAGATAAAATGTGTAACTTTTGTAAAATTACACCAGGCGTAACTTCTTTAACTTGACCCCTCTATATATATAGAATTGTTTTTACATTCTTGATTGTGTGTTATTATTATTTTTTCTTTTATTGGACCTTATTTCCAAGGTAGCAAAACTAACTAAATTTGTGCAAGAGTACCATATTTCTAATCAATTTTTTATACTATAAATCTTAGAAAACTGATATCAAAATTTCATTATACTTAAATAATTAATGAACCACTTAAAATAATTAATATAAAAAATATGTTTATTTATCATATTAATAATCTTTTTAATTACATAGAATAAATACTATAATATTGGTTATATATATAATATCACTAAAAGAAGTTAAGAAATCTAAATGGTTAGAACTAATTTTAATGAATTCACAAATATTTAATTTTTTTTATGGCTTTTGTGTCAATTTTTGTCAAAATGAGTGTTTGGACTGATAAAAATTGAGTTATATAACTTAGTTTTCATCACCCAAAACCCAAAATATGTACGACCCATGCAAGAAATGATTGTTTGGCATAATTTTTGAGTCATGTTCTCATTACTCAAAACTCAAAAAAGTTGATTTTGAGTGATGAAACTGAGAACAACATTTTGAAGTTTCCAAATCATGAATTTTGAGTTTCAGTGGCAAAAGTGTTATTATGTGTATTAGTGGGGCCCAAGGGCAGTGTGTTGTTAGCAAAAGAAATAATTATTTAAATTCTTCTAATATAATTTTTTTTTGATAAATCTAATATAAATAATTGATGTATAACTAATTAACTACATATAATTAATATTTGTATTTACTCCATTAGTTAATTCTCAATCGATTTTTTGTGTAGGCGGAGATTGAACTCCAAATTTCTTATTCAACCGTCAAAGACTTTATCAGTTGAGCTAACTAGAACCGACTATTGATGTGTAAACCTAAATAAAGAAATCTAAAAAAATGCACTGCATGGATGAACTTCATGTTCTCTCCTATGAGATCTCTATAATATAATAGATTTAAGGGCAAATTACAACTTACCCATATGTGATTTAACCGAAATTTAAGTTGCATACCGTGGTTTGAAATTTGGCACTTTATCCACCTGAGATTTAACTAAAATTTAAGTTACCTACATGTGGTTGAAAATCTCATGATACAACTGTCCTGTTAGATTATTTTTGATCTTATATTTATATAAATATATATATATATATATATTTTTGTGTTTTTGGAGAAGAGATACGTAAAAGTGAAACAAAATTATATATTTAGCTCTATTTTTAACAGAAGTGGGTTACAAAATTCTAACTGAACTAACCTCAAGTAGGTAAAGTATCAAATTTCAAACCACATGTAGGTAACTAAAAATTTTGGCCAAACCACAAATTCGTAGATTCAGATCCTCTAGATTTCATAGAATACTCTATTAATAAATTTCCTTAAATCCTAACCACATTTTAATGATTTAATGGTCTAGATTCTACCATGTCAGTATTCCACTAACAATATTATTAAAATAATAAAATAATGTTGTAAACAAAACAATTAAGATTATTATTAGTGAAATACTAACATGAAAAAATCTAAACCATTAAATTATTAAAGAATAGTTAAAATTTAAGGAATTTTATTTAATAGAGTATGCTAAAAAATCTAGAGAATTTGAATCCTAAGTTGTAATTTTCCCAGATTTAAAAATAAATAAATAAACAAACAAAACAAAAAGACCATTAATCAGTCACACTCTTCTTACCTTTCAACTAGCTCGATTTCGATTGCCTTGCCTCTCCCACTCTCCCACTCTCTCTCAGCCGCAGACTCTTTCTCTCGCTCTCTCAGCCAATGTAAAATCTGTAACTTGGACCACTACTACTCGATTGTCCAAGTGTTTTAAACAAAGCTCCGGCCTTTGGCTTTTGGGTGTCTGAGACTGAGAGATAGAGATACCCTCCCCCTCAAGTTTCGGAACCTTGCTCATTCATTCACAGCGGAGATTTTCTCAAAAAATGGACTCATAGAGTGGGTGAGTTTTTCTTCCAGCACTGCTTATTATATTAGTTACAGTATGTTGAATTTTCTCTATAAAGCTGTTCACCATTGTACTTCTTGTTGTACCATTAGGGCCCCTCAGAAATTTCACACTGTTGAAACCCACCTATTCAAATCTGTTAGATACATTTCAAGCACTTCAAATCAACACTCATTCAAGGTCTCATACCTCATAAACTCATGTGGGTTCTCACTGGAAACTGCTCTAACAGTCTCCAAAAATGTTAATTTTGAAACCCCAGATAGAGCTGACTTCGTTATTAGCGTTTTCAAGAAATATGGTTTCTCACAAACCCAAATCTCAAATATCATCAGAGCATTCCCTAGTGTGCTGCTATCAAATCCTCACAAGACCCTTCTGCCCAAATTGGAGTTTTTCCAGTCCAAAGCCTTTACGAGCTCTGACATTGCTACAGTCTTATCTAGAAATCCACAAATATTGCAACGAAGCTTGAAAAACTACATAATCCCATCTTTTTCTTTCCTTAAGAATTTTTTTGGAACCAATGAGGACATTATTAACGCGATTATACGTTTTCAGGTTATTCCCGTGGGTAGATTTAACACTTGTGTGCTTCCAAATGTCAATCTTCTGCGAGAAATTGGAGTTCCTGAATCGCATATAAGTTCCTTACTTAAACAGAAGCATAGTGTTGCTGTGACAAATCCAGTTCGATTTAAAGAGATTGTGGAGAAAGTCAAGGAAATGGGATTCAATCCTTTGAAGTTTTCTTTTATTCAAGCTGTTTTTGCAATGGTGGGAATGAATAAATCCACATGGGAGAGAAAGGTCAACGTTTATAAGAGGTGGGATTTGTCTCAGGAAGAGATTCTTGCCGCATTCAGAAAGTGCCCCTGCTGTATTATCGCATCTGAGGATAAGATTATGCAGGTTATGGATTTTTACGTCAACAAGATGGGTTTCGAGACTTCCTTTATTGTCAATCGCCCGATACTCATTATTTATAGCTTGGAGAAGCCTTCTTCCAAGGGCTTCGGTTATTGAAGTTTTGCAATCAAAAGGTTTGATCAAGAAGAATATACACTTAGCTAGAGTGTTTAGGTCTTCTGAGAACTCATTCCTTCAGAAGTTTGTGACACCATATATGGACGAGGTGTCTGACCTGTTGAAGCTATACAAGGGAAAATTGGATTTTTCAAAGATAACTACAAAATAGAATATATATATATATATATATATATATATATATAAGACAAGGAGTGAGATGAAGCAGTTATAGCCCACATCATGAATCAAGTTTCCTTTGTTTGGAGTTAACTTATGCAGGAATACGTTTTCGGGATTCTCAAACAAACAAGTCACTCTAAAAGTTCCTCTTGACCAAAAGTCTCAAAACGCAGAACAAGTTACTTGGAGCAAATTTCTTAGCTATTGAATCTATATATTGAAATCTGATCATTCAAGCTAACCAGGCAATTGCTTGATCCATTTGCACTGTTTGGTATTGAACTTACTCTAAATCAGGTCCAAGGTTGCAACTGATCCAAATTCCAAACTGTTGCAAAATGCCTGGTGCTTGTTTTCTCTAATTAAGCTTGGAGAAGAGAACCATCACAATTCACAAGGCTATCGTTTGCAATTACTGTCGTCCATCACAAATCTGACTTATCTTTTTGAGGATTCTGAAAGTTGTTTCTGCAGAAATGTGTGAACTGCAATGAGGAAGCTCCTTGGCTGTTGAAGCCATATTCAGTGAAGTTGAACTTTCATGCCAAAGAATAAGTGGTGTGAGGGAGGGAACTGTGGATGCAACAGCTATTGTAAAATGTTATGCAAAGGAACATAAATGCTTTTTATTTCCCCGTTAGTGTAGTGTTACTTGATCCCATTGTTTCATAACTTGCTCTATCTTTTGTTCAAGGGTGCTATTAATCATTTTATTTTCCCCATGATTGAAGCTGAACTCGTACAAAAGAAGCAAGAATAGGGAGCGAGTCTTCTGACAAATGCCAAATCATTCTTTTACTAAGCATAGAAAAGAGTCATTTCTAAGGCTCTAGTTAGTCCATTCATGGAGACTGAAGTTGCACCATCTCTTGGCAAGGGTGGGGAATTTCAAACTCATCTTGAAATTGCCAAAGATGGTGGGAGTAACTTGCCTCCTAGTGTAGTGGTAGTGTACCACTTGAATGTGACTTTGCAAGAATTAGAACTACATAGAAGCGAACGGGAAACAATTCTTTATTGTCGTTTTGAGATTGAAGGGGAATCTTTCATGCGTGCACCATTACACTTTGATGAGTCTGTTTCTTTAACTTCACCAACTTCAAATGAATGGCTAGTTGCTTTAAGGGATGAGATGGGTTCCATGGCAAAGAATCAAGTTAGGAAGTTTGTTGATCTTTCGCTTGGGCATAAGACCATTGGAAACAAATGGGTCTTTAAAATTTAGCGCAATGCAGATGAATCAGTTAACAAGTATAACGATCATCTCATGGCGAAAGATTTTAAGAGCTCGTCTAAATTTCATTATGCAAAAAAATGAGAGTTTGAATCTTCTTCTCCCATTGTTGTATTAACAATTAACCTTTTTTTCTTTAAAAAAAAAAAAATTAGTATAAAATACGTTTGAGTGGGTAGGAGGCTAGCTAATAAGTTATAAAAAATAAAAATAAAATAAAAGAAGAAGAGGGGTTTGAGTTTGAGTAATAAAGGCTTAATAAATAAAATAAAAACCTCGGTATAGTATATAGTACAAAGGAAAACAAAACGGCGCACTTGGGCAGACAGGAGGGAGAAAGAGAACCCCAACGCCGTACAAAGCAAAGGTTTTGGTTTTGGTCTTTGTTTTTTCCTCTGGTATTTTGAGTGAAACAAAGGTTTTAGACTTTGGGGTTTCGGAATGTTTGCTCATTGATTCAAAGCGATGGTTTTCTTCTGAAATGGAATCGTCAAGTAGGTGAGTTTTTCTTCCAGCGCTGCTTATATATGACATGTTTAATTTTCTCCATAAAGCTATTCACCATGGTACTTGTTGTTCTACTTCTACCATTAGAGCCCCTCAGAATTTATACACTGTTAGAACCCACATAGCGTTATTTTTATCATCTTACAGATACATTTCGAGCACTTCAAATCAACACTCATTCACAGTCTCATACCTCATAAATACATGTGGGTTCTTCCCAGAAGCTGCTCTATCAGCTTCCAAAAGTGTTAATTTTGAAACCCCACATAAAGCAGACTCAGTCATTGGGTTTTTCAAGAACCATGGTTTCTCACAATCCCAAATCTCAAACATCATAAGAAAACACCCTGCAGTGCTGTTATCAGATCCTCAGAACACCCTTTTGCCCAAATTGGAGTTTTTCCAGTCCAAAGGCTTTACAACCTCTGACATTGCTACAGTCTTATCTAGAAATCCACGGATCTTGGAAAGAAGCTTGAAAAACCAGATAATCCCATCTTTTGTTTTCTTTAAGAATTTGCTTGGAACCAATGAGAACACTGTTACCGCTGTTAAACGATATTCAGCTATTCTAATTGTTAAACTCGACACTTTTGTGGTTCCTAATGTCAATCTTCTGCGAGAAAATGAAGTTCCTGAATCAAATATATGTGCCTTAATTAAAAAAACTCCTATAGCTATTATGACAGATTCTGTTCGATTTAAAGAGATTGTAGAGGAAGTTAAGGAAATGGGATTCAATCCTTTGAGGTTGAGTTTTATTCAGGCTATTTTTGCAGTGAGGGGTATGAATAAATCCACATGGGAGAGGAAGATCAGTGCTTATAAGAGGTGGGGTTTGTCTGAGGAAGAGATTCTTGTCGCTTTTGGAAGAAGCCCACATTGTATTATGGCATCTGAGGATAAGATTATGCGGGTAATGGAATTTTTCATCAACAAGATGGGTTTGGAGCCTTCCTTAATTGTCAAATGCCCGGGACTGCTTACTTATAGCTTGGAGAAGCGACTTATTCCAAGGGCTTCTGTTATTCAAGTTTTGCAATCGGAAGGTTTGATCAAGAAGGATTTTTACTTGCCTACAGTGTTTGGGTGTGCGGAAGAGTTGTTCCTGCAGAAGTTTGTGATGCCTTATGAGAAGGAAGCTTCTGAATTGTTGCAGCTATACAAGAGGAAATTGAATTTTCCAGAATGATCAATGAATATATTGATAAACATGAGGCAAAGAATTAGATGTAGCAGTTGTGGAGTGCTCACATTATGTGTCACATTTCACTTGTTGAGTGAGTTACTTGATCCAATTACACTCTTTGGGATTGAAACTTACTCTAAATCACAATCAAGATTGCAACTGATCAAAATTCCAAACTTTTGCTAAAGGCCTAGTGCTTGTTTTCACTGAGCCTGGAGAAGAGAACCATCACAAGGGCTTTAATTTTGCGATTTCTGTCCTTTAGAGTTTCGGTTAGGCTGAGGTTTTTTTTTTTTTTTTTTTTGGTGAGCTACTCATCCCTTTGATGATCCTGAAAGGTAGTTTCCGCAGAAAGTTGGAAACTGTAGTGAGGTAGCTCTCCGGCTGTTGAAGCTATCTTGATGCTGGGGGAAATTTGTAAGAGGTAGACTTCAGTGGATGCAGCAGCTATTGTAAAATGTCTTGCTTCCCCATTTGGCAGGAACAGCTCCATAGTAGGTAACTCTTTGATGATGATCTTAACAATTACACAATTATAACTTTGTTAAATTGTTACTTTTGTTTGTTGCATGTCTTTATGTACACAATGTTTATTTTTTTCTTGAGAGACTTATGTACACAATGTTTAAAACTTGGGCTGTTATTTAAATGAATGTGCAATAATGAAAATTTACACACAACGATAAGATTCTAATTAGGAAGGTTTAATGGAACATGGCTTGGAAGGTATAAAACAAGGTGTATGTGTTTTATACCAGTAATTTTTTTAGCATATGAACTATATGAAATGATGCTTATGAGCATAGAATTTATTTGTAGCCAAAATGGTTAAGGGGAAATCGAAGAATGCTGAACAAAAAGATGATCGAACAGAGTGGAAAGATCCAATAGAACTAAAAAGCCTTTTGTGATTTGTGTGTAGCTCAAGTCCTAGCAGGCAATAGGAGCGGAGGATTTTTGAAAAATGAAGGGTATGACGGAGTGATAAAGCAATTGAAGCTGATTAACAAAGTAGTGAGTCAGCTGCAAGTTAAAAACAAATGGGATCATCTAAGAGGTGTATGGAAGGTATGGAAGCAGCTTTTTGAGATTGGGTTGGGTTATGATCCTGACACTGGAAAAATTGATGCAAGTGATGAATGGTGGGAAGGAAAGCTCAAGGTTAGTTTACTTTAGAGAATGTTGACAACCTTAATTTTTTGCAACTAAGAAATAGTACCATAACTATTGTTTGTAAACATGTAGGAATGTCCAAAAGCAAAAATGTTTCGTACAAAAGGGTTGCCGAATGCACGGGTTATGGAAATCATGTTTGAAGGCACTGTTGCAACAGGAAAACATGCATGGACCCCAAATAGTCAAATACCAAAGGAAAGCACCAACTGTTCTGGGGACTCTTTTGATAGCAAAGAATTTGTTAACCCCTAATGTCAGTCCCCTGTGGTCGTTGACCCAATGGATGTTGACTGCCCACTAGTGTTGAGAGCAGGACCGGAAATCAATAAGGGGAAAGGCTTGGCAAGAAATGTCCAACTCTTCAAAGGAATTCACAAGAGGCGTGATAAAAAGCATTCAGTTGTGCAAGAAATGTCTGACACTTTGAAGAGCATGACAGATGTCATCATTGAAAGTAAAAGTGTAAGTAGTCGTGCACCATTTACTTCCGCAGCAGCTATTGAGGTTCAAGAAGTTATGGAAATGGTGTTGAGTCTTCCTGGGGTGCAATCGCGTCATCGCCACCATATATTCAATTCCTTATTTTTCATGGAAAATCAAAGTGCGATGTACATGTTTGCAGCAAATAAGTATGATAAAATGTTCCAATTGCTTTGGCTAGAGAAACAGTACGAAAAAAAGGCTTGATCTTTGGTGAACTGTACTTGTATTGAAGGGGTTGATTGGAATGGTCATGTTTGTGTTATGTAACTGGGGCGTTTGTCTTTTATTAGTATTGCTTAAAAACATGTTGTGGGGTTAAGAACTTATATTTTATTTAATTCTGGAATGGGTTAAGAACTTATGTTTTAGTCTTACTTATGTTTTATGTTTTATGTGAACAGCCCGATTGTTAGATATTTGGATTTTTCTTGTGTTTTAGCTGATTTTTACTTGATGATTATAGGAATTCAAAATTGGAATCACATATATGCTTATTGGAATCAGATATTCAAAATTGCTTATTGTTACTTGATGATTGTTACTTGATGCTTATGGAATCAGATATTTGGAATCACATATATGATTATAGGAATTCAAAATTGGAATCACATATATGCATGTGGTATTGAAATATTCGGGTCTCTAATTAACATATATGCTTATGCTACGGCAGAACAAGTAGGATGGTAGCTAGATGCTGTTTTGGGACAGATTTGAATAAACAGTGTAGAAAATATTTGATAATAATATGTAGAAAATATGAGCTGACTTGTATTGAATAAACAATATAGTTTGGTGTAGAAAACAGTGTAGACAATATTTTGAGTCTGTTCTGTGTTACTGATTTTTAACAATAATATGAACTTTTGTTGCTTGAGTAATTTTTATATGTACAGTTTGGTTTATGTTACTACATATATGCAGGGAAATGAGTTTTGAAATAAGTAATGAGCTTGTACACGCAATATATTTAGCTGGGTATGCAAGTGTCATAGTTTACATCAAGACATATATGAACAAAGTACCAATGCATACAAATGTATAAACAAGGTATGAATGGGTACAACATATTTTACATGAGAATGAGCGGAAATGTCGCAATGTATTTAGAGTATCACACCATGTTTTTGGAGAATTGTGTAATACATTGAGCACTCAATATGGATATGAGGGTAGCAAAGGAATTCACTTGAAAGAGTCTGTGGCAACTACATTGGTGGTATTTGGTCATGGCATGTGTAATAGAATGTTTTAGGATAAATTTCAGCATTTGGGGTGAGACAATAAGTCGACACATAAAAATGGTAGTTACATTGTTAGGCAATGTTATGTCACAAGACATTATCAAGCATGCTAATCCTGCATTTCTTAATGTGCCACAACATATTCTCAGTTCTAATAGATATTGGCCACATTTCAAGTACTTTGTTATTTTGGTATCTTGATTTAATTTTATTCAATTTATCTTTATGATGAAAACACGTTGCAAATTTCACATGGTATTTTTATGGCAATGATTAGGATTGCATTGGTTTGATTGATAGGGTTCATGTCCCTATGATCTTACCAGTTCATAAGCAACATACATACATAGGAAGGAAAGGGGAGCCAACAATCAATTGCATTTGTGCTTGTGATTTTGACATGAAATTCACTTTTACATGTGTTGGATGGGAAGGGTCAGCACATGACACAAGAATATTTTTAAGTTGCCTCAATAATAAGAGTGATAACTTCCCAAAACCTCAACTTGATTTGTATTGTTGAGTTTTAATTAATGTATTAAAGTATGTGTTATGTACTAAAAATGCTAATGTAATAAACATTCTCATTTGTAGGAAAATATTATCTTGTTGATTCAGTGTACCATATGAAGAAAGGGTTCCTTGCACCATTTAAGGGGAAGAAGTACCGCCTCCCCGATTTTCAACAAGGTTGAACAGCACAAAATTCTGAGAAGAAATTTAATTATATCCATTCATCACTTCGTTTTGTCATAGAGCGAACTTTTGGTGTTTGGAAGAATAGATGGAGAATTTTGAAAGATATGCTCAGCTATGATTTGCGCATTCAAGAACGCATTATTGTTGCTACAATGGTTCTTCGTAATTTTATTAAAGCACGTGAAGACAATGATATTGGACAAGAGCTTTCTAGACGAGACAAATGTGAAAGTAGCGAGGAAAGTTATTACAATGAAATGACACATGTGATCTCTTCTTTAGATGAACCTGAGATGAAAGTGGTTCGGAACAATATCAGCATCGATATGTGAGATTCTTCCATCGTAGGACTTCCTTTGTTACTAATGTTATAATTACCATTCATATTATGGTATTTTTTTTTTGTCCAAATCTAAAAACTTGTTATTATAATTACCATTAACATTATGGTATTTTTTTGGTAACTCTAATCGATGGCTTTCATGAAATATATATCATAATTATGATATAACAAACTTGATAGTAAATTATAGTTAAGATAAAAAAAATTAGTTATTATTATTGTTGTTGTTGTTAAATATTTGTCTTTCATATTTGGAAGTCACTTTGCATATTCAAGCATTAAAATAGGGTTAAAATTACACATAAATTTTTTTCTACAATGCTTTCAACACTTTTAGCTTTTTTTCTACAGTATTTTCAGTAAAAAAACAATCAGCTAGCTTTTAGCTTATTTTGCTATAATATTTTTAGCAAAAAATTTTCAGTTTCAGTAAAATAAGCGAATCACAATCAGACCCTAAAACTATATTAAACTATTAACAAGATATTTCTTTCAATTCTTTGTACTGTGACAGCCTTTTGTACTGTCTTTGAAATGTACACTACAGTTTATAATTTCCTCCAAAACCTTATGGTTGAAATTATAAAATTAAACTTATAATAAAAAATTTTGCTCTTTTTTTTTTTTTTTTTGGGACATGATCTCCAACACATATCACACAATTCTACCGTAAAATTGGCGCACGGACACGTCTTTAGTGCCTCAGAAGATTAATAATAAGAAAAAATAAATCTCCTAAAATGAATAATATCCGGCAAAATGTGGTTTTTTAATGTATATCATGACTCTTGTTTATGGAAGCTTTTTGTAATGTAGTAAGTATGGTTACCAAAGGTTTTGTTAATTCAATAATTTGACATAACAAATTAGGCGTCTAAACAAATTGTCTTCATAACACATTGTGAAGAGGGATTACCTAGAATTTGTCAAGGCTAATGGTATGTTTTAAACGAAAAAGGTAACCCTAAATGAAACCCTAAACACTCAACCGAGGTAGATTTAGCAAATTGTTTTCACAATACGTATGAAATTCTCATTATATTTTTTCAGTACTTGTTAAAGCGATATATTCATTGTCTATTTGGTATTTAGTACTTTTCGGTAGTTTTTTTATTATATTTTTTTTGCTAAACGTGAGACAAAAAAAAAAAGTTGGGAAAAGTTAATAGATGCTCTAAAATTATTGATTTAAGAAATATTTTATAGAAAAAAAATTGATTTTTTGATAGCTTTTTATATTTTCCTTAAAATTGATATTAAAATTTTCTTAAAATAATCCATTAATAAATACTTTTTTTTTAGTGGAATTAATAAATACCCTAAGAGCACTCGAACCTAAAAAGCTTCATATTTTTTTAAGTACTATTATTTTTTTAAATAATAAACAAAATAATTGGACCAAAAACTCTTCCAAACAAATGTGCATAGGTCCATGAGATGGGCCTGACTAAATGGGTTGGACCAGATATTGTCCCAAATCCAACCCAGCTGGGCCAGTGGTCATCACTCCTCCATCTTTGCTCGCTCACAACATTGACTCAGTGAGCCAACAAATCGTTTTCCTTCTCTAGGGTTTTTCTTTCAGAGCTTCAACTCCAATTCAGCCTCTCAAACCACAGGTAAGTAGTTTCTTTCTATTTCAATTTATAAACCCACCAATCTTTCCTTAGAAAAATGTTTCATTTCACATGCAAAACACTGATGCAAAATAGAGTCTTTAATTCAAAAACCAGTTATGTTCGTTATATCCAGACAATGCCATTTCTCAGTTCTGTCTCAAACTCCACAGAGAAACAATCTTTGACAGTCTCTTACCTCATGAACTCATGTGGGTTGTCCTTAGAAAAAGCTACTTCAGCTTCTAAGGTTGTTAATATTAAGTACACTGATAAACCAGACTTACTTCTAAACCTTTTGAACACTTATGGGTTTACAAAAGCTGACATTGCAAGCTTGATTTCTAAACACCCACCTCTGATTTTAGCTCATCCAGAGAAAACTATAAGACCCAAGATTGACTATTTTGAGTCCTTGGGTCTTAGAGGACCTGACTTACCTAGGACTATCTGTTCAAACAAATTCATTTTATTGTCTAGTTTGAAGAAACAGATAATACCCACCATTAATTTTCTTAGGGGGATTATTCATACCAATGAGAATCTTATCTATGCATTGAAGCAATCGTCCCATGTGATTCGATGCAACATTAAGAAGGTTTTGGTGCCAAATATATCCACTCTGAGGGCTCATGGAGTACCAGAAAAACATGTTGCAGGGCTCTTGATGATGCAACCTAAGTCGCTTATGTTGAGGATCGATTTGTTCAAAGAGGTTGTATGTGCAATTAAAGAAATGGGGTTTGACCCAATGAGGCGCTCGTTTATTTTGGGTGTCCGTTCAATGTCACTAATAAGCAAAGTGAATTGGGAAAAGAAAAAGGAGGTTCTTAGGAGCTTTGGTTGGTCTGAAAATGACTTTCTTACGGCATTTACAGTACAGCCAATGCTAATGATTTGTTCAGAGAAGAAGATTCGGGATGTGCTTGATTTCTTGACAACTAAGGGGGGTCTGATGTCATTGGATGTTGCTAGATGCCCAAATTTATTTCTGATAAGTGTGGAGAAGAGAATGATTCCCAGATGTGCTGTTCTGCAAGTTTTGATGTCTAAAGGTCTGGTTAGCAAAGATATAGATTTAGTTTGGCAATTGAATCACAGGAAGGAGGACTTTGAGAAGAAGTTTCTGACTCCATTTATGGAAGAAGTCCCTGCAGTGATTGAGGCATACCAGGGTAAGATAGGATTTCAGGGATTCAGTGATTGATTGTGAGGCTTGAATCTGAGGGAAGAAGACTTGAACTTTGTAAATATGCTGGCAACTGGTGTGAGCTCACAATATAGTGGTTAAGCAAGTTGGAGTGGAATCACAGTCTCCTTGTGTTTTCTATTTTGGATCTGAACAATATGGGGAGACCAGAGTGGTTTAGGTTGCCATGAAATGAGATTTGTGACTTGGTGACTGAAGTGATGGTGATACATTTTGAAGAAAGCTAATATTAGTGTGTATGGTTAGAGGAGGAGAATGACAATACATGTTAGGCTTTTCATAGTTGAGGAGTATGACTTTCTTGATTGCTTTTGAAGGAGCTGATGATTTATCCGTTATATTGTATATATAGTTTCCTTTGTACTATTTTTTCTTTCAGGCATCAGCTTTTTCCCCCCAGCTCCAGGATAGTGTTTAGATGATTGTGTGGCTTATTTATGTATCATTTGTTTATAAATGGTGGACTGTGCTGCAGTATAATATGTATATAGTTATTTATGTACAAGTACTTCATGCAAAAATTGTTTGATGGGGAACCAACACTGAGTAATAGCCTAAAAATGTATATATGGTGTATTCTCAAACACATTGATTATTTGCTCCATGAGGGATCTGTAATGAATTTTTTTTTTTGCACATTACCCTGTTTTCTTTCTCCACTAGTTAAACATCTCATTCTTGTATATCTTAATTTCAGCTTGTCTCCGTTAAGTGAGATTGCTAGGGAACTTAAACTGCAAAGATTATATGCTGTCTCTGTCGTCTTCATTGGAAACCTTGTCCTCTTGTACTTGTAAACTAGTACATTGAGAAACGCGCTCGCACACAAACATATATATATATATATATATATATAGAACTAAATCTTGCAGCATCTAATGGTCCAAAGAAACCCCCACCCCCAAATTTGTGATTATGCAAACTAAAGTTTGCGGCATCTGATGGTCCTAAGAAAAAAGAAAGGTTGAATTCCATTCAGGCGGAGGGAACTAATATAGAAGGAATACCCTTCCTTGAACCAAGAGACTACCCTCTACTCTACTCCCAAACTGGCCCTAAGTCCCAATGTAAAATGAGCAAATAGTAAAATGGTAGAAGTAGAAATTTCCAAGCACTAGTGCGAAATTGCATGAAGTTTGGTATGCAAGGTAAATCAAAGTTGCATGAAATTTGGTATGCAAGGTAAACGATTTAGGAAGTAAAACACATCACCTCCGTTTGTGACTATGTCAATTTTCATCCAAATTTCTTTGTTTAGGTCTATGTTTAAGTGATTTTGTTATTTATGTAATATTTTCTTTTGGGATATGGCTTGTGTCCAGTGCTTTTTTGCATTGGACAAACTGCGATGTTGACATGTATTCAAAACTTGACATTTGTCCAAATTGTATCGTGTTAAGTGCAAAATAGCATTGGACACAAGCTTCACCCTTCTTTTTGTGATATTTTCTATTTTAAAAAATGAGAAGGATGTTTCCTAGGGTTATTAGTGCATCAATTTTTGTAATTTTTTAAAGTTTTTATATTTTGGAAATTTCCCCTTTTCTAGCGTAATTTTGTGTTTAGGGTTTGTGTATATTTTTCTTATAAGTTGGAGGTTGTAACAACGTCGAGTATTAAGTTTGTTATTATCAATAAAAACTTCAAAGAGTTTTTCTCTTTCTTTGCCTTTGGATTGAGGGTTTACTTAGGCATGCTTATGCTATTTTTGAGATAGATGTATTTTACTTATGGTTATTCCACTGCGTTATATGTCATTTATCAAATTAATGTGTCGAAATTACTTTAAACTTAATAGGTTCTTCATTTAAATGAATGCTAATCACAAATTGGCACCATTCTAACCGATGACCCTAGCACCAAGCAATTTTTTTTTTTTTTTTGATAAACTACAATTTCATTAATAAGTAAAAAGTAGTACGACAATTGCACCTGCAAGTTTTTAGAACCGCAAGAGGCAGATTGCAATTATTACAAGAGAAACTAGCTTTAAAAACAACAAAAAATTTAGCAGCAGAACAAGTTGCTAAAGAGATCTTCTAACTTAGCAAAACTCACAACTAGCAAAACACAAATTTAAATCAAAAACATTACTAATGACAATAGAAATAGACCAGTCAAATGGTTCATTCCCTTCTATTATGAAATTGCACTAATTTTTAGACCTAGCCAAGTTTAAAGCCCACAAATTTCTTGTCCAAGAGTGCTACTAATCATTTTTGTTTTCATGATTGAAGCTTGGGTTTAAACTTGAAAGCATGTCAAACCCTTCATGTATCAACAGCATGCTAAAACATTTTATTCTTTCTCAGTTGCTCTATCTTTAATAACTAGGTCTTATACTATAAGTGCTTGTGGAGTGTGGGGGGCAAGAGCCGGAGTTCAAGTCTCTAGGAGGGAGCTTCACACACATATACACTTAGATTAGGTTAAAGTAGAATTTCTATCTTTTATAAAAAAAAAATAATAAATAATTACATACACCAAACCTAGGCTAATCTATCCCTTTGTCCACTTTGAAGAAATTCAAAGTTACTCAAAAGCTATGGGACCAACGCTTTAAATGTGTGCAGTCTTAAGGAAAAAACAAAGCCAAAGTGCCAAACATTTAATTCGTAAGAGCCGTGCTAATCCAACCCCTACCCGAAAAAAAAAAAACCATGTAGCCAACGAAGTCATTAAAATGTTCAATTCACAGATTCGACTATCACGTGAATGCAAGATCAATCAAATCGGTTTAAAATTCACAATAGCAATAAGAAATCTATGCGTTAAGGTCATGAAACCAACGCTCACCATACTTGACAATAGCAATTGTCGTGTGCTCGGGACTAGGTGCCATTGATGATTGATCACCTAAACCATTCAATGTGTAACAATGTAAGACACAAGAGAAAGGAAAGTCTATCGACACAACTTTTGTACCACAAGCCTGACAAGGTTGATTGTAAGTTGTAAAGAAAAAATAGTGGTTTATGTGAAAGTGATTGTCTACCACTCACAGTCGTCAACTAAGTTGTGGCGATTGCCAATTGATGAGAGTTGGGAGTGGTCACATTGTCATTCAGACTGGGTCTGTGATCTTCCCATGCAAGGGGGAAAGCACCACATGAACTACTTGTCGTTTAGGCACTATGTTGGACTTCGTTACGTAATGGACTCTGCCACAAACTGAACATTAGGCTAAACCTTAGGATGGTTAACAACGAACCCAACAACATTGTTCAGCTTTCATGGGCTGGACCACGGGTTGGACCTAGGTCTTGGACCAGTTTAAATTCAAACTGAAATTTGTGTAATGTCAACTCTATAATTTTGGGGAATTAGTTGGAGTATGCTCTTATCTTTGAATTAATAGGTTTTTGGTTTAATAAGTCGTTCTAAATTGACCCAATTCAAGAACTTCCATCATGTTTTTTTTTTCCATTATGTTTTTCTTCCTTTTAACTAATACTAGTGAAATTCCAGTACGTTGCATGACTTTAGTCATGAATTTTCTTTATATATATATTTTTTAAGAAATAATAACTAAATGAGTTATTATTACTTAATTTTAGAACTCGTTTCTAACTAAATGAATGATTATTATTATATAAAATGCACAATTTTGTATATTTGTCCTTATATATAATATCTCTAATTAAAATGATCAATAAAAACTTTTCTAATTTTTTTTATAATTTCTTATTTATTATTGAAGATGGTGATTTGAACTCAAGTAGTTAAATCTTTTCTAATACTTCCATAAATAAGGTTATCCTAAAATAATTAATTTCAAACTTAAGATTAAAAAATCAATTGTATTTGTACACCTAAAATAAATTTCATTTTTAAGTCTTATTTTGTTATTTAAATAATTTCTTTTAGTGTTTATTTTATTCACATGGTTAACACCCTAACTTATACAACTTGAGTAATGTCTCTAATTATATTGTGCTTTAGCTTTTAAGAACACATATATTAATATTACACATGAAAAAATAATAAAGTTAACAATTAACACATTTGAAAACAAAATTAAGCCAAATTCCAAATTCATTAATGAAAAACAATCCAAATTTCTGAACTTCAAAAAAAATAAGTTAAGTAAAGATAGACTTACATAGGAATTTGGATCGATGGATCTAATATAGCCAAATATTATCTATGATCTAAAAGGATATGGGAGGAATTATAAATTGAATTTTGTTAGACTTTCGAAAAAATACAGTCATGAAAAAGTTCACAGGAACATTAAATTATATGAACTAAAAGGATATGGGAGGAATTCCGCATATGCCCCAAAAATAGTAGTTGCGTCTGCCTTCATTGGATCACATTAGCTGTATCATATTGTGTTTAATAAGGAAAGAAATAGTAAAATAAAAAAGAAATAGTATTGTTAAGTTTTATCTAAAACTCACGTACATAGTATTCTAGATATTCAAGAGGAGAACATTCTAAAAAGAAAATCAAGTTGCTAAAAAAATAGCATAATTCAAAATATAAAACTAAAAACTTAACTATTGTTCATGTACACAATACTATGATGACATGATGTGGCTTAATTGGAGCGTAGCGACAATAAATGCTACGCTTCAGCTTTTAGATATATATAGATATAGATTGTGCAAGTAATCTTGCGTTACTCTAGTAGAAGCTCAGTGTTTAAACTAAGAATCGCAATTCAGTTCAATTATCCATAGTCCTTACTGTTTCCCTTCTATGCTACATGAAACAGTTCAGTTATTCTTAGTCCTTATTGTTTCCCTTCAATGTTACATGAAAGCCTGCTATGGGGTCTCAAATATGGTGTGGAATTTCCCTAGTCCTTACTAGATCTTCCTCTGAGGCTCAAGACCAAGTCCAATCCAAATTTTCCTCCTCTTTCACAACAACTATATAGAGGGTCAAGAAAAAAACAATCATTTAAAGCAAAGTGGGTTAAACATACACATACAGACACAGTCATCAATCTTGAACACATCCAAGTCAATGGTGTAGCATTTTCGTTAGGGAACTCACATCTGTTTGGGATTGTTTTCATTTTGACTCTTCACATTTTAAAAATTTTTATTTTAACTCTTCTTGTTTGATTTTGTTTTCAACTTTTCATATTGACCCAATCGTTCATTTATGTTAGTGATATGGTGACGCTAGGCATTATATAGGGTGACTGTCTTAATGGGTGACACTTATCAGGCACTTAACAGGTTGATATGTGGATATTTTTCTTCACAAAGTACATAGTGTAAGGGTTGTACATTTAATATTTAAACCCTCAAAGAATGTACACAATTTCGTATATTCAACACACACAATTTTCCAAAGCATGTACTCAATTCTATATATTTAATGTATACAATTTTTCAATGAATGTACACAATTATATATATTCAACGCACACAATTTTCCAAAGAATGTACATAATTCGATATGTTTAACATACAAATTTTTTTATAGAATTTCGTATATTCAACACACAATTTTCAAATAATATATACAATTCTGTATATTCAATGTACACAAATTTTCAAATAATGTACACAATTCTTTATTTTCAATGTACACAATTTTTCAAAGAATTTACACAATTCTTAATTCTATATATTTAACGTACATAATCTATTAAAGAATGAACACAATTCCTGTATATTCAATATACATAATTTTTCAAATAATATACACAATTGAAGATATTCAACATGCATAATATTTATTGACATTTTTTATATAAAAAAATTACAGAGAGTGTAAAGTCTAGACATTCAATATCCACGTTTTCAAAGAATGAACACAATTATGTATATTCAATGTACACAAATTTTTAAAGAATGTACACAATTCTGTATATTCAACGTACACAAATCTTCAATGAATGTACACAATTTTGTGTATTCAACGTACCCAATTTTTCAAAGAATGTACACAATTCTGTATATTCACCGTACACAATCTCTTAAATTCTATACACAATTCTATATATTCAATATAAATAGTTTTTCAAAAAATTTGCACAATTTTGTATATTCAACATACACAATTTTTTGTTGTGTGGACATTTTTTCCACAAATTACAAAGAATGTAAAGTTTGTACATTCAATATCCAAACATTCAAATAATATACACCATTCTATATATTCAACATTATCAATTTTTCATAGTATACACAATTTTGTATATTCAACGTGCATAATTTTGCAAATAATGAGCACAATTCTATATATTTAACGTTCATAATTTTTCAAATAATGAAAAATTATTTAACGTACACAATTCAGTATATTCAACATACACAATATTTGTAGACATTTTTCTTCCTACAAAAAGTTATTCAAGCGTATCAAACATTCAAATAATATACACAATTTTGTTTATTCAACATACATAATTTTTTAAATAATGTACACGATTTTTCAAAGAATAAACATAAATTTGTATATTCAATGTACATAATTTTACAAAAAATGTACGCATAATTTTACAAAAAATGTACACAATTCAGTATATTCAACATACACAATATTTGTGGACATTTTTATTCACAAATTACAAAGAGTGTAAGGCATGTACATTCAATTTTCAAACCTATCAAAAAAAAAAAAATCCAAACTATACAATTCTATATATTTAATATACACAATTCTGTATTTCACATATATAAATTTTCAAATAATATATGCAATTCTGTATTTCACCGACATAATTTTTCAAATAATATACGCAATTCTGTCTTAATGAATTGTACATTTATCAGGCACTTTAATGGAATTTTTTTTGCATTTATCATTAGTTTTGAAATATTTTAGTTAGTTGTCAAGTTTGCAAAACTATTTAACAAACTAGCATCTTGAGTTTTTGAAACTCGAGTTTAATGTGAAACTCGAGTCTATAAAACTCGAGTTCCAATCTGAGGCGGAAGAAAAAATCCATGTGGAACTTAAGTCTTTAGACTCGAGTTCCTTCATTAAGATATACCGTTCAACTGGGTTTCTTTGTTCTGGGTTTCTTCTTCTTCATCTTCGTTTTGTTCTTCTTCTACTGGGCTTCTTCTTCGTTTCAGGACCCATTTATTCAAGGCCCTTGTTGTTCAATTTTTGATCGGTTCGGGCAACGGCTAGCCAATCCCAGACCGAATCAGTCCTCAACTCCATCGTTAAGGTTAGTTTTTTTTTTTGGAGATATATATATATTTTTTTTTTTGAAAAAAATTTCATGTGGGTTTATGACGTTCGGGGTTTCTTCTTCTTTGCTCTACTGGGTTTTTTCTTCTTTGTTCTACTGGTTTTCTTCTATTGAGTTTCTCTTCTTTGTTCTGCTGGGTTTCTTCTTCTTATTCGTTCTTCTTATCCTCTCTGTGGAACTCGAGTCTTACTGACTCGATTTCCATGTGGCTTTTTTCTTTCACATCGAGTTTGAACTCGAGTCTGAAGGACTCGATTTTCCTCACTGATCTCAACCCTTTAACGCTTGAAATGCTAGTTTGTTAGAATGTTTCCAAAACATGCCAACTAAAAAAATAGTTGCTAACAATAATGCTACCCTGCAAATTATCCCCACTTTAATGCACCTTATACTAAAAAAATGGATGCACCAAATACTAAGAAAATGGATGAAAAGACCAATATAAAACCGTTTCTCAAAATAAATAAATAAAATTTTAAATTTTAAAATTTATGAAAAGATAAAGAATGAAAAACAAACCCAAGCTTTCAAAAGAATTCTTGGATTTTTTTAGAAAATAACTATAAAATCCAAACAATATGATTAGTTAGGAAACGTTTTAAACATATTTGGTTTTTAACAATTCGAGTTCAGAGGAGTCGATTTGTGTGTTATAAAATCGAGTATATTGTACTCGAATTTCCTGTTTTGCCAGCGGCTGAGGTGGCCAGTGTGTGCGCACGTAGGCCAAAATCGAGTTCAACGGACTCGTTTTCTGGGCTTGTAAACCGAGTTCATTGAACTTGGTTTGTAAGCCTAGAAACCGAGTTCATTGAACTCGATTTCAAGGCTTACAAACCAAGTTCAATAAACTCGGTTTATATGCCCAGAAAACGAGTCCTTTAAACTCGATTTCCTTGTCCATGTGCCCAAAAAATTCTTAAGACTCAAAAAAACACTCGGTTAAAAAAAAACAGTCTCTCACTCTCATTCCCTCTCAATCTCACTCTCACTCTCAGTCTCTCTCTCACTCTCACTCTCTCTCTCACTCTCACTCTCACTCTCTTGCTCCGTCACCGTCGCCGCTCAGTCTCTCATTCCTTCTCAGTCCCCTCGCTCTGTCGTCGTCGCTGCCTCTCACTCCCGTCACCTCCGTCTCCGCCTCGCTCAGTCTCTCATTCCCTCTCAATCCTCTAGCTCCGTCGCCATCGCCGTCGCTGCCTCACTCCCGTCGCCTCCGTCTCCGCCTCGCTCAGTCTCTCATTCCCTCTCAATCCTCTCGCTCCGTCGCCGTCGTCGTCGCTGCCTCTCACTCCTGTCGCCTTCGTCTCCGCCTCGCTCAGTCTTTCTCCCTCAGTGGTTTTAGCTCTGACTACCTCACAAGTAAGGACTCTCTTTTTTCTGGGTTTATTGGTAATGGATGATTGGCATGCATTGATAGATTTTTTCTGAGTTTGCTGCAAATACCATATCTGATACTGTGAGGCATTTGTAACTTTGTATAACCGAATTTATGTGAGGAAATGATTTGTTCAATTCAAGGAAAATGTAACAGCATATTGAGTTGAACAATCAAGGGGCAACTCTAATTGAATGAGCTCCAACTCTGTGTAACTTACAAATTTAAAATAAAAAGAAGAGAGATTTAACTCTCTTTTTTTACATGCATCATTAAGTGCTCAAGCCTAAGTCTTCATGTTTGACTTCCGCAACAGTTAAAAATTTGACATAGGGACAAGGCTCTTGGTGATTCCCTGATGTATGATCTTTTTAACTATCAAAGTTTAGGTTTACACAATTTTTTTTTTTCTTTGTATAGGTTACAAGATTAAATCTTAGAAAACCAGACACAAAACGAAGAGAAAATTTGGAAATAAGAAATTAATTGATGTTGGGCTGAGTCTTCTAATCAATTTGGCAGCATATTGAGTTTTTTATATGTATCTTTATTCCTTGTGGTTGATTGTCATACTTATCGTTTGTGTAAGAAATTAGTCTATACATTAAGATCCTTGCCAATTTATCTTCAACATGTGCTTATATTACTCTGGACTCCCTAAACTTTGTGCAATATGGCTGCTATTCCTGCTCAGATCCCTGATAAGTTCGGTCCTGGTCCCATTGAGGATTCGGTGTTAAGGATTCTAGAAAAATATCGATCGTGTGCTGTTTGGGAAGGCAAGGTAAAATTTCTAAAATTCTAAGTTTGTCAATGGTATTAGCTTTGAATGCATAGTCATGCCCATTAGTTGGGTTAAGTTAGATTGGCAGACTGTTGGACACCCTTATATAAATGTTACACCCTTATGGCATATTGCATCTCATCACCATGGTTCTATCATGTGCAGGATCCGGGGGCACTGACATGCCGTGGTCGTAATGACAAGTTCCGAAAACGACGCCTGATAGTGGTGGATGATCGTGTCCTCGACATTGTCAAGAGAGTTGGATTAGAGGGGCTGTATAGGACCCCGTGTAGAGAGATTGATCATAATTTGATAACGGCCTTCGTTGAGCGATGGCGACCTGAAACCCACACCTTCCACCTGCCACATGGTGAGACAACGATCACATTACAAGATGTGGAGGTTCTTTTGGGGATTCCAATCGATGGTGATGCAATTGTTGGAAGAACTGACTTGATATGGGTTGCTGAATGTCGGAGTATGCTTGGAATCAACCCTACTGATGGGGTGCTTAAAGGACAAAGGATCCTAATTAAGAAGCTACTAGAAAAAATTGACCAAGGGTTGCCCGATGGTGCAGCAGAGATGGTTGTGCATCAATATGCACGGTGTTATATTCTAGCACTCCTGGCAGACATAATTTTCGCCGACAAGTCTGGCGATAGGGTGCATACGATGTGGTTGCAGATATTGAGGGACCTTCGTAATCCACCTCAGTATAGTTGGGGGAGCGCTTGCCTTGCATGGTTGTACAGAGAGTTATGTAGGGCAATCGACAGAGGTGCCAGTCAGATTTGTGGGGCCTTGCTACTGGTTCAGTATTGGGCATGGTTCAGATTCCCTTTTTTGTGCCCAAGGAAGGACCTCCCACCAGATGATGCATATGGCCCACCATTTGCACCTTCTCCACTGTCCATTAAGTAAGTCTCTTCCTTGACTGATTTTCTCTATTGGAAATAGATCCATAATTTTAAATGACATAACACATTGTTAGACATAAAGAATAAATTTTTAACCTTGATATTCCTGAAATTTTGAAAATTAATAGGATTTTTATTTATTTTTATATATCGTTTTACAACCACTGAGGTCATATGTTATGATTGATGTATATTATTACAAGTATTATTAATTTCTAGCTCTACCACTAACCATATGTTTAGATAATCATTTATTGGTATAAACTTAGTCGTATGTGATGTTAAATTTACGATTGCCCATCATTTATTGTTGTTGATTACTTCAAATTCTTAATTCCAAGTATTGACTCCCTCTAGGACTGTGTGGGTCGTGAGCACGAAAAATAGCCCCCAAGAAATCTGTCTAATCCGGTACCATCAACTGTTAGATTCTATGCATCCCAAGCAGGTACCCAAATTGTGTTTCTTCTATTGTTTGACTATTGTATTTATAACTGTAAAATAGCTTATAGTTGAAAATAATGGAACATTGCATAATGTGCTGCCCTTTTATTTGGCTACTTCAGGAGGTGTGGCAACCATATGAAGCTGAATTAGCCCACCTGCCTGCGTTCTGTGTCGCAGGAAGGGATGTATGGACGGCGAGGGTGCCGCTTGTATGTTTCTGGCTAGTAGAGAAACATACACCGGATTGTGTTGTTCGTCAGTTTGGAATGGTACAAGAAATCCCCCCATATGTTGATACTGACGACGCCCTTCATGACATAGACCTGAGGGGGAAGATTGAGGTGAATTGGAGGGAAAAACATTATGGCCATATCCAAGTGTGGAATACAAGAGCACGATCTCTATGTCATGGAGTACAACTAGAGGGTGATATGTTGTCTGCTCATCCATACTTCGATTGGTACGATAGGGTGACTTGGAGGTTCGTCGACCACACTACTGCGTCAGTTCTTATTATGGTAATTGCTTCGACCTTTCTTTTCAAATTTTGTTGCGTATCACCATTTTTGCACGGAGCATATACTAATTGTATTTATTTACTTGCAGGTTGCCAGTCACAAGCAGTTGTTAATGCATCATGCAGTAGGTAGTCCTGAGTACAAGCAGATTACAGATGTACTTAAGGCAGTGGAACGCCTTCGCCTTATAATTGCCCAACTTCCCTTGGAATACACCGATGGGACAAATCCAGAAGCGCCAGAAGATACTGGACGACCAAGCACGAGCTCAACTCATGCCAACTATAGCCATGGTCAGCGTGCTGCACCCCATCAGGTTGTCAGTAGGCTGGGTCCCCCTCCACCCCCACATGCATCTCCTGCGCTAGAGTTCCCTCCACCCCCACATGCATCTCCTGCCCCAGAGTTCCCTCCGCCTCCACATGCATCTTCTTCCCCAAAGATCCCTCCACGTACTGCTCATACAGTTCCTAACCTAGAGACCCCTCTACCCACTGCTCATGCATCTTCTCACCTCGAGATCCCTTCACACACCCCACGTACATTTTTTGACCCCGCTCATCTTTCATTTACCCCGCCATCCTTTGATCTCGGCTATGATTTCAGTCAAACCCCTCCTGTCATGCACACTCAATCCCCCTCGTATAGCATTGGTCATATAGACCATGTACCACCCCATAATCAGTCCATGTCATTCATGCCTACTCCTGGATTGCATACACATCCCATGACTACGAGCCTCACTCACATTTCATCTGCTACACCATCCTTCCCCGCAGTTGTAGGATCTTCAGTTGTTGGGAGTCAAGCAAAACAGCGAGATGTGCATGTTGAGAATGAGTAGGTAGTTGGGTTACAGTCACCCCCACAAGGTCGACCTAAACGCACAACAAAAGCACCTCCTTGTGGGACAAGTGGTCACAAAGCAGGACACAAGGCTGGCCCCACGATATGACAAGTCATTTAATGCATGGAGCATATAGTATACTCTCTGTTATGGTTGGTATTAGAATTCATGTAATCCATTGTTTGGTTGTAACTCCATCTTTGCAGCAACGCGAGGAGCCTCACCAAGGAGATGCAGTACCCCCTCCCCCACATACTAGACACTATACAAGACAGCATAAGCGTAAAATGCATTAGGATCAGCACCCCATCTGAATGTGTATGTGAATTTTGTCAAGGGATTGCTTGTTGATGATGTGTGTTGCTCATTATACATATCCTTTCTTTAAGCTAAATTTAATTGCTTTTAGGTCTGGTGTAAATATTCTGCTGGTATGTTTAAAAGCACTCTCTTTTTTAACACATTTACATATCTATGCTGCAAAGACACATAAATGGACAGCACACAAAGACACTTTCCCCTGCAACTGATGTCTCCCTCTATTATTCTTCAAAGTGTAAATGGAACTTTATTTTATTAGAAAAAGTGTATAGAAATTATATTTCATGTCTCTACATTTATCCACAAACTTTTCTAGATATGTAGGATAAGATGGTGGTTAATAAAATGGTTGTTTTGTACACACCTGTTTGTGCACTCCATGGAAAAAGACCTACATTCTTTTATGCATTCACAACTATGAAACATGTTTTAATTAGCAGAACCATAAATTATGAGTATTCCATACCATGTTTGCATCTCAGTTTTTATTTTTATTTTTTATCTTCTTACCAGTAAGTAGTGATGTAATTAAGATACCCTTCTCCATTTTGGCTAATTGAAAATGGTCTCTACGTTTCATTTACAATGAATGGCATTTTCTTGATCTGTAATTGCTTCAATGTTGTTGATAGTAAGTTTTGCTAATTGCACATGTTTTCTGTTGGTTTTGACAATTTCATTTTACACATCTTCTAAGTTATCCATTTGTTCTATCAGATTATGGGCTACAAAGTATTCACTCATGAAATCCACTCAAATTATGCGACTAGAATTGATAACTTCCGAAGCTATGACAGTATTAGTAAGGACATAATTCAAAGGTGGACATACCCATTTGTTCCAGACGTTAAGTTCTTTGGGAATTCTGCCATTAAACTTGAAAGACAAGGGATGTATCGAGCATCAGGTAATGATCAAAAGATCTAATTGGTCAAAGGTCAATGTAGTTGGTAATAAGTGTTCGTTATTTTTTCCGTTAAATGTGATTTACTGAGACTTTGGTTTTTTCCCCAGACGTAGTGCAATCGCGTTCTGCAGAAATCGGTTCTTTCACTGTTATTGGAAATGGTACCAGAATTGGGAATAACACTAAAATTTCAAATTCGGTTGTTGGGGAAGGTTGTACTATAGGATCAAATGTTTCAATAGCAGGTTCCTATATATGGGATAATGTCATTATTGAAGATGGTTGTAAGCTAATGCATTCAATAGTATGTGATGGAGTGGTTATAAAGTCAGGAGCAATTTTGGAGCCTGGTGTAGTTTTGTCTTTTAAGGTATGTGTTTCAATACCCCTGCTATTGCTCTTGTTTGAACTGCCGAATTTGATACTTTCCCAGTTCATCAAACTGTTGGATTGCTTTCTACAAGCCACCGAACTCAATATTGTTAGTTTGTTGGTATATATTTTTTCAGTGTCTTTCCAAAATTCATTTTTCCAAATAATAATTGAAAGATACATAATTACATTATTGATAGTTATGGTCCTTACGTGTTTTATTGGCTATATTTAGTTTGTGTGGTGTTTTGACATTTCATATTTTCCAGGTTATAATAGGACAACAATTTGTTGTTCCTTCGTACTCTAAGGTATCGTTATTTCAACAGCCGACTAAGCAAGATAGTGACGAGGAGCTGGAGTATGCTGACAATAGCAGTGGGATTGTAGAAAATTCATGTAACTTCTCCTGCACTGCATCCCTTACCCTACTTTTCTGTCTTGTTTAGTTTGTCTACAGTTAGATAATTGTTATTGCAAAGCATAGCATTAATCTAATTATTATGATATGGGCAAAAATCTTAAGTTTATTGATAATAATTCTTGAGTAATATACGCCTTTTAGGTCAATGAGCTTTGGGCCAACTGGCACATCCACCTCAGTTATGGGGAACATCAAGGTTGAATCCCCAAAAAAACCTCCACCTACCAGGAAAAAAAAAAGTATTGAAGTGATGGGGAATTGTTGGCTCATAAAGCATTTTTTGTGGAAATATCAATTTCTTTTTAGGTGGGGGTTCCCTTATATATAAGGACATTTTATACAAGAGATAATGGAGATGGAAAATATGAATTAAATGCTTTTTTTGTAGAAAAATAAATGCTATTTATTTATTTATTTTGGCTCAAATGTGTAGTAACTCTTCAAATATGTAAATATATCATTCTTTACTAGTTTTAAACTTTTGGCAAATTTTGGAATTCCACCACCTTCATAGTTTGTAGATTATATTTGAATGATTTGGATATGTCAAATATCTGAACAATGAATACCATCCAACTTTATAGGGTGCTGCCCTATCATAGTTTTTCTGCGTATTTTATGTGTGTAAAAATGATTCTTGTTGTGTTTTACAAAGCATGAAAGGTATCAATGCTATATGTATTTGGCTGCTAATAAATTGCCGATGGAATTATAAACATCTTTTGTTATGGTAGATAGTGCCAAAGAGTTTTGGTACTAGTATTTTCTTTTTAATTTTTAATTTTATAGTTACAATTGGGGGGGGGGGGGGGGGGGATTTGATCCCTGGACGTCCGTGTTAGAAACAATAAAAGGTGTTAGTTGAGCTACAAGGCTCTTGGCATTTTGGTACAAGTAGTTTTTCGGCTGTATTGTTAGTTCTGTTGCAATTCTTCTGTATAATGGTAAGATGTATATATGATTTTTGAATCGTTATTTTGTGTTATTATAAGCAACTAGCCGCGAACCCACGCGTTGCGCGTGATAATTATTTTTATGGTGGTTTTATTAATTTTTTTTTTACAATTTAAACTAATCTAATAATGAGTAATGTATTTCGTAATTATATTTTTATTTATTATAGGAACAATCATAAATGTAATATAGGAAAAATCCAAAACACCAAAAAAACGTAAACTAAAAAAAATTAATAAAACTTAACAGTGATTAATTGAACCAATATTAGGATAAAATTTTGTTTTTGATAATCTATTAAGGTTATTTTCTTTGTAGAAATTATAATTTCGGCAACCCAAAACATATTATCAAATAAACAATTATTAGCAAAATCTAAGAATTAAATTTCTATACATGCATTGTTATAAAATAATAATAATTAAAATAAAATTGCAAAAGTTAAAATTTGTCACCTATCCAATTATTTTCATTTGGCTAACCTTTGCTTTTCTTTAAATAAATGGCATTATAGAGTACTTCTAATACAACTATTAAGAGTACTTTGTCCACCACAAAGGATTAAAAAATAAACAAAAATTAGTAAAGTCTCATAGTTTAACATCTAAATTGAGTGCTATAAAAAATCATGCTATGCAACAGAATAAATACCAAATTATCCAAATCATGCTATGTAATAGAATAATATTATATTTTTATATGCTATATTTAATTCTTTAGAACGCAATAGGATAACATTTAACAATCAAAGAGAATAAAAAAAAAAGAACAACAACAACAATTTAAAAAACAAAACTAAATCGCATTAACCCAAAATAGAGTTTTAAAGAATATAAAAAATTATCAACCTAAAGTAGAGATGAAAGAAAAATAAAAAAAAAATCCACCAAAAAATTTAGAGAGAGAGAGAGAGAGGGAACCTTTTTTTTTTTTGGTGAGGGAAAACTATGCATAGAATAGAAGAGATAATGACAAATTTATAGTAAGATGATGTGAATAAGAAGAGACAAAAATAAAGGAAGATGAAGGGAAAGAGGAAGAATGATATTAATGTAGAGGGTAGTGGGGAGATGAAAAGGAAAGGGAGGGAGAAAGATTGAAGAAGTAGTGGGGAGATGAAATGGTAAGGGAGAGAGAAAGGTTGGAGAAGTGTAAATATTAAAAAAATAAACGTTAAAAACAATTATAGGAAAATTGGAAGAAAAAAAAAACCCTAAAGCTTGAAAGGCTTCAACGTTTTGTTTTTTTTTTTTTTTTTTTTCTTTCTTTAAGATGAAAAGGTTCACACAAAACCCTAAAACTGAACTGAAAAGGCTTTAGGTTGGGCTTGATAGTGGAACTAAATAAATAAGAGGTGGGTTGGATTAATTATGCAGATTTATTATAGGGTGATAGTGAAAGTAAATAAATAAGTAGTGGGCTGGATTTATTATAGGGTAATAGTGGATGTAAATAAATAAGTAATGGGCTGCATTTATAGGGATGAAAATTGTAAAAACCATTTTAAAATTGTAGGACAAATTATATTTAAAAAAAAAGAAAAAAAAAAAAAAGAATGATGTGGCAGCTGATGTGGCGTAACGTGAGAGCAGCAGCATTAAACGCTACACTTCAGCTTTTAGTAATATATAGATTTTATATGCAGCAATGGCAGATACTGTGGATAAGTCAAATGGTCAGCTTACATCCGAATTATTAGATGAAGAGTGTGGGCCTACGTATGAGGTTAGCTTTAAATTTCTCTTTTGTATTTCCCCAGGATCAAGATTTAGCCTGATAGTGTTTAATATGTCTTGCTTTATTCTGTCACTTATGTGATAGATTTTCATTTTTCATTATTTGGTACACGAATAATTCTTAAGTATAACACTATTTTGTGATTGAAGATGCCAACGAGTCTTATACCAATTACTGTTATTGATCAGCTTGGTACAGGTGGGGTTGGATATATTTGGTCAATATGTGAAGGAAGTCATGAAGAAGAATGGAGGCATTCAATTGCACCGATTCCTGCAGATAAACTTGCCGAGGCAATGCAAACTACCGATGATGATCTGGAGTTGTTAACTCAAGATGGCAGTGTTCTCCCTCCTTCCGGAGAATTAAAACCTGACTCTAATTATTCAGATGACAATGAAGATCCAAGAGATGTTTCCATCTACTTTGAGAAAGAGGTGAGAATGACAACCACAAAAGTGATGGTATTGGATAAACTTTTGTACAGAATGAACGTTTATTCATCCATTTTCATTTGCAGGTTGAAGCAACTTTTCTACGGGCTGTGCATGAAAACATTAAAGAAGATCATGTAATCTTAGAAGTGAACTCATTGCGGTATGCTATTTTTATTGGTCATTTCTTTTTAAGCAGTTTCAATTCACTATGTAGCTTGTGTAGTTGAGCTTCTAATAATTGTCATTCTCCCTCTCACTCTTCCTTCACTACATTTAGGTCAACAGTACCAACATTCAACTTTTCTCCCAGACTTCCCTGAAACACCACCACCACTACTTCCCTCCCATTAACTTTTAAGTTTTTATTGGTTTTAGTGTTGAGGCTTTTTGTGCAATCAGGAACTTGAAATTAGTTTCCATTAACTTTTAAGTTTTTATTGGATTTAGTGTTGAGGCTTTTTGTGCAATCAGGAACTTGAAATTAGTTTTCATGTTCTCAACAAATTCCTTTAATGTCTGGTGCTGATTTTCATTCCTGTTAATGGCCATTTCTACGCACTTGAATTTATGATGAGATTCATAATCACCTACTTTAATGTCTCTACCTCCTAGTTTGTTAAGCCTAGGCATGGTATTAGCCCTATTAATTTGCCTTTTGTCAGAGTTAGATTATACTTTCCTAACTCGGCTTCATGTCACTCCTTTCCTGCCCTCTTTCCTGGGTTATAGTGCCTTTTTCTAACTAGATAATGCTTAGGGCATAATGTAAAACTTTATTTGGGGTTTTCATTAAACACATACTTTTATGTAATAATGATTCAGATGAAGGTGGGATGTTAAGGCTTTTAGAGCTTCAAAATAAATTACTTTTTCATATGGCATTGATTTGATGTAGCAGGATGAGTATTGCAATCTTAGATAAATATTGAGCCCTGTATAGCTTCAGCAACGGTGAGTCTTGTTTTTAAACGTTTATTACCCACCACTAAAGCCTTTAAGTCTTACATCTCTTGTCATATTGTACTTAAAAAAAAAAACTAGAGTTAATTTATTGTGAACTTGGTGTTGTCCAAAAGTTTAATCAAACGATTCAAATCCTAAGCATCAAATCTATTCTTTCACTATCACAATCCCAAAGAATCTTACTTTGCAAAACCTAGCTGAAGAAATAAGTCATCATACACAGACAGCTTTTGGAATCTTTCGTGTCACCATTGCAAATGTGAACCTCCATGTTATTCTTCTGGATTTTTGTTTCTTCTATAATTTTATAGGCTATGTTTGGATGTATTCATTGAATTATGCTTATATAATAGTGTTGGAATAATGGTTATAAACATTAGCATTCATCATTTCATACCAGCTTAAGTTTCTGGGACAAGTGGTAGTTTATCGTGTGTGTGTATATATATTTATGTATATATTCAGTTGGGATTAAGGTTTAGTTTATTTGAGTTCAGAATGGTTTTGTATTCTGTGAGGGTTGTTTGCTTATCATATTACTTCCTTTCCCATTTACTTGGCAGGTTGTCATACAATAAATTATTCACAGACTGTGCTGGAGCTATATTTTATTCTTTGATGAAGTTGGCATTAGAAACTCCACATAGTTCACCTAGTAAGTTTTATAATGTTTTCATTATTTCTTTCGTTTTTTTTCCTTGATCAGAAGTTTTTCTATGTTTTCTGGTAAGTATATCCATTCAGGCAGAGGTTCTTATTTCTGATCATTTCAAATAAAGCTCTTTATGCTTTTAAGTCATAATCTCTTTCTGCACTTTGATGAATATGTCTAAAGTAGATGAAGCAGTGTTGTAAATTATGATTGATAAGACCAACTGTTAGTTTTTGCCCACTTCTGAGTTTTGCCTTCAAAAACACTCTTTCATGTTATATGGCCTGAGAAAAATGCTAATTGTTGGAGTATAGCTTAATTGTTTTGGGGGGAAAATCCTCTTTGGAGGCCTTAGACTTAACTAATGGCCCCCACAACATCTAAGGAGAATTTATTGCCTTGGGAGTAAGTCTCTTTGGTAGTTCATCAGGTTTGTCAATACCTTCTTCCCTTATAATTAGCCACTGCCAGAAAATTCCAGCAACCACATATCTTTAGGATATTTTATTTAATCTATTATATATCCTTGTATTTTCAAGGCTTATTTGATTTACTATATGTATGTAAAGTTTTTTTATTTTTTTATTTTTTTTTACAAACCATTACTTATTAATTATCTTCATGTATGCTTTTGGAATATATATATATTTTCTGTTAAAAATTATGCCCCTTTTTATATTACTTGCAAATCATTACCCTTTTTTTATATGCTATGCACTCTTCCACCCTCTTTTGTTGTCATAATGCCAATGCTTATAAGGTCTCATGGCTCTTTATGATTCTCCTTGACCTAGTAACTTTTTGTGGATTAATATTTTCATTCAGCTACCTTGTCTTGCAAGGGGTTTGGGGTTTCTGTTGTCCAATGGGCTAAACTCTGAGAGGGGTGGCACACATTCGCTTAAATGAATTTTTCATGGTTTCAGCCTGGTTTTAATGATAGCATATTGTATTTGTACATTTAGTACTTTCTTATGCTGTTCATATCTTTCTTCATAACAGATGTCTTTTATATATGACAAGTTTTCCTTGCCTTTTGATCTATGCAATGAAAAAATCTTGTTTTTATTCCACTTTTTAGGTGAATTATGTAATAGCACAATGGACGTAATTACAAAATGGAAAAAACTTCTGAAGTCTTACCTGACTGACATTGATGAGCAGGTTTGTATTTGATAGTCCCTTATTGTATCCATCTCTTTGACTTTAATTTTTTCTGAAGTTGCACTTCTGAACTGGCATTTTATAACGAGTCCTTCGTTTTAACCTCTTTGGAAGATGATTGGTTTTAGATTTAATTAGTTGATTTAAAATTATACTCGTCCTATGTTAATTAGGGAGGCAAATGAAAGGGATCCCCCCAACCCCCTCAAAAAAAAGAAAAAAAAAAGAGAGATTTTCTCTCAATTATTTTCAGACTCTGCATATATATATATATGGAGAGAGAGAGAGAGAGAGAGAGAGAGAGAGAGAGAGAGAGAGAGAGAGAATCTCTACTTCTAACCTGTGTGCCAATTACACTACTACATTTCTCGGTTATTTCAATAGATTTTGATTTATCAATACAATAATTTTCACTGATGAAAATTGAATACTGATCTTAATCAGAGTCATATGGGTCTTTGCATTATAATTTTAGATATATTTACACAAGGCATGATTAACTTGGCTATAATGTTATTAGATATTGTATTGATGGTTACCAATCTAATGCTCATTATTTCATAGTCAATTTTGTACTAATTTTTTCTTGAATACTTCACAGATCGAAGTAATACAAAAATTTGAAGAAATTTGTTTGGAATCTGCCAAGGAATTCTCTCCGTTGTTTTCAAAGGTATAATTTTCTTTACATTTTACGGTCGTAAGGTAGATGGGTACTATTAACGTGCTAAACGGACAAGAATGAGAGGGTGCACTTCTCTTCAATATGTAGTTTTCTATGATGCTTGTGGTCCCTTATTATGATATTTTTGTTCCATCAAACACGCACACACATTGTTGCAGGCTCTTCCATCAGCAATGATGCTATCATAGTAATATAGTTTATGTGATCTACTTTGGGAGCCCTCCTCTGATTGGTTTCTTGAAGGTTGATTTAAATTGTTGGGTAAATTACATTTTAAACCTTATACTTTAGGGTTGGTTTCAAATTAAACCCTATTGTTTCAAAAGTCACAAATTAAACCCAAAGATTGTTATCAAATAAACAATATAGTCTTGTTAGTTTCAGATTGATCCCTGGACTCTTAAAATTGTATCAATTTAAACCCTCCAATCTAACCCATTAAACTGAAAAATCCAGGGTTTAAATTGATATGATTTTAAAAGTTTAGGTTTCAATTTGAATCTAGTGAAACTACAAGGTTAAATTTGCAACAGTCTTAAACTTCAGTGTTTAGTTTGGAAACCTTGACTGACTTGGTACACACCACACCAAGAAGAACAATTATTTCCATTTTCCAATCATTTCATGAAGATATCCTGAATAAGGTGGAGATCGCTGATGCAATGAGGTAGGGTTTCTGTAATGGCGGATGCTGGTAGTAGAAATGTTGTGAATTGGACTTAAGACAGAAAACAGGTCATTGGAAAATTTTCCTATCTACTCAAAAGGGCTGTTATTATTTTGTGGTGGATTCTTCATTTTTTCCATCAAGTTTTATGGTTAAGTAGACTCAATTTGATTTTGTTTTATTCTGCCGATACTAATCATTGCTATTTTCTTTTGCAGATTCTGTTTCATCTGTATGACAAAGATCTCATACAAGAAGATGCTATTCTAAAGTGGGATGATGAGAAAAAAAATGCTGACGAAGCAAATAAAGTTTTTGTTAAGCAGTCAGAAAAATTCATTCAAGTAAGAATCATTACTCATAAATTTTCCTTTCTTAAAAATAAAAGAAAGAAATTTTTTTTCAATAACTTGTTCCTGCAGTGTGGCCAATATCTTTATTCTGGATTTCTTGACTTTTAAGGAATAAAAATTAAGATAGATGATTTATACCCTTCCTATTGGCCATGCTTCTCTCAAATATCACCTGATGTTGTCATAATATTTGCATGTTCATGTGTTTTTCGGTTGCAGTGGTTGAGAGAGGCACCGGAAGAAGACGATGAAGAAGAAGATGAAGAAGAATAGAAAGGAGTTGATTCATAGATCTAATTTGCCCGGGGTGGGATGTACTGTTACAAGTATCAAATTGATATATCATCTTTTAGGGTGTTGTATTATATAGTGGTGATAAGGGTTTTGTCCATGGTCTAAAAATTTGAAAGAGCCATGATCCATTTTCAATAGAGGGAACCCAAAACTGAAACTTTTTTTTTTCTCTTTTGACTTGTCTTTATATAATTTTGAATGAAAAGTAAGGTTTGAGAAAGTAATTTCCCAACTCACTTGATTCTTTCCAGGTATGCCTTGTTGAGAATTCACAGCTCAGTTTGTTGGTTATGTAATGCACTTGATTGGAAAACATTGATGAAAGCTTTTGATATTTTATTTGGGAAAATTGTGGAGTACTAGCCATCTAGCTTTAAGCCAATTTCATCGTATGCAAGGTTCTAGGGACCCTCTATTTTTACAGCTGTATTTCTGTACTTGTACACTCAGGCATTGCTTATTAGTCAGTTATTGCTGTTTTTTGTTCTTGTAAGTGTATGTATGTCAAACTTTCAATTACAATTAGGGTGTTTGGCAAACACACAAGACCAATTCAGTCTAGTTTTGAACCAATAAAAAAAATTTGTTCGAGTTCAAGTCAATGAGTTCCGGGAATCAGCCTCTGCAAAAAAAAAAAGGGCGGGTGGGAAGGCAAGGGTGCCTACCAATCACCTCTCCAAGACCCGCAAAAGTGGAAGCTTTGTGCACTAGATAAAACATTTTTTTTCCTTTTAAGTCAACGAGTTCTAGTGCAAACAACACCAAACTCACCTATAAAAGAAAATTAATTTAATCTTGAACTAGTTTCGGTTTATATGTAGTTTTTATAAACCATGTGATAATTGTGTTTTATTCTTTTTATATAAACATTTAAGCACCAAGATTGAATGCAAACATGACAAATTGATAACTAGTTCCATATTTTATAAAATTTGACAAACACAAAAAAACTAAAAACCAATTATAATATTCTTGGCTAGCCAATTTTATGGTCTTCCAAACCCCCAAATAAGTTGCCCACAGTCATGTATTCTGGTGCTTATAAAAGACTAGATAAAAGAAGGAAAAAGTAAATAAAAAAGGAAAAGACCTGAATTAAATGAACTATTGTTTTGGGTGAACTTCCTAGTAATGGCCTTGAACAATAGCCCCAGCCACAGCTTGTACAATATGCAGTATTGTGCCATTGCTTCAAGTTATAACATATTTAGGGTCTACTGTAATAATCACTGTGATTTTCTGTTAAAGCTTTTTACACAATCAATTCTGATTGTTAGCTTGTTTCTTGTCTCATCTAGCTTGTTCTCCCTCTCTTCTTATTCTACACTATGACAAGCAAGGGTTGCAAGATGAGATTTTCTTAGAATTTTAATAACTGAATGATGCTATATCATGTTTTAGAGGGGGGAAAAGAATGGGAATAATTAACAACTAATTGAAAGACAAAATTAAACATTCATAATATCACAATCTAAAAGCAGGTACATTAAATATAGAATACTTCGATTACAAGTTCATTCAATGATAAACAAAGTTACCATTGTGCCGATACAACCTAGTAGTAAGTTCAAATACACAATAAAGAGAACCCCAATTTACATCTACAATGCCATTCCAAAATCGAGTATCTGTATGCCTGACAAAAATTCAAATATTGTCGTTAAATACCAAAAGCCAAAACATACGCACTAATCTACGCAACTTGGCTAATTGATACAATCATGGCATTTTATATAACAGCATCACTTACCTAGTTTGGATCATTACTGCTTGTCGAAGCCCCACGAGAAAGCGGACATCTTCTACGGTTATGCCCATGTTGATGACACAGTCCACAGCTCTACTTTTGTTGAATCTCCTTCAAGTCAGAATCTGGCCTCCGGCTTCCCGGTTCTCGCCGGACCCCATCCATCTCATTCCGTATCCTAGACGCCACAGGTCGACCTTTGCCTCGCAACAGGTTTGGGTCAGGCACCCACTTTGGACCATCCACATCCTTCCACAATGACTCTGACTTTGGCACCACAAATGCATGTGAGTAGGTGTGAATGGCGTTCACCAAACTATAACATGGGTCAATATATGTAGTCGCATCTTGCCCCAAGTGCTGAAGAGCTTTAATTGCATGTGAACAAGGGATCTTTCTCATTTGCCACTTTCCACAACGACATGTTCTGGCCATTATGTTTACTTCATAACTATGGTGTCCCCCTCCAGAGCTATGGATGTTGTATGCAGTAATTACTTGATATATACCATTCAGATTATTAAACGGATTTATTTGGTGTGAAATTGATTTTTGTAGGTTTTGTCCATAGATTTTTAAGGCATATTTACTCCATACCTTGTCCTTTGAAAGCTCATGAGTAATTTCTTTGTGTCGATCATGGAAATACGCAACAAGTTTGCTCCAAGTGAATTCAACCATTGCAACAATGGGTAGGCCACGGGCACCTTTGAGTACTCCATTGAAGCACTCCGAGACATTGGTTGTCATAGCCCCATAACGGTATCCACCATCATGTAGCTGGGTCCACATGTCTAGATCCTCTTTTATTAGATATGTGTATGGCATAATGGATGAGTCGGGTTCACTTTCCTACCGCTCGGTTCTCCGTTTCTTCCTAAAGGCCTCGATCTCGGCTTCCTTGATAGGTTGCATGTACAACTCAAATTTAGCTTCCTGAGTAGCATACCCTGCTTTCAAAGCCAATGACTTTAAAGTGGCGTCTTGAAAATGCGTGTTGAAGTTGCTAACAACATGTCGAAGGCAATATCTGTGAACTACTCGTAGTCGTCCATCATCATCTCTAGGCCTGTTTGCAATTGCGTTTTGAATACCCTTATGTCAGTCAGAAATTATGCAGATGTCCTTATCTGCTATCACATCCCCCAGTGAATTCCTGAGGCGTTCTAAAAACCACCCCCAACTAGGCCCTGACTCTTTGTCCACAACGGCAAAGGCGAGAGGCAAAACCTTGTTGTTGGCATCGGTGGCCATTGCAATTTACAACACCCCTCGATATTTACCATACAAATAGGTCCCATCAATACTGATCACTGGCTTACAATGTCTAAATCCTTCAATGCATGGAGCGAAAGCCCAAAATACATAGCGCAATATTGTATCACCGAACTCGTCCCTAGTATGGTGTGACACCAGAACCGGGTGCCAGGTTCTTGATCCCAGTATGCCAACAATAACTTTCTCAACCTTTGGTAAGACTCTTCCCAATCCTCGAATATCTTTGCAATTGCTCGTTGTTTCGCTTCCCATATCTTATAGTAAGAAAGCTTATGCCCATAATACTTCCCTTTAATGAAATCTCTGAGGTGATAAATTGTTGCCGTGTGTTTTTCTTGCAACAATGGAACAAATTCTGCTGCAAGAAAATTACAATCCATCATTCTACCATCAAGGGCCGTGGCAAGGGGCATACAACTATGAGGACCCCTATAAGATGTGACCATCCATAGTTCGAGTTCAGGCTTCGCGACTGCCCCAACATACCACATGCATGATTCATCGCCGCATTTCACAGACAGTCTACTTTTGGTCGACCTACTAGTCATAATATTTCTGTTATGCTTTGCGGCGTAAATTGTTAATGCACGTTTCACCGCCTCTTTATTTGCAAAAATCAACCCTTTCGCAAAATTCATGTCCGCATTCCAAGCAGAACCAAATGCTTGCTGAACAACTTCAGGATCAACCATATTTTCCCAAGTATTTTCATAAAATGATGAGGCAGGAGGTTCATAAACGGGGGTCGTATTTGTAACATGCTGAACTCTAACATTAGCGTCTGCATCATCTTCATCACATTCAGCCATATCATCAACATGAGGAATGAGAGTAATTTCATGGTCATCAACACCCTTGTCAAAGTCGCCATCATCAATCCTCTCTTCGTACTCATCTCTATCGTCAAGATCTTCCCCAAAACAGTCTTCGTCATTATTGTCAACTACTGAAACTGTAGAGGATTCACCTCGATGTGTACAAAATTGATCTTCATATCTATTTCCAGGTTCGCTCTCAATTGTTGCTGGTGTCTCTTGAAAAGGGGGTGTATAGCCTCCCAATGTGGTGCATTGATCATCTAGAACTGCAAACTGTAGAGATGTAGTTGTTTGTACAATTTCTTCCTCTACGCCGACTTCCGCACGCGGCTCCAAAGTGACGTACAACTCAAAATCTGCCCTTTGTTCCCATTTCTCCATCTTACTAAACATGAATTTCACGTGTTTGTCCTCTGTTATCGCCATATATCTGTAATTAATGCATTGATTGAGGACTTCATATGGAGGACGGAAAGTAATATGTATGTCATGCAAAGTAGGGTTTACTTGCAACTCTTCCATAATTTTTACTTTCAGCTCATTCAGGGTCTTTAGCTTATGGCGTATCATCATATAGCAGCACTGGATACCCGGACCTTGAAATGAGAATCCGTCATAAGGGTTGGCATTGCTAAGGGGTCCACCGTAGTATATATTTATATGGATCATTGTCAACCTATAATTCATCAAGTGCAATTGTGTTAGTGACAAATTTATAACGCTCAATCAACATCAATCACAACACTTTGCGTATGAAATGCCAACAATACTAACCTCAACGAAATTTGCATATACTCACCTTTAGTAATCTTACAAAATTAGTCATTACCAATTTCATATTCTTTAAAAATTCCAAATCATTCTAGGGGCATGACTTTCAAAACCCATTCAAATAAATTATGATGAACAAAAATATTATATACCAACTAGTTATCCATTGAAATATCTGTTACAAATCTTAAACAAATATATCTTGAAATAATTTATGGTAAAAAGACTACTATCTTAGGTATCAAACTCATAATCCATTTCATATCCATGATAAAGACCTAAAAGTACTAAATATTCCTAACAATTGATCACAATATTTAGTACTAAATATTCCCAATAATTAATCACAATATTAATTTTTAAAAAAAAACTTAGCATATTATCACAATATTTACACTAACAAACAAAACAAATATTCCCATATGTTGTAATAACATAATAATCACAATATTTGGTACTAAATATTCCCAATAATCACAATATTAATTTTTTTTTTTTTAAACTTAGCAAATAATTTAATCACAATATTTACACTAACAAAAAAAAATTTCCCAATATGTTGTAATTTAATCACAATTATTTACTAAATATTCCCAATAATTAATCATAATATTACTAGTCATTATAGATATTTTTTCTTAAGTAGATTCATGATCTTATATAAATGTGTCCTAATATTAATTTTAAAAAAAAAACTAGCAAATAATCACAATATACTAACAAATAAATTAATCACAATATTTACACTAACAAATCAAAAAACAAAACTTTTCCTAATATGTTTTTCTTAAAAAAAAAACTAGCAAATAATCACAATATACTAACAAATAAATTAATCACAATATTTACACTAACAAATTAGAAAAACAAAACTTTTCTTAATATGTTCTAAATTTTTCTTTAAAAAAAAAACTAGCAAATAATCACAATTTACAAATAAATTAATCACAATATTGTAAAAACATTACCTGAGAGTGTTGTGTGAGATGAGTGTTGTGAGACGAGTGTTCTGTGTGTGCAAGTGAGTTTAGGAAAGTTGTTTCATAGAGAGTTTTTGAAGAGAATAAAACTAAGTTTCTGAAGAGCTATAACTGAAGAAGCTGTGAGAGACCCCACGGTAAGGAGGAAAACAGGTCCCAGCTGGGACCCACGGCAACACGTGGAAGGCTGGGGACCATTCATGAAAATCGAGGGCTCTGAACTCGATTTGGGGTACGCCCACGTGGGTCTAAGACTGATGCTGCTGTGAGATGAGACTGATGCTGCTGTAATGACAGACTGATGAGACTAGGAAATCGAGTTCCTTGGACTCAATTTCTAAGCATAGAAATCGAGTTCCTTAAACTTGGTTTCTAAGCATAGAAATCAAGTTTACTAAACTCGGTTTCCAGGCTTAGAAATCAAGTGCAATGAACTCGGTTTTTGTCCTTAGAAACCGAGTCCAATAGACTCGATTTCTAGCTTACGTGATCTGGCACCTCAGCTGCTGGCAAAAATAATAAAATAATAACAAGGAGAAATCGAGTCCTCTGGACTCGAATTGTTAGAAACCAAATTAGTTTGAAACGTTTTCTAACTAATGATATTATTTGGGTTTTATAGTTATTTTCTAAAAAATCCCAGAATTCTTTAGTCAAAGCATACCATTCTAACATTTTCCTTAAAAAAAAAAAAAAAAAGGGTTTTCAACAGAGTAAACGTACAGAGGAAATCAAAATCGGTACAAAGGAGGGAGGGAGCAAGAGAACCCCTAACGCAGTGCAAAAGCTTTGGACTCTGGGGGTTCGGAATCTTGCTCATTCATTCACAGCAGAGATTTTCTTCTGAAACGGACTCGTTAATAAGTAGGTGAGTTTTTCTTCCAGTACCGCTTATGTAACATGCTGAAGTTTCTCTATAAAGCTATTCACCATGGTACTTTTTGTTGTACCATTAGAGCCCCTCAGAATTTATACACTGTTGAAACCCTCCCATCGTTGTTGTTATTATCATCTGTCAGATACAGATACATTTCAAGCACTTCAAATCAACACTCATTCACAGTCTCATACCTCATAAACACATGTGGGTTCTCAAGGGAAGCTGCTCTATCAGCCTCCAAAAGTGTTAATTTTGAAACCCCATATAAAGCAAACTTGGTCATCAGCTTTTTCAAGAACCATGGTTTCTCACAAACCCAAGTCTCGAGCATCATCAGAAGATATCCTCCACTGCTGCTGTCAAATCCTCAGATGACCCTTTTGCCCAAATTTGAGTTTTTCCGATCCAATGGCTTTACAAGCTCTGACATTGCCACAGTGTTAACTAGAATTCCACACATATTGAAAAGAAACTTGGAAAACCACATAATTCCCTCTTTTGTTTTCCTTAAGAGTTTGCTTGGAACTAATGAGAACACTATTATTGCTTTGACACGTTTCTGGTTTATTCCCGTGGTTAAACTTGACACTTGTGTGATTCCTAATGTCAATCTTCTGCGAGAAATTGGAGTTCCTGAATCAATTATATGTGGCTTTATTAAAAAATGGACTAGAGCTATTACGACAGATACAGTTCGATTCAAAGAGATTGTTGAGGGAGTCAAGGAAATGGGATTCAATCCTTTGCGTTTAAGTTTTGTTCAGGCTGTTTTGGCATATAGTGGAATGAATAAATCCACATGGGAGAGGAAGGTCAATGCTTATAAGAGGTGGGGTTTGTCTGAGGAAGAGATTCTTGTAGCATTTGGAAAGAGCCCCCAGTGTATTACGGTATCTGAGGATAAGATTATGCGGGTGATGGATTTTTTAGTCAACGGGATGGGTGTGGAGGCTTCCCTTATTGTCAAATGCCCAAAACTTATAAGTTTGAGCTTGGAGAAGCGACTTATTCCAAGGGCTTCAGTTATTCAAGTTTTACAATTGAAAGGTTTGGTTAAGAAGAATATGTACTTGCCTAGGGTGTTTGTGTACGTGGAGGAGTTGTTCCTGCAGAAGTTTGTGATGTGTTATAAGGAGGAAGCGTCTGACCTTTTGAAGCTATACAAGGAAAAATTGGATCTTTAGAAAATGACTTCAAAATTGAATATGTATCAGGCAAGGAGTGAAATGAATCAGTTATAACCCACATTATGAATCAAATTTTCCTTCTATATAGTTACTTGATCCATTAGAATCCTCTGGTGTTAATCTTGCTTTAGTTTACGCCCAGAGTACAACTAATTTAATTCCCATATATGATCACCTAGTGCTTTTTCACCAAGCTTGGAGAAGAGAAGTATTACTGGGTTTTATGGAATTTTTGTTATTGAGACTTTTATTTAAGATTAACTTTAGAGTGACTTGTTTGTTTGAGGACCCTGAAAAGTTATTCCTGCAGAAATTGACGAATTGTTTGGAGGAAACTTCTTAGCTATTGAAGCTATAAAGAGAAACCGGATCTTTCAAGCTAAGCAGGCAATTAGTAAGAGGGAGCTTGGATACAGGCATGCGGCTACTGTAAATATTTATGTCATGGATTCGAAATGCTGTGTTTTTCTTATTGTGTTGCTCAATCCCATTGTTCTTTAACTTGCTTTGGTTCATGTCCAAGAGTGGAATTAATTCAAGCTAGTTATGCTATTTGTATTTTTTGATTGTCTATTGTTTCTTGTCATGATTGAAGCTTGGGCTTTAACAATATACCTATATATAACCCATCTACCATGCTATAAAAATTGATTCTTGGTGATACTTGAGATTGTTTGGTAATTTCAGTTATTCTTATTGTATCACAATCCTGTTCTACATGGAAGCTACTGTTAGGTCTCGCAAATGGTATGATCTTGTTTGTTAGTGGCTTAGCTCAGAATCTATAGGTAACGTGTGGAGCTTTTAAATGTGGTGCTCACTGGGATAGAGAGACATGACCAATTAGTACTGCCCATATGATATAAATTGCTCCTAACACAAAGTTCCTCTTGAAGTGTTTATCTCTGTGTGTGCATGACTCTCCTTTTTTTTTCTTTTTCTTTTTTGCATTTGATTGAGATTAGGCTCAAAATTTGTAAAGACAGTGCACAATTGCTTCATGCTGTATAAGGGAAAAATCTTTCTGAATTTGGTTGGTACACTTTTACATCTATTGCAGTCAAAACTAAGACTTTATCATTGGCCTTTGTGGATTTTTCATTTTTGTATGTTGTGCAGGTCCTCCAGTGTGAGGTGTTTTAACGTTTTGGTTTGGCAGCTTTCAAGAAAGCTGAATTAAAGTTTAAGTTGAAAAAGAAAGTCTTAATAAGATATGAAATTGGGCTAATATTCAGGTAATGTTGTGGAGGTGCCTGGCAAAGCAAATTAACACAAGGTGAGAGCTCGACTTAGTGATGATGATTGATGACATTTTTTTAAAAGAAACTTCTGCGAGACTATTGTTTTTGCAAGGTTTATGAGAGATGATTAGTAAGCTGCTTTAACCCCAATCTTAGAGAGGCTGATTCCTAAACTCGAATTCACGATATATCACTTAAATAGAGGGCATTGTACCAAAGTCTAACCCCCAGAAATGAAACATATTTTGTAACCCAAATCCATATTATTTACAACACTCACAATACACCAAAACTTCTATAAGCACAGTGAATATCATCAAAATCCATAATCATCTCCCTAGTTGACTTATTAGATGTAGCACCACCACCCACATTCCAAGTACTTTCTCAGAACCTGCATTGGCCAGTAGAAGAAACTTTGCACGGGAAAGTAGAAACTCCTAATTGCTTCCTTGATAATGTTCAGTTGACTTCAGAATTTAAAACCAAGATACTCATGGCAATGTTGACTAAAGATACTAGTAGTGTATTCGAGATCACGATTCACGTGTCAAGTTCATTCTCTTTTTTCTTTTTCTTTTTCTTTTTTTTCTTTTTTTTTTTTCCTTTTTTTTTTAATGAAAAGTTCATTCATGTTTATATAAATTATAAAGCAGCTTCACAATGTGATACATGTGAGGTTGTTGATCTGCATGGCTTAATTTCATTACAAAATATATGATTTTCGTCATCACTACTCGATGATCCAGTGAGTGTATAAATTTCATGTATGGCCCTATGTTGACACTAGAGAGCCTTCAAGCTAAAAGGCGACTTTGCATTTCTTTTGAAGCCAAAACCAAAGTTTCATTCATTGTGAAAAATGGATTAAATCCTGAGAATAGAGCCTCTAGAGCTGGGGGAGGAGAATCCTCTAACCAAATAACATCTTCAGTTTAGAGAACCAACAGAGGCCTCTAAGTAGACACTGGACATCCTGCACAATATGGCCAGTCTGAGGCAAATGAGAACCTGAAATCAATGGAGACTTCATGATGGTAATGTTGTCCCCCTCGAAGATAAACTCTCTGAACCCATCATCCATTGCAAATTCCATTGCCTTTCTGCAAGGAAGAAGCTCAACCTCTTCACTATTAGCTACTGCAGGCCCTTTGGCCGAAATTGAAAAAAAATCTCTTGATGCTCGAAGTTGCCTTTGTTATGCTAGTCTCATACATGTTCCGTTCTGACTAAAAATTCTGTTCCGGTTGATTAACTGGTATGAAATTACGAATCACCTCGCCTATTTTGCTTGTTTTGATCCATTTCGCTAAGTTTTGATTGGTACGATGATTTTAGTCCGAATGTGAAAAAAAATATATATATATTTATATATATAAAACTTTGTTTGGCACAATTATTATATTCATTTAGGAAAGGTTTAACTCCAAACATGTTTTTAAATCTAGCTATCAAACAATTAGATACAAAAGTTTTCACAATCTTTTTCATAACTTGATAAGGTTATAAGTTTTTATTAGAATTACATCACCATTTTATAGGTCTAATATTTCCACCATTTTATAATTATTAAATATAATTGGGCCACATAAACAATTGTAAAAAAATAAAAATTTAAAGTTTTTGGTTAGATTTATTGATGGTCTTTTGAGATATATGATAAAAAATTTAAAAAAAAAAAATTATACTCTAGTCTAATTTAAGTGTATATATGTTTGAAACTCCCTTTTGAAAACTTGAATCCCGCGCTAAAGGTGCAAGGTTGTAAGATTGGATTATTGAGTGAAGATATATATACAAACAATAAATTAATTAATTTTAAAGGAAAAATTACAATGACTTTCCCTAAAGTTTTTCGTTATTCACTCACATCTCCTTTAGTTTAGAAAAAAATAATCACATTTCATAAAATGTAAACCATTTACACATCCCTAACAACTTAAAAGGAATTAATAAAATACTTGAATTACCTATTTTGGATTTTTATAACTTTTTTCAACCATTTAGGAGAGATCAATATAAATACATATTTTTTCCTATAAAAAAAATATGTATAAATACTTCTTTTTTTATATATTTTAAGGGAAGTTATGTGAGTATCTTATTTCAAACAAAAGACCTAAAAAACAAATTCAAACAAAAGAGGAGTTGAATGTAATAACAAATCGGTTCTCATCACTTATTCTCAATATTTTGAGTTATACGTAATGAGAATTGAGCGAAGAGAATTAAACCAAACAACTCAGATTTTGAGAATTGAGTGATGAAACTTGAGTTTTGAGTAATGGTTTTGCCTAAACTCAAACCCCTCATTCAAAAGCCCTTTGAGGCACAACTCAGATTCACTTGCTTGTGGCCTTGTTGCATCCAAGAACTTGCTTACATATTTCACGACATTCTCTCAGTACACCATACATCATAAATGTCGAAGTCTTGTACTCTTTGGGGTACGGTTATTGAGCAATTCAACTGGATAAGGGTTATCCATAACCGCACGTCCGATCTTCCACAATTCTCATAAATGCCACGTGTACGGCTGATGATGCGATAGACCAGGGAAAACCCCGAAGGAGCTCTCACACCCAAAAACCCAAATAATCAAAATCAAACTCCAAAACCAAACCAAAACCAAAAGAAATTTAAAAACACAAAAATCTGAGACTGATGAGAGAGAGAAAATTGTAATTACAAAACTCTCTCTCTCATTCCGGGTCTATTATTATCACTTTAAAGTTTCGCGGTTATGCCCTCAAATTCTCATTCCCATTTCTCTTCTTCTTCCTCATCTTCATCTTCGTCTTCGTCTTCTTCACTTGGTGCTGTGCTTCGCGTTCTCGATCGGACGGTGGCTCTATTCTCTTCTGTCGCTGTTTAAAGCTCGGTTTTGTAGCGGCACACGATTTGATCGGTGAGAGCGCATTTTTCTTGTTGCTGAATTTCTCACTTTCTAGGGTTAATTGTTCAAACAATTTCGAAATTCGGAACTTGTTTTTTTCGTTTTCGTAATTGTTTGGTTTCTGAGAAAACTGAGGGTTTGGAATGAGATCAAATCGAAGTGTCTGAATTATGATGTAGCTGTGTTTTGCTGCTATAAGTTCAGTGAGTATTTCTTTTCTTTTTTCCTTTTTTTTTTTTTTTTTTTTGAAATTTGATTTCGGAATTGTGGATTCTGTTTACTTTTCTCGCAATTTGTTTTCTCAGCAACCAAACGGTTTCGGATCGTTGATTTTGCTGTTTTTTGCTCTTTTTAGTTTTCTGTGTTCTGAAGCTGTTTGAATTTTGATTGGTGTGAATACAGTTGTGGAATCTGAACTTTTTTCCTCGCGTCCTTTCTGTTTGGTTGGCGGGAAATCTGAGACTGAGTTGAGGAAAATAGCGTAAAGAGATAGATTGTTGTGCTTATTATTGTTTCAGCTTGTAAAATGGGATGACTTTACGTTAGTTGAATAGTTGGAGGATTTTTGTTTTCTCTGATCCGATGAGTGAACTCGGAAATCTAATCAGCTACTTGAAGGGTATGCGATACATTTGTTGATCTTGATTTAGCAAGTGGGTTTTTGTAAAACCCTGTCACGTGCTAAGGTTATGCCTGCAATGCTTGTGTATAGGTTATTTACTCCTGAGTTAGTGGAGGGAGCTATGGATTTGAATTTTGGTAGATTTGGCTCTGAAATGCTTGTGTAAGAGGGGTATTTAAGTGAGGGAAGAAACCGAGGGAAAATGAGCAATCTGGGGATCTGATGGTATGAGTAACACCTGTTTGCTCTAAACATTGTGTTGAACAGACACACTTTTCGTTGCTTGTTATTCTTGCAAATTGTTAGTGTGGACCAGCAGTTTGGTTCCCTAGGAAAATGAGGGAAAGACAAGGTTGTATACTTGTGTGTGTGTGTATATATATTATATATCAACTAAGTCAAATATTTTGATATGGGCTTTGCTGAGTCAAAAACTTTTCTTTTCTACATTTTCTGAACCTCAATTAATTGCTCTTTAGCATTTTTGCTTACACTTCTCTTCATGTTTAGAACATAGATGTGCTTTGATTGATGGTATTGCTTTGCTGTTGCTACTTTAAGGTATTGCCCAAGAATTTGAGCCATTTCTTAGGATTCATTACCTTACATAGGATTTCTATGACACTTAAAGAAAGAAAAAGAAGAAAACAATTTTAAATTTCTGTCCTTTGTCGAATCAGTTTGTAAATCTTGGATCAAAAACTTTGCAATATTTCCATTCTTTTCCTAGCTTTGATTAGCAAAAAAAAGCATTAATGTTCTTTCCCTTCTTGTTGCTAATCTAAACATTTATGAGGATGTTGACAGATTTGAAATTACTTTTGTAGCTTATTAGAGATTATAGTAGTTCGGAATTTAGCATATAGATGGCGGGCCTGTAAGACTTGATGTTCAAGAGATACCAAATAGTGAGAGTTTTTGATATCTTTAATCAATAATTCATAAAAATAGAGAGGTTGAAAAGCGTCAACGGTGCTTTATGGTACTAAATATTGAGTTATTAAGAAGAAACATATTCATAAAATGTTGAGGTGTAGTGAAAATGAGAATGTTAAGATTGATAAGTGTAAATATAAAGAAAGATAGGATTTGAAATGAAGATATTCTCTTAAAGATTAAGGTGGTCCCTATTAATGAGAAAAGATGAGGGAGAGTCGTTTGAGATGGTTTGGTCATATTTAGAGGAGAACTATTAATGCACCAATGAGAAAGAGTGAGTTGAATCAATTTGAGGGAACAAAAAAAAATGTAGAAGAAGACCAAAAATGACATTAATGGAAGTAGTAAAAAGGACATGTCAATTAAGAGAGTAATAGAGAGTACGACTTTGGATATAATAAAATAGTGAAAAATAGTACATGTTTTTGAACCTAACTAGTCTGTTGAGAGTCTGTATATGATGCCAAAATTTCGGGACTATGGCTTGGTTGTTGTTGTTGTTGAGTTGAAGAACCAAATTACACGGGTGGTGGGAGCTAAAAATGTAGACAACTCTGGTGAACACTTTTTTTTTTAAAATGGAAAAGGGGTGGGGGTAGTGATTGTTAAAACACTGCGTTAACTTTATAAGCTTTTCTTTTCATTAAGGATATTGCTTTGGTAACTCATGCTTTGCTTCTTCTTATTACAATATGATACAGACAACTGAGGAAGTTACTCATGGCCCCATCAAGAAAATCGAGAAGTGTCAATAAGCGGTTTTCTTATATTAATGAGGTTGCATCTAGTAAGGACGGAGAAAATGCTAACAAAAGTAGGCAGCGGGGCAGTCCTGGCTTTGTTCAGAAGGTAATCATGTTCTAAAACTGTTATTGTATATGAACCTGTCCCAGTATATTTATGCTAACAATAGTAGTATCTTCATATCATATTGATATAATTGAAACTGGTAAGAAGCAACTTGTGAAAACTTGGATGCCTTTTTTAATTCATTACTTCTTCCTATCATGTGTAGAAGAGGAAGTTGTCTGACATGTTAGGAGCTCAATGGAGCAAGGAAGAGCTTGAGCGCTTTTATGCAGCATATCGTAAGTTTGGGAAAGATTGGAAGAAGGTCGGTACAAACTTCATAACTACAATATAGTATTCTTATTAGATATAGGTTACAATAAGTGCTGTTACCTGGATGGAGCTTTTTGCCCTTCACCACAAACTGTTTCTTGGACTCTTCCATAAATTTTGTGGGATCAAGCTTGCAACTTCAAGCTTGAGAATTTGGATTATTCTACTTTAATGCATAGTTGGAGTCATGTCCATCTTAGTATATGCTTATAAATCTGGTTCCTGTATGATCTGGTTTCTTTAGGTGGCTGCTGCAGTGCGGAACCGATCTACAGATATGGTAGAGGCCCTTTACAGTATGAATAAGGTGCTCATGGTTTTCAGTTACTTGAATCTACCCAGTAACTTATCTTTATTTCATTATTTATTTTGTGATGCTAAGTATCTGTGATTTTGTTGTCATATTTCATGTTTTAATGCTTATAATGATTAACAAAATACTTCTTATCGCATCAATAGGGTTGCTTCTATTGATTTATGTTTTTTCTGTAAATTTGAAGTTTTTCTGTTTCTAAGTGATGCCGCCATTATTTTTTTTGTTTTTTGGGTTGCCAGAGTTTGATCTTTTTGCACATTATGGGACACTCTAAGGAGAATTTTGGTTAGCCTGGCTTTAAAAAAAATTTTGTGGTGATTTTGGTTTGTGCTCTGTTTTCAGGCCTACTTATCTCTGCCAGAGGGTACTGCTTCTGTGGTTGGACTAATAGCTATGATGACTGATCACTACTGTGTACTGGTGAGAGTGGATTTCAGTTTTAAACCAGTTTTGTAGACTTTCACATGGATCTTTCTTTTTTGGAAATATTATGGTGCTCCAATTGATTTTGCCTTCAATATTTGTGAATTATGATCCTTTTGTTTTATCCTCTTTACAAATCCTGCAAGAGGAAAGGAAACCTTACTTTTTTGATGAAAAATTGAGAAACAGAAACAAAAAACCTGACTCAATGCCAAAATATCCCTATGGTAATAGTGCAGTGGTTCACTATTACTTTTCATGGGAAAGGGTTTGGTTTTCTTCATTCTTTACCTACCCTAGTTTTCCTGTTCAAGAGGGGAACCTTTACCCATCTGTGGGATCTTGTCTCATCATATCACTATAATTTTCTACAGTGGTAGTTGTCAATTTTGTTAATTTTTTGCAGCTTAAATTAGGATCATCAAGGACGCAGATGCTAGAATATAGAATTGGTGATTTGGGCATTGGCTGGTTGTAAAATTTTCTGGATTAAGAATTACTTGGAATTTGGTTTGACTTGTAAAATTCTAAGCTTGTATATTCTGAAGGAGTTTTTTTTTTTTTTTTGTAATCGTATCTAACTAAGAAAAATTTCCTGGAATTGTTATTTGCTTAAAGTAAAATTCAAAATAATAAAGTGCCAATGAGCTCTAGCTCAGATGGTAATCATGGTATTTACTCCTACAGGAATATCATGGAAGGTAAGTCAGGTCATAGGTTCAGGACCTAGTCGGTGTGTGTAACTTGTCAATTAAAAAAAAAAATCAAAATAATAAAATTTCAATATCTGGTTGTTGTGTCCCTCCTATATTTATGATGCATTAGTTGGTGGTTTGTGTCCCTCGTATTTGAGTATTGAATGTATATGTTGACTTATCTATTAAGTTCATCTGCATCTAGAAAGTGCAACCAGCTTGCGGGGATTGCACTGTTGGGACTAAATTAAATGTTTTGTGGGCTGTCAGGGAGGAAGTGATAGTGAACAAGAAAGCAATGAGGGTGCAGAAGCATCTCGGAAGCCTCAAAAGCGTGCACGAGTTAAAACCCAGAATAACACCTCCAAAGGATTAGATGGGAATTTTCCTGATGTTTCGCGGTCCCAGTCAGTTGCATCAAGTTATGGCTGCCTATCATTATTGAAGAAGAGGCGTTCTGGTGGGAAAAAAGATTTTGCTTGTGCTCTCTCTCTCTCTCTCTCTCTCTCTCTCTCTGTATAGGTAGTTTGGCTCTAGGTGTTTTAAATTTAATCTAGGAATTGAAACTAGGCCTTCCATGCCTCATGGGAACATGTAGAATCTGTGCCAAGATGTTGATTCTTTTGATATCTTGTTGCTTATTCTTTACAATTGGTCTTTGGGAGAAAAATACTCTTATCCTTTTGGGGGAGAGAAAGAGGGGGAGTGGGGGGGAGTCATTTTTACACTATTTTAGTTTTCCTGAGTTCTTTGTTGATGTTGTTTTGAAATTTCTCTTAGGGATTAAGCCCCATGCTGTTGGAAAAAGGACACCTCGTGTCCCAGTTTCGTATTACGATAAAGATAATGCAGAGAAGTATTTTTCACCAGCGAGGCAAGGTTCAAAACAAAAGGTGGATTGCAAAGATGATGATGTTGCTCATGAGATTGCATTAGTGTTGACAGAGGCTTCACAAAGAGGTGGTTCTCCCCAACTCTCTCGAACACCAAACAGAAAAGCAAAGGGCGCCAGGCCATCACCTGTGAAGAATGGTGAAAGGATGGTAAGTAAACATTTTATCTAACATTTTCTGTTGCTTTCTGTTAAGTTACTTTAAGATAATTGGTTAATCAATCGTGACCCTTTTTGCTAATCAGCATGCTGAATCAGAAACAACCTGTACCAAGCTTCGTGGTAGCCAGGTGGATGAGGGTGGTTGTGAATTAAGCTTAGGAAGCACTGAAGCTGATAATGGAGATTATGCTAGAGAAAAAGGTTTTTTAAGGGGTAGAGAACGTGCTGGTACTGTAGGTCAACAGAAGGTGAAGAGGTACCATGTAAAGAAGCCAGAAGTTGAAGAAAGCATAAACAATGATGTGGATGACATAAAAGAAGCATGTAGTGGGACAGAGGAGGGACAAAAACCGGGTGCTGTCAAAGGAAAGCTTGAAAGTGAGGTTGTGAGGTCCCCTTTTAAGGGTCCGAGGAAGAGAAGTAAGAAAGTTCTGTTTGGAGGAGGTATATTATAATTTTTTTCTTAAACCAAGATTTTATTTATATTAATATTATTGTTCTTGTTTTCTTCTCTTTTCCTCTACAATAAGATCTCTGTATGCTTTTATTGATTGAATTCTATGTGGGGACTATACTTTTTCTCCTATAAAGATCTTTGCAGGTAATTGCCTTTGTTTTATTAAGGAGATGGAAGCTGGTTTTATTTTTTATAGGAGAACAAGTTAACCTCCAAAATCCTAATTCTTTCCTAAATACATATTTTATGAAAAAGAAAAAAGAAAAAAGAGAGAGAGAGAGAGAAAGAATATTGAGCATAAATGACTTGTCATGAACTTTACAGACCTTTGAACTGAACTGAAATGACCAAGCTTCATGCATATTTTCCTTGGTTTTAGTTTTTTGCATTATGTGGGTAAGAATGTGATAGAGCATCATTTGTAATTTTTTTTAGGACAAGAGGATTCTGGTAGTTGTAACTTGTATGTTTACCACCTCCCCCACCCCCCCCCCCCCCCCTTTTTTTTCCCCTCCTGAAGTAATTTCATCTCTACAACAGGATAGTTTTTTGATGTGATGCAGTCATCGTATTTTTCTTCCCAGGTTTTAACCTGGTGTTTAATTAACTTGTTAAAACTAATAGCATATTTGGATGAGATCTGTTTAACTTGATCATTTACGAACCTACCTCCTCCCTAGGTCCCCACAAATTTATTTATTTTTTTGACCTTTAAGTTTGACCTGTTTCTGTCCATTTTGTTGAAGCATGTTTCTAATTCTTTTATTATTCATTTCTCCTCTTCATGTAGATGATGGCTCTGAATTTGATGCCCTGCAAACTTTGGCAAATCTGTCTTTGATGATGCCAGATACTGGTAAGAATCTGCACTTCAACAAATAATTTTTGAATAATAAGTCATGCAAAAATTAATCTATGACATGAGGTGCTTCCTTGATCTAGCCTGCCATCTCTTTCATTTTGGTTATCTTTGAACTTTGATTATGGTGCATACACTTCATTATGTGTTAAACTTGGATATTTTCTGAATATAAGTGTGCAACAATTGTTATCTGATATTTTAACATATTCAATGCTAGACAATATGGTACTTCACTGAAGTTGGTTTCAGTAATAAAACAATAATAACAAATTGCTATGAATAGTCAATAGATAGAAATTTTTAAAGGAAATATCATTCCTTAAAACAAAAACCCAATCTGACTAGTAATCTCCAAAGTTGACAATCACATAATCTGATCTTAGGGAAGCTTTTTGTTATGCATGCAATTACATGACTGCTTCTCTGTAAAGTGGCGGGGCTAAAGTATGCTTTAGGATATATTTTTTCCTCCAGTAGATGCAATTTGTGGCATTAAAAATGTAGCTTGTGGTTAACTACCTAATTAGTTGCTTCTCATGGGTTTTTCACCAGTTTGCAAGCAGGTATGTCTAAGTTCTCACATTAATATTGAATTTAGCATGATATGCAAAGCATCTAATCTATCTGTATAATGCAACTTGTCCAAAGTCTCCCTAATGCTCCTTTCAATATTCTTGATATCACTGGAGATTCTATTTTCCAAGATGATGTATAATTTGCATTGCTTGATTGATAGCTGATTGTTTTTCTTTTTATCAACCACTTCTGTACTTTTGTGGTGTCTTTGTGTTAGTTTGTTTCTGTGATATACTTTTTGCTAGCCAGAAAATGGGAACAGTAAACCTTTGGGTTTTGCTAATGCTTTGAATAAATACTGTATTAGGAGGTAATTTTACTCAAGATCTGATCATCTTTGGTTTTCTGTCTGTTAAGAGTCATCTGCACAGGTCAAAGAAGAAAGTCTTGACAAGTCTAAATTGAAAGGGAATCATTCTATTCCAGAAGCCGAAGTCAGTGCTTTGAGGACGTCTAAATTGAGCAAAGGATTTACTCACAACATTGGTGCTATTCCTGAAACAAAGGAGGAAGCTCACCTGTCCAATACTGGAATACGGAAAAGGAAACAGAAAACCTCGCCATTTAAAGTAAGAAAACATAAAACTAACTTCACCCAATTTGCCTGTATTTCTCTTAATTGGTGATATAATTTTTATTTGGCCTTGGCATGAAGCAATGACCATATGCAAATTCCTTGTCAGTTGCAGATTTTTGAAAAGGAAGCTCATACCAATTCTCATAGTGAACCTAAAAAGATCGAGGTGCGTAATTTACTAATTCTTTGTACCCTGAAAGTTGATAACAGAAGCTGTTACAGTGTCTTCATGAATTTTTTTTTTAAATATTGAATATTCTAACTTTGAAACAAATTTCTAACATGATCTTGCACCGTAGTATCCTGATATATATATATATATATATATATATGTTATATATATGTGTGTGTGTGTGTGTGTGTATGCATTTGGTTGGTGGCTTATGACTGGTTGAGTGAGATAACCAATTCTGAAGTTTACAGTGTACTGCTTCTACAATTTTAATGTGCATTGGTATCACATAAATTGCTTTTGGGGTTTGAATTGCACCCAAGTTACTTCATAAAGGAATATGGCACTTATCTTCAAAAGGGAACCAGACTTAGGTTTGGTCTGAAATTTTTTTTCAGAATGGAGGGCAAATGTTAAAACTGCACTATATGTCATAATCTCTGTTCATAGCAGATTGAAGTAGATATCCTTTCTTGCAATTCTTTTCTTTGGTCATAATTCAGGAATTCATGCTTTGGTCCATGTGTCATACTCAATAACTAACCTGTTGGTGTCTGTCCCAACATCTTAAGCTATTAGGAAGTAGGCCAACATTTATATAAAGCAGACCACTGGCATCCCTCCCTACAACATGTCTGGGCTTGTTAAATTACCACCGAAATAAATGTTGGCCTTGAGCATGTGAAACTTGAGGAATCACCTAAATGGGAGTCATCAAGACTTTTTACCAAAAGACCTCATATACAATGAGACTCAGTTATCATTTTCGTGAACCACTATTTTAAACACCTTAAAATTTTAGGAGGTGGGCCAGTGTATATCAAGCAATATATATATATATATATATATATATATTTTTTGGAACTAAGGCTTTGTTGTTGTATTGGTGATCAACGCATCCATGTGTTTGATTAAATTGGTGAAAATAATGTACTACACCTAAGGAACTGTATATATATATATATATATATATATATATTTATATATATATATATATTTGCAAGTTTTTTATGGTGTATAGACCTTAAGTTGAAATTAGTTAGCATGTCTCACTTTATCATGTATGGTTTACGGTAATTGCAATCCAATTCTGTTTTCTGCATCTAAGTACCCTGCGCTTGGTTGTAGGCTACTGCTGAAGTGGTCTCGGTGAATAAAGGTAGACGCTCTTCTCATAATTCCGCACAAGCAAAACAAGGAAGGGTGGTGAAACCTAAAGAACGTACATCTTTGAGTACTGATCTCAGAGGGGAAGGAAATGATTCAGCTCTACCAACTGTACAAGTTACATCAGCAGACCAGGTCAACCTACCAACTAAAGCTAGGAGTAGAAGGAAGGTGGATCTACAGAAACCAGTAATACAGAATGATTCAAAGTCTTCTGAAAGTATTTTGAATGACCATCTCAGTATACAGATTCTGTCATCCCACGACAGAGTACTCAGTCTTAAGGTAAAATATATATCATTGTTTATGTTTCAATAAAACTGAATTTCTTCAAATTCTTTTTAACGTTTCATATATTTTTGTATAACAGGAAAAGCTTTTTAATTGCCTATCTTCGGATCAAGCACGGAGATGGTGCACTTTTGAGTGGTTCTACAGTGCAATAGATTACCCATGGTTTGCTAAAAGGGAGTTCATGGAGTACTTGGATCACGTTGGATTGGGTCTTGTTCCAAGATTAACCCGTGTTGAATGGGGTGTCATAAGGAGGTTTTGATTCTTAACCTTCATTTAGAGTTCATACTGTGCTTTCCCACATGATTGATAAAGTGTCAGCTACCAAATGCTTCAATCACAATTTCTTTTTGATGCAGTTCACTGGGCAGACCCCGGCGATTTTCTCAGCAATTTCTGAAGGAAGAGAGAGAGAAGCTAAATCAGTACCGGGAATCTGTTAGAGGACATTATGCTGAACTTCGTGCCGGTACCAGGGAAGGACTTCCAACTGATTTAGCTCGTCCTTTATCAGTTGGACAACGTGTTATTGCTCTGCATCCAAGGACAAGAGAAATTCATAATGGAAGTGTATTAACTGTTGACCATTGTAGGTGTCGAATTCAGTTTGACCAGCCTGAACTAGGGGTTGAATTTGTCCTGGTACTTTTTCTTCCCTCCCATTACAATTTTCTATTGTGTTTTACATATTGTCTGATGTAAGGCTGTTTCGACTTTAAAAATTCGCACAATTAGTGTTGTTTTGCATATATAAGAAAGGTGAATAGGAAGATGCCTCTGTTTTTGCTTTTCTCTCTTTTTTTGTAATCTTTGATATGCTTTGTGCTTCTTTGCATAAAGTAGCTTTTTGAATATACATCTTTCTTACTTATCAAAAAAAAAAAAGAATAGGAAGATAATAATCTACCACTTGAAATTTTAAGAAGTTGTTTGATGTGGTGACTTGGTTTCTCATTTGACTTAACTATGTCAAATGGGGTAGCGCACACACAATGCATTGCCATCTTACATATCCTCTGATGCCCTTTTCTATTAACCTTGTGTTAGTTCATGAAAATTATCAGAGAAGTTGAGTGGTGGTAATTAATCTAGGAAAGTTTTTTTTTTTTTTTTTTTGGAAATTTTATTTTGCCTCTTAATGCTAAAGTATAGGTGTTTAATATGTATGTGGAGTTTTCATGTCATAGGATCACTTAAGTAGTGGGAGTTTATAGTTATAGCAGGTTGTTAAGCTATTTGTGAACAACTGATTCAGCATATTGTACTCCGGTCTTTCTCACTTGTAAATGTCTTGGATCATTTTCTAGGAGAAAACAAATTTTTACTGGAATTTTCATTGGTGGATTTATTGAGTTGATGCTGCTCCATGTCTGTGGGGTGGGGCATTGAGCATTTGGAATTTGTATTCTTAATTGGTTTTATGGCCATAACTTATTGTTAAGTATAGCATCAGTTGTAGCTCATGTCTGGTTTGATTGTTCTATATCACTTGTAAATGTCTTGGATCATTTTCTAGGAGAAAACAAATTTTTACTGGAATTTTCATTGGTGGATTTATTGTGTTGATGCTGCTCCATGTCTGTGGGGTGGGGGTTTGAGCATTTGGAATTTGTATTCCACTGAGCTTATAATAACTTATTGTTAAGTAAAGTATAGCATCAGTTGTAGCTCATGTCTGGTTTGATTGTTCTATATACTTATAAAAATTTTACATGCATTTTATATTAAATTTCGAATTTCTGTTCCACTCATATTTAATGTTGATAATGCCTTTACAACTTGTTGGCTAACTCTGCTCTATTTAAATTCAATTGTCTTTTTAAATTTAGAAATTCCCTGTGTGAACTTTTGGATATAAGGTGGTAATAGTTTGCAGTTCTCATTACGATAGTAGTATAAACATGGTGATATAGTTGATGACTAGCCTCTCAGATTTATTTGTAAACTCCTAATGAGATGAATTCTGATTGCATCGCTGTAGTCAAAATCTAGAGTTCAAATTTCTCAGAAGTTGAATATGGTATTCCACAACCGTGTAACATTTAGAATGCAAGAATTTATTTGCCCATATTGTAAAAATCAGATGCCAAATATGGATTGGCTTGATTTTTCCTTTAAGCTCCTGACAATTACATAAAGTACCAAAAGCCAATTGTGGCATTATTTTGTTTTTACTTTTTAATGCCTTTGAACTGTGCTGCATTGATTTTAGTTATGATTAAATATTGTATTGTGTAGCAATATTATGTCTTTGAGAGACTATGCATGTCTTTTCTTTCTCAGGTTTGTTTGAGATTTGAAGATTTTTGCTATTAACTATTTCTCTGAATTTCAGCAAATTTCAATGTTTGGCATTCTGTTTATCATTTTTTTAAGGATGGCACGGTGTAATACCTGTTTTTCATCACAGGATATTGATTGCATGCCTTTCAATCCATTGGAAAATATGCCTGCATCTCTAACTAGGCACAATGCTTCTGTTAATAAATTATTTGAGAACTTCAACGAGCTTAAAATTAAATTTGCCCCAAGTGAGAATCTGGAGAGCACAGATGGTCCTTATATTTCCCCGTCATCTCATCACATCAGCAATTTATTAAAGCAGGTAAAATTCAGTACATTCTGGAATTTAAGTTGTGTTTTTTGCTGATATTTGGGCTGTTGTCATACCCATGGAACTGTGAATCATACAGTAATTCTATTATTAGTATTTTTTCTGAGTGCTGGAACCTACGGCCCAACTAAAACTTCACGCGCTAAGAAGAATTTGATATGGCAATCATCTAGAAACAAAGTGAGCGTGTTATTAACTAAGCAGAAACTGTTTTATGTCAGGGTGGTTCACCAAGTTCCAGCTTACAAGCAAAAGAAAGGCCTACTGATATTGCTAATACCCAACAAGCAGCAAATTCTCAGCCTTCACTTCTTGCTCAGATCCAAGCAAAGGAAGCTGATGTACAAGCTCTTTCTGAGTTGACCCTTACTCTTGACAAAAAGGTTTTACTTCTTAATTGCTATTTCTGCATCATTGTAAATGTTTTTTACCTGTTGGATATTATTGTATTTAAAGATTGAGTAAAATATATTAACTTACCTTGAGGTTTGAGCTAATGCCAATTAAGTCAAAAACATTTCAAAACTATCCAATTTGGTCCCTAAAGACTAACCTGTCCCTAAACAGCTAAATGCCATTACTTATTCCCTTCTCCCTCTCTTCTCTCTCATCCCCCTCTCTCTCTCACCAGACCTGGCCACCTGTAAAATCCATAAGCCTTCACCGGCATCACAACTCCATCGAACAACCATCACTGCTACATGAAGCCCAAGGCCAGTTTTGCATCAATTCACTCTCTCTCTCTCTCTCTCTATTTTCTACCCACCCAAAAATAGTAACACCAACAACAACCCATGGCTGCCACCACCTCCTACCCAGTGCAGCAACAAAAGAAAAAAAAACTACTGAATGTTTCAAACGATGTTCGCCAGCAACCCCAAAACCAAACCCATCACCACCACAAACCCTTACCCGTATCCACCAACCACATCAAACATTTCTTGATACACACCACAGACCCATGCTCACGGCCACCCAAATCAAACCAATCCAAAAACCCACGGCAAACCAAACCAAATCTAGCAAGCCACGGCCACCCAAGCCACATGGCCACCGTAAATCTGAAAGGACACCCACCAAAAGTTAAATCCAAACCACAGGCGCTAGACTTGAAGACATCCATTCGACCATCATTTACTGGAAGCCCCAAAACCCAAATCAAAATACTAAACCCATAGATCTACGAACAGTAGTACCTAAAATCCCATTTTTCAAACCCACACCCAAATCATCCGAACCTAACAACCAAAGGAGATTTAGAGAGAGAGAGAGAGAGAGGGACGAGAGAGAAGATAGTCAGAGAGAGAAGAGAGGGAGAATAGAATAAGTAACGGCGTTTAGCTGTTTAGGGACCAAGTTGACTTTAGGGATCAAGTTGGTTAGTTTTGAGAAGTCTTGGACCTGGTTGGCACCTTAGGGATAGTTAATGTATTTTACCCTTAAAGATTTCATGACTAGTCCAGTTAGCCTTGGTGGTTAAAAGTGAGCTGATAGATAATATTAAAACTTGTAGGAAGCTGTACTGGCTGAGCTGAGGTGCATGAATGATGCTGTTTTTGATAACCAAAAAGATGGGGATAACTCTCTCAAGGAGTCAGAATCTTTTAAGAAGCAATATGCTGCAGTACTCTTACAGTTAAATGAAGTCAATGAGCAGGCAAGAATTTCTATTGACCAACTTTCATATTTAATTTTGTTTCCATTGTATTGCCACTACTTTGCTTTGACCATGCAACAACTGCCTGAGTGATATTAGAGACTTTATCTTTAGATTAGAGATTGAATTTTTAGTTTAGATTTTTCTCTACATATTTTTCACATGTGCTTTCATAATTTCCATGTGCTTTTGTAATCAGTTAGTTTGTTAGTCTTCAGTTAGTTAGTTTTAGTTGAATTTTCTTGTACTTTTCTTGTTTATATAAGAGAAGCAATTGATATAATTTACACACAATTATACAAGTTCATTTTTCCACTATTTTTTATTGACCAACTTTCATATTTAATTTGTTTTCCAGCGTATTGCACTACTTTGCTTTGACCATGCAGAAACTACTTGAGTGATATGAGAGATTAGAGATTGTATTTTTAGTTTAGATTTTTTCTATACATATTTCCACGTGTCTTTTTATAATTTCCACATGCTTTTGTAATTACTTAGTTAACTTAGTTTGTTAGTCTTCAATTAGTTAGTTTCAGTTGTATTTTCTGTAGTGCTTTTGTAATTAGTTAGTTAACTTAGTTTGTTAGTCTTCAATTAGTTAGTTTCAGCTGTATTTTCTTGTGCTTTCCCGTATATATAAAAGAAGCTATTGATATAATTTACACATACAATAATACAAGTTCATTTTTCCACACACACTATTTTCTAATAGATCACCTTTCATTTCTAGGTTTCTTCTGCTTTGTTTTGCTTGAGGCAACGCAACACATACCAAGAGAGCTCCCCACTTTTGTTGTTGAAGTCCATGGCTAATTTAGGTGACCCTGGTGGCCAATTGAGCTCTCTTGATTGTTCTGCTGGTCATGCCCAAGAATCTGGATCTCATGTTTCTGAAATTGTTGAAAGTTCAAGAAAAAGAGCAAAAACTATGGTTGATGTGGCCATGCAGGTATGGAAAGGTCATTTTACATAGTCCGTGTCCTGTTGCCCCTTGCAATTACTGGTGATTCATGTAACTTGCTATACGTAGTCCCTAGGATCAATTTTATGATTATTACAATTTATTCCATTTTAGTCCTTTTTCATCATATGGTTGGAATGTCATGCTTTAACATTGGCATTTGCACACAAATTGTAGAACTTACTAGTAGATCACTTGATGGCATTGTTCCACCTCCATTGTTGAAATGCTCATTGCATTAAGGGGTTCCCATTTTCTTTGATCACAATTTGAGACATGCATACTTGATCCTAAATTGGGAAATTCAATGCAAACATATTCTGTTGATGTCCTAGAGAGTAATACTTGGCAGAACCAAATTTATCAAATTAGAGACAACAAATATGTTAAAATCAGTTTGTTAGAATTTGGGACCAGCATATGTTATGTAGGACAAATTGGGGAATCCGTCTATGTGCTGTTGTGGTGGGTTTTGGGACCAGCATACATTATGTAGGACAAATTGGGGAATTTGTCTATGTGCTGTTGTGGTGGGTTTAGGGTTAGGAAAGAATAAAATTAGAGAGAACTTAGGGCTGTTCAGGAGCTGTATGAACAGTATCCGTAGACAGTTATTTTAGAAAGAGAAGAGAGGAGGAAGAACCAACAAAAACCAATGTGCCCGTTGCTCAATACACTCAATTATATTAATCAACTGATTCCATCTCTTTTGAATACATTGAGCACAATATATATAAAGACTCTTCCTTGTACTAGTAGTAATAGGACTCCTAGTAGTATTAGCCTATTAGGACTACTAGTTTGACTAACCTAATAAATAATAACTTGGACCCAAAGAAAATAAACCCAAGATACTTAGGATCTCCTAGAAGATTCTAGACTCAAGCAAATTTCCAAAATACCCTTGATTTGCAGGAATTGTAGAAATTACAAATTTGCCCCTGAATATAAAATTGACCATAACCAATAAAATAAAATCCCATATTAAAAACTGTTTTAACCCTAAAAGACTCCTACTTGGACCATCAAAACCACACAACTTCACTTCAATTGGACTTCAAACGAGGACCCAATAAAATAATTCTTGAATAGGCGAATTTGCAAAGTAATAGCATATTCCATGACTTCATCAATACGTGCATTCACATGAACAATAAATAAAAACATCCACAAAAGACACAAAGTTTAACATGATTCAACTTCCATGCTTACATCCACAGGCAACACCAACCAAAATATACTCTCAACGACATGGATACAACCATATTTAACCAAGCCTCACAAACACACTTAAAACCTCTCACAAACACAAACTAATCTATATCCCATTACTTCCAAAACAAACTCTCAATACCAACTCATAAATTGATAGTCACAAGCCCAAAACCCTGAATACGTCCAGTGGTGCTCTCTTAAACAATAGACAATCTCTCAACTAACACATGCAAATATATTTCAACTCCAAAAGAACTACCAAACTACTTTCAAAGAGACCCACTCATGTACTTCAAGGAGTCTTCTTTATCTCCCCGTATGGGAGAACCTCTTGGGTGAAAGTCATAAAATCCTTTATAGTACAATCTATATAGAAGGCTCCAACCCCTATTCTTTGGTTGACAAGGATTATAAAATTACTTCTTTGACCAGGATTATGAAATTACTTATTTGACAAAGAATAGACTTTCATTCTTCACCAAGAAGACCTAAATAGGTAACCAAGTTAAAATAGGAATTTGAGACAATTTTAAAAAAAATACACAAAAGATAGTTTTTAGACGATTTTATGGAAATCAGGTATTTTCTTTGTAACTTTTTTTAGACCTGATCTGACAGCATACATTAGTTTACAAGGTCAATACATCTTGTTTGCCATTTCAGTTCTCTGGTTGTCAGTGCAGTGCTTCTTTCTGACTAAAATTTCCTCTTGATTTCAGGCAGTTTCATCTTTTAAAAAGGGGGGAGTTAACATGGAAAGGATTGAGGAGGCTATGGATTTTGTAAATAATCAGCTTTCAGTAGATGATTCTAGCATGTTAGTCGGGAGGGCTTCTGCTCCTGCAGATGCAAATCATGTTACTTTAGCATCTCAGGATCAGTCGACTGCCTGTTCATCAGTTTCATCTGCAACTAATAATGCACCTGATCCTAATTTAGACAGATTGGCCAACCAAAACGAAGTGAAAATCCCTTCAGAACTTATTGTTCATTGTGTGGCTACTTTGCTCATGATTCAGGTAATTTCTTGTATATATTCCATAGTTTTCTGTTTACGATCTCATTTATCAAAACAATTTCGGTTTACTATCATGAATCCGTTAGTTTCAAACCAAAAGGTTGAACATGCTGCAAATTTCTTTCGTTTAGTGGTGTTTCTATATTCAAACCGTCCTGCACAGTGTCTCTTATCAACCATTTTATAAAAACATTCCCTTCATTATATCTGCTTTTCCTGAATGCTTTGTCTGAGGACGTCACTTGTAGACTTTGGTTACGACATCACTGGTACAAGTTTCTGTATCAAATGATCGTATTTTTTCCCCTAAAAAATATATAGCTGTGAGATGAAAGACATTTTGGATATGCCAATTCTTTGGGCCCAATGGTATTTCCTTCCCCAGTAAAATGCTAATTTTTTTTCTTGGCCTTTTGCTTTGTATTTACCCATCAAATACAAGTGAAATATTATATATTTAGAACAGATTTGTAAAGGATCAAAAAAGTGCATAGTGAAAATTTAAAAGATACATGAGTTGCTTATTAAAGTCCTTGCTCTTCATGATATCTTCTGGTTATAATGTTTGGATTTGATATTAGTCATATATTACTGGATTCATGGTTATGTTTGTTATTATACTGGAGGGGCTGCTAACTTGTAATCTCTGATTCTAACAATCTTCACTAAACAAAATGCAGAAGTGTACAGAACGACAGTTTCCACCAGCTGTTGTCGCCCAGGTACTTGATTCTGCTGTTAAAAGTTTACAGCCCTGTTGTTCACAGAATCTTCCAATATACGCAGAGATACAGAAATGCATGGGAATTATTAGAAATCAGATATTGGCACTTGTACCTACTACATAGGTACATTCTTGTTCCTCAGTCTGTAAATTGCACAGCCTTGAGTCACATTTTGAATGTGATGTGCACTGTTTCACCAAACCCTTTTTTCTCTTCATCGTCACGTATTAAAATATCCCAAGTAAATTGTGTATAATTGTTATCGGTACATGAAGCACCTCTCTTTTTCTTCTTTTGCAAGCTTTAAGCAGAACTGTTTAATGCTCGAGCCTTTATATGCCATAATTGGAATCTGATTTGACAGGTCTGCTGAGGGAGAGTGCCATGATATTAGGCGGAGAGAAGACTATTATTATTATATAATTCAATCAGATTGTGGAGGATAAATTGGGGTTTGTTTCTCACTAGTGTGTCCACTAGCTGCATCACCTCAGGTCAAACAATCAATCACTTTCGGAAGAGACCAGGTAAAATGCCATGTGGTCCAAACCAAAAATTCATTGGAATGTAAATAAAATTCATGTGGAAGAGGTCGCTTCTCGGAATTTCACCAATCGCGAACTGTCACTTGTTTCATATGAGGCTCGCCCGATACATGTAGCAGAGTGAGAAACCTTTGGATCCCACCCGTAAGGTATGAGGGCGAGATTCCAACTGGTAGCACTTCCCTGAGTGGGGTTTTATACTAAAAGCTACTGCATGTTGGTTATACATTGCAAACTCTTCCAGACGTGAGAAGATATATTTGGCACACTACAAATAATCTGCTAGTTATGTACACTTACAAGATTCAGGCTTACTTAAAAAGGCAAGGTAACAAGGGACTAGCTATTAGTCCCAAAATTGATCTGTAAGTACTGTTGTATTTGCCATGCTGGCACCTTGTAACTCTTAATTCACAGCACTTAACTCAAAATTAATAAAGGCTACTTTACTGTGGGTGATTCTTTGGGGCAATATTTGCATCTATAATATATCTTGGACGAATTATTGCGATCTCCCTCAGTGTCAAATACCTTTCCAAAGTCCGATAAATATAAATATTTATATATATATATATATTTATTAAGATAAATTTAAACTATACAAGTGATTACGGAAAGCTCCTATTATGTCCCATCCTTATGCAATATGAGGTAGATGTCATGTGACTGGTGCATTCTTGGTTGTGATTATAGAGCCAATTGTATGGATTTATTTTTTACAAAACAAAATCTAAGGATTATTGGTGTTCTCACGTTAATGTTAGCTTTATTAAATCAGTAACTAAGAAAATTTTTATTAAAAAAATATATTAAGTATTAACTACTCTTCCTGCCTCTATATTGCAACTTCCTCAGAACCGTGTCAGATAATCTATCTCATTTTAATAAAGTGGTAAAAAAGGAAAAGGAAAAATTATACTTAACTGCACCCTTGTTCACAGGGGTATGTCAGTTAGTGTTAATTGCCATTCTCGCTCCACATCTGCAGAATCCATTCTTCATGTCTTGAGAGACTGTCCTGTGGCTAAGAAATTCTGGTCCAGGAATCCTTTACCTTGTCCTTCATCAGAATTTTTTATCCTGATTTAAAAGGTTGGCTTCACAGATTCAGCCCCTTAATTCTATTGATCACGGTGATTCTTATCCCCGGAAATTATACTTCCTTCATGGCATTTGGTTCTTAGGCTTCAAAGGAATAATTGGATCTTCAGTCAGGCCCAACCCAAATCTCTCTCGAGAGGTTCATAATAGTGCCATGGAGTACTTTCTCATCATATCTCCGAATTTTACCCGTAGCCATGGTAGTATTAGATGGATCAGTAGGGAAAAACCTATCCCTTATTGGTACAAACTTAATGCTAATGACTCTTCATTGGGTAATCCTGGTAAGGCTAGGGGAGGAGGCATTATTAGAGACCATCTAGGCAACCGGGTGGGAGGTTGTGCTCGTGCTATTGAATCATCCTCCAGTTTTGTGGCTGAGTTGTGGACTTTAGGAGATGGCCTTGCTCTTTGCAATCAGCTGCACATTGATTTTCTAATTGTTGAATTAGCCTCTATGATTATCAATGTGTTAAATGATGCTAACAGCTTTTCTAGGTCCTAATCTCCTCTGGTTGATGACTGTAGAGTCCTTCTCAGCAGGATTTCTCATCACAAGGTTCAACATTGTGATGAGAGCTGACTTGGCTATGGATTATACTACTTGTGAGTTACCCCTTGCTTGTATCTTGAATCAAATTAGGCTTGATGCCATTAGTACTGCTAATTGTAGGCGTTGCAGTAGTAGTATCACCACTCTCTAGTCTTTCTGTTTTATCTATTCAAGTTAACCAAAAAAAAGTACAAATTTTGGGTGAAAAACTGAAAATAGGGACAAAAGTAATACGAAAAAGACAACCACTTGAGGCTCATTAGTCTTTTCATTATGAAATAAGTCTAGTTTATGCTACTTTAAAAAAAAAAGTGTTAGTTCATGGTTTTCACCCTATCTAATCTTCGGGTTGACAAAAATTTTCCATCTCACTTGACCCACCTGCCTGGTTTTTCCTGCTTCAATGAAGTGCAGAGATGGAGATAAGTTTTGCTCGCCCCACCTATCTTGCCCTATACCACCATAAACGTGAATATATATATGTGTGTGTGTTTAATATATATTTATTTTATTTTATTTTATTTTTTTACATATTCTAATTCTATTACTATCCCAAAACACTTGCTTTTCTCCTTAACCATCTCACAATTATATCTTTTTACACTCTTACGTGATAGTTACTCCACAAGTATAAACTTCTTATAGAGGTGGGAGAGGGAACAAGAGTTAGGGTTTAAGTTTCAAAGAGAAAGTTTCACACACACATACTCTTAAATTAAGTTAGAGTAGAATTTTTATTTTGTATAAAATAAATAAATAAATAATAATAATAATAATTAAATTTAAAAAATTAAATTAAATTAAATTAAATTTTTTAAAAATAAAAAATAAAAATAACCTTATTAATGTCTAGGCAACCTTCTTAGATATGGAAAAATACCTCCTACCCGGCCCTATCCCACTCCGTTTCAAAGAGTAGACGGGACGGAATGGAAACAGGAAAAAAAGTAAATATCACTTCACACAAATGCCTCATTTGCAACTTGACAATTATTTCCTGGGAACAAGACACAAATTCAATTGTGCAACTAAGAATGGAGCATGTAAATTATCCCAAGGTGAGTTGCACTTAAAACTTCCTAATACACATCCCCCAAAAATCAGAGGGTAAATGACTGGTTCTAGATTGCACTCAGCCAAAGAATATTTTACACAATCAAACATATCATAACTAATTTTCAGAATTTTCATAACTTCAATCTAATCACAATTTCAATTTTTGTTTGCACTTCTTGACTACAGCATTTCCAGGATCCTCAGCAAACTGCAGCAAAGCAAAATTCTTATTAATGAAGAGTCGAAACATAAAACACAAAAAGACAAAAACATCTCTACCAAACAACCTTTCGTTTTTTATTTTTCCTCTTTTCTTTCTTCTCTTTTTTGTTCTTCTTGTTATTTTTCTTGTTCTTGTTCTTGTTCTTCTTTTGTTTCTTTTCCTCTTTTCCTTCTTCAAAAGAATCCTGCAAAATTTGCAACAATTTGGGTAGTATTAAGTAGAGTTATCTCAATTACTATGACAGGATCAATTAAAGGGATGTAGAATCAAAGCACCTCAGTGTCACCAAAGGAGTCTACATGTTGAATAGTGGTTCTTGAATTTGACGTACCACCTGATATAAAAGAGAATTAGGAACTGAATTCCATTTGATGACTTCTGCCATAAATTATATATGATGACATAAAAAAAACAAGCAAACTAGACCATGGACATGGACTCGTAAGTAGACAGACAGAAAAACCAAAATAACTCCAACTAAAATGTTCCCTTCCCAGACAGAATTCTGTCAAGCTACCTTTTTGGGGGGATGATTGAAAAAGTTGTTTACCAAAGATAAGGGGAACAATAAAGATCAAAGCAAACTTCCATAGGCAGAAACACACACACAGAGACAGATAGACAGGGACAGAGACATGGACGCATAAGGAGATTGACACCAAAAAAAAAACTCGTAATAAATTGTTCCTTTCTGGTGTTAGGTCTACCTGTTTTGGGGATGATTGAAAATGTTGTTAACCCGAAAGAAAGAGAACAATAAAATCAAAGCAAACTTCCATAGGTGCGCGCACACATATATAGCCATGAATTTCATTATGAAAGTACAAGAAGGGGCACAACCCCAGTGCATGGAATGTATACAAAAATAGAACCCACAAAAAAATTAACACAAAGCCAGCACAGTACACTCTATCTAACTTAAAACACATTCAGCAAGCTTTACAAAACACGGGCATAAAAAAATAAAATAAAAATTCCATGGCTAGACACTAAAAAGAGAACTTAAAGGATCAGTCTCCACTGCAGTTAGGTTGAAAAAAAATTATTCATGTAACCATAATACAAAACACTAATTCAGACAAATGTTCTTAGTTTTGCACAATTTTTTAAGTTGAAAAAAAGAAGAAGGAATAAGACATGAATCATAGTTTATAAGCCACAAGTATCAAGGCTAAATGGTTCACTCTTTCAAAGTCATTATGTCTCCTCTCCCACATCCCAAAATGGTTCCTCTCCATCAGGGGCGGAACCACTTAGAAGGGTTTCCAATATTAGAAAATTACCCCTAAATTTTCCTAAAATTTTCAAAAGATGTATGGTTCCCCCCCCCCCCCCCAAAACTTTTCAAATATTAGATTTTTACCCCTAAAATTTTCAAAATAAATATGGTTAGCCCCCCAAACGCTTCATATTTTTTGTATGACACTATCAAATTGGATCAATTTTATATTTGTTATTATTTTGGCCCCCATTCATAAAATTCTAGCTCCGCCCCCTGCTCTCCATTGGCTTTAAAATGGGATATAATCCAATTCATTGTTCGTATTTGGTATTTAACAAATCTAAAGACGAATACAGTGTCACGTCATTTAAAATCAACTATCATTCCTTATCGAGTTTTAAATGGATCCGAACCATGAAATAAATCCGCGTAGTTAACTTTTTTTTTTTTCCTCTCTCATTTAATCCTTAGCTACATTAAATATCTTAATAAAACCACACAAAGCAGTTTTTCTTATGCTTTCAAAAACTACAAGGATATTATGGGTTTTTTTTTTTTTTTTGGGAATTTGAAACTCGTTAATTTTCCAAAACGACAGCGTATAACCAAAAAATTACTACATCAGTAGAAGACGTTGGAACCAAGTTAAAAGAGAATATTAGGGAAAAAAAAAATTACGACAATAAAAAATAGTAGTAAAAAAGGAATAGTATAGAGAAGGAAATTACAAGAAGGCAAAACGGTGCGTTTGGCATTTTGGACAGCAACTTCGACGAGATCGGGATTGATAGAGGCCAAACCGTCAGGCTCCTGTAGCTTTCTTTCTAGAAACTTCGCCAATGCCGCCGCCTTGTTCGTCCTCAACGGTCCTCCTGGGTGCGCCAACCTTCAATTCAAAATCAATTTCAACTATCAATACCAAAAAAAAAAAAAAAAACTAGAAGAAGAAGAAGAAGAAAAGGAACGAGGGCAAAAAGGTAAATAAAAAAAAGAAAAAAGAGTACGTACTAGTACCTGGGTTGGGAACGGTGAGAAGAAGAAGGTAAAGAAGGGAGAGGTGCGAATTTGCTTCCTCGAAGAGCTCTTCTTTCTTCTTCGCTCAGTGTTTCCAACTCCGATGGTACCATTCTCTCTCTCTCTCTCTAAAACTGTTTCTCTTTTTTCTTTTTTTCCTTTTTGTATTTTTTTTGGAGGCGACGCAAATTTGATCTTCTGAGATTATATAGGGTTTGTTTTTTTTTTCGGTTGTTGAAGGTGCCTACGTGGCAACGACGTCGTATATTGGCTTTGTAGAAGCCAAACGGCACCGTATTTTTAAATATTTTATTTATTGTGTCAACCGTACACATCGTTTGCCACGCAGAAACCAAAATGATATTATTTATTTAATTTGGTTAGGAGTTTGGTCTACGGAAAAGTGACATTTCTTGCTTTTTCTTTTTTGAAAAGTAACATTTCTTGTATTTAATCCTAATCTCAGCAAACTTTCGGAAGGTCACCTTCTTCTTTTTTTTTTTTTTTTTGGAAAGTAATTGGAAGGTCACTATTTTTTTTTTTTTTTTTTATTTGGAAGGTCACTATTGATCTAACTACAAATACACGCTATGACGTCTCACACTAAAAGCATTCCCAATGGGTATTGGGTAATGCAAAATGCATTACCCTGTAGCAAACAACAGATATTGTTCATCAATTGCAAGTTTACTCTTTGCTTATTTTATTCACTTTACTTTCTTTCTCCACTTGACTGATTTTGTGTTTTGTTTATCAAAAAAGCTATTTTATAATTATTTTAATGAGATGGATTGTAAAATAAAGGAAAATTTTGGCTTAGAAAAAATTAACATGCTATAAGCACATTACGAATGAAAGACCATTCAAGCTGGTCATAGGCCTTAACAAGATCAACTTTGATAGCCATAAATCCCACCTTACCCAAATATTGCTCTCATTAGCGTGGGCAGTCCATAGATCCTGACAAGCTGCCTTGTTCCTCGAATTGGGCTGCGATTAAGGTGGGGTTTCCTATCTTTAAGCAAGGCATTTGTTGGAATGTTGGTAACAAGTCAGGTTTGAGTTTTTGGGAGAGCAACTGGGTGAAAGGCAATGCTGTTAGAGACCTTGTTGAAGGCCCCCTTACACAGAATGAGGAAAGTTGGACTGTAGCGGAAATGCATCAAAATGGGACTTGGAAATGGGAAAAAATTTCCTTTGAGCTCCCTAGGCAAATCGTAGATAGAGTCCAAGCCATACATATCTAGGCCTTTGGTGAAAAGGTTGACTCCTTGATGTGGAAACTCTCCCATGATGGGGAATTTAATATGGCATCGGCTTACCTCTTAGCCATTGCGGATTTGCCTAAGCCCCCTCCATTCACGGATTGTTGGATTTGGAAATTGGACATGTTGCCAAAAATCAAACATTTCTTTTGGCTGTGTAACCATGGGAGCGTTCCGGTGAGACAAGTCATCAAAGCTAGAAACTATACTACATGTTCTAAGAGATTGTCCAGCTTCTAGGAATTTTTGGCTGAGCATGGGAGTGCCTCAAGCCTTGAATGATTTTCTTTCCCTTGATCTGATGGACTGGCTGAAACGCAGCTGCTTATGCAGCAACAGTATACATGCAAATGGCCTTCCCTGGAACTCCCAATTTCCCTTTGCTGTGTGGTTGTTATGGAAACAGAGAAACAAGGCCGTTTTTGAAAACTCCCCTTCTCAATCCGAAGCTAAACAACCTGTGCATCCAAACTACAAGAGAATATTTCTATTGTGTAAGCAAAGGTCAGAAAATAAAGCGACAAATTTCTATTCAAGTGCGTTGGAACAGACCGCCAGTGGACTGATTTAAGTTGAATACCGATGGTGCTTCTTTTGGCAATCTAGGCAAGGCGAGTGGGGGTGGTCTTATACGTGATCATCATGGGAGTTAGGTGAAGGGCTACATGAGAAATATTGGGTTTGCTTCCAACATTATAGCTAAGTTTTGGGCCTTAAAAGATGGATTGATGCTTGCTTCCCAGCTCGGCATCACTCAACTGCTTGTGGAACTAGATGCTAAAGTTGTTGTAGACCTGATGCTTTCTTCAAAATCCTCCAATAATTCCTTTTCTGCTCTGCTCAATGACTGCAGGTACCTCCTTCGCCAATTCAACCAAGTCAGGATCAGCCATGTTTATAGGGAAGCGAATAGATGCGCAAATCACCTCGCCAAAGGAGGCTACACCCTGATAGGGACTTTTGTTGTTTTAGACTCTCCTAATTCGGATGAACTTTGTATCAATTTAGATTCTGATGCTTCTGGTTTGTACTCTTTAAGGCTTTTAGCCAATACTTCGTCTTTTATGGCTAGCTAATTTATGCAAATCATCCATTTCAACAAAAAAAAAAAAAAAAAATTAACATGCTTACATATTTTAAAAATCTAACTGATAAATTACATTATTTTTATGTTCTTAAAATGCATGTCAAATTTCATGTCAATATAATATTATTTACTATTCGATCTAAAAACTTATTTTTTATGCATAATTTTAGATTACAAAAACTTGAAATTTAAAATTGATATTTGATTTTTTAGAAATTTTGTAAGCATGGAGAATATAAGAAGAAGAGGTTGTCCAATAGTAGATTTTTCAAAATTTACATCCAACAAAAATATATTAAATAGAGTTGTAACCAAACTTTGTCCAATAAAGAATGTGATATAGGATATATTGTTAAAGTGATGGTGTAAAATAAATTGTGTTTTGGTGATGTAAAATGCATTTTCTGATCAGTTGAATATAGCTATAGTTACTTCTATCTTTATTTATTTATTTTTCATGTTGAGCTTAAATCTTACCCTTCTTACAATTACTTTCAGCCAATCTCCAAGTTTTCCTTTCAACCCATTGACTGAACACAAAAGCTCTGGTAGGGGAAGAGATAACAAATTGATTCAAGGTGGTAAACAAAACCAGGCCTTTTCTGGATTTGCTTCAATAATTTTCCCCAGCAGCAACCTTCAGCAGTAGTTTAGTAACTCGCTTTCTGTACCACAACAGCTGCGACTCTAGCAAACAACAGACTCAAATCTTATCATCCCCATAGTAGCATAAGAGGAGAAGGCCTTGGGTAGCATTTAAACTTTAAAGCATAGCAAAAAGATGGGATGATTGGTGCTGCTATTTAGATAATTTCTTTCTTTTCTTTCTTATTAAATTAGACCACAAGAAATTGAAAAAGCAATGCATGTTAATGGGTTAATGAAGCTTAACACCATAACTTTAATCATTTAGTATTCATCTTCCCCAACCCTTTTCTGCACTTGCTTCATTGCAGCATAGAAATATTACAGGCGACAGGCTCCCCATTAAAAATGCATCTAAAGGTAACGACATAATGTACTTGATAACAATATGGACAGGGGATGATGAACAAATTTGGGAGAGAATCAAATGCTCTCAATTTACAGCCTCTTTCTTTAGCCTAAAATCCTAAAAAAGCAGGCGTTGAAGCAGGAGGCCAATCCAATTGTATATTTTAGCGAAACGAGATCAAGTCATCGTGTAAACTACTTGAGTCTCTATGGAACAGTTGAGCAGGTGATGATGCCCATAAACATCTGGAAATCTTAAGTGATGCCCATAAACATCTGGAAATCTTAAGTGATTGCACAAGCCTCTTCAATTATATCATCAATCATTGATTTGAATTAGCCAAACAAGAACTTGAAAATGTCACTGAGTGAAACAATGCCTTCCACTCGCTTGCTGCCAGCCTCCACAATGACAAGCCGTCTGACACCTGAAACCCAATATTAGATACGGCAGTTAATCTGGTGTAGAAATTTCAAGAGGGAGTGACTGACCTATTGACAAAACCAAGTGGTATACAAAATTGGTGTAGAGCACAAGAAAATGCCATCTACAACACATTGATAAACAATAACTCCCCATCATGTGTAATTGTCTAGAAGTATCAGGCCCCACAAACTCCACAATAGCGACAATACAATACACTTTATGCGGAGTTCGGCCTCTAAATAATGCTCAAGTGAATTAACTTTAAGTGACCATGTTTGTTAGCATGCCAAGTAATCACAAGTATAACTGTATCCATTTGTTTTGATGACAGCATCACGTAATTGCAACATTGGCAAGCAAATGGTATTAAACCACATGCACAACAAAATAAGAACACGAGTGGCATTCCAGGGTATACAAAACAAATATATACACAAAAAAGAAAAACAAGAACAGCATATCCAACTTATCTGTTGAAATAGTGCAATTAAGAGAAAAATTGGACGAAAGAACCATAGCTTTTCAACAAGTTTTGGATGCTAATTACAATAATCTATTAATTGTCTTGCAACTTTGCAATCATAAGGATATAAACCACCATTTCTAACATATACTCTTCCCAAAATCCCTATGAAGCTTATGCATAAACCTCATAATCCTGTATTATGCATGTCCATATGATAATAGTACTACACCCTTTAACCCTATATCCAACAGCAACAGACAGGTTCTTTCAAAAGTTTAATCTTTAGTTGAAACAAAGAGGACATGCTTTAAATAGAAAATTATTAACAAAATAAGCTTTTACCTGGATTTGCCAATCGCTCCATAACTTTATGGAGTGAATCAGAGCGCAAACACATCTGACATCTTTGACTCCTTAGCTCATAAGCAGAGTATAAATCTTGACCCAACTGCTGCAATGCCTAGAGAGAGAGAAAGGGAGAGAGAGTAAGCACCAAAAGGCAGAACTCAAAATATAAATGCAGCCAATGCAATTAGTTGGATTTAAGGCTTTAATTGAGTTGAAAATTAAATAAAACCATAATAAGGTCCAAAGAAAAAGGATTTTTGCCTCTATAAAGCTTAACAAAAATAGATTCTGTAAAAGGCTTTAATTGAGTTGAAATTTAAATGAAACCATAGTAGGGTCCAAAGAAAAAAGATTTTTTGATAGGTAAAAAACTTTTATTGAAATAGCAAAACTTCCAAGTATTCAAAGAAAGATCAACATCAGCATCTCAAAGAACAGAACTCTAACAAATCTAAAAAAGAAGCACAAGGGAAAGCTTGGAGAGCTCTAGCCTATTCCAGAAAAGAAGAAAAGAAAAAGGATTTTGCCTGCATAAGCTAAGAAAAAATTGATTCTGTAACCAAAGTCAAGTACCAGGGAGTACAACTTTGCTGTTGATGAAGGTGTGAAAAGGACAAGTCATTGAACCAATAATTGAAACCTCACAGTTGGAATGCAAGATTTTTCTGACAAAAATTGCTGCTCAAAAAAATTAGACCAGAAAAATCACTGAAATTCTAGAGCTATTGGAAATTCTAGAACTATTGGTTCACTTAATTGCATGTACTTTTAAAACAAGTCCTCCACTCAAACTCATATGATATTGTCAATGACTGCATAGTAACAAGGAATTGGATTCTCAAAAAAAATAAGAGAGAGAGAGATTGACATTGCACCCCAACTTACCCACACCTGACCAGCCAAAAAAAATCTTAAATGCATAAATTCATGACATCTGGGAATGTTATCATATAAATCCATTAGGTCATATGCCACTGTTGCGCACACAATTCCTATTAGCTTATCTAAAATATATTCCATTAGGTTTAGCTTAATTTACATTTTTCTTATGGGTAAGCACAAGCAGCTGGTGAGACATGAACCCATGACCTTGCTCTTACAAGGGGAGGGGGAGCAATTTAAGGTAGAGATCATTGGCAAGATTGATAGATATTATTAGACGGATGTACCATCAACTAGAGCTTTTGGGACTGATAGTGTCCATGGCTTCTGTAAGGTTCTTGATTTGAGCGCTGCAGATCCTCATTCTGTCATCTCAGTTTCTAGTTCGACATTTATTTCTGTCTACATTCTGCACATGCAAAGCCCACATTTGATTCAATGTTATTGGGCAAGCTGCATGTGGGGCTTGTTAGTGCTAATGTGTGTAGCTTTATATACAGGAATGCTTCCTATCAACTTAAGCTCTGGGGAGAAGTGGTAATTTATCAGTCCCACCAATTGGACAGGTTTGGGTTTAAAAACTAAGTCAAATATCTCCTGCAAAACATATTCACTCCAATAAAAGGTAGAACCTGTTCATATCACCTTCATTTCAGAGTCATCCTCCTTTGGCTGCCTCATCTAAGACCAAGCCACCCCCCACCCCCTTTTTCTAACAAAATTATAATAATAAATCATGCTATCATCCAAAACCTTTCCCTCACACCTCCAAGATGCCAAATTTCTCTTTCAAACCCATTGTAGTCAAAGGCGAGCCAGGCGCTTGGGTGAGGCGAGGCACCACTAAGGTGCCTTAAAGGCTCTAAGGCGAGGCACCTTTAGTGAGGCACTCACCTTTGGAGCCTAGGCAAGCAAGGCAGCCGCCTTAGCCATGCCAAAGGCACTCAGGCTAGAGCTTCCAAAAAAAATTTCTGTTTTGAAATAATTTGATAGACCTAAATTCTTCATGCAACACATTGAAAACTTATGTCGCCACACACCTCGGGTGATACAAGGCCTTGGCACCTTAAGGTCGCCTTTCACCTTTGACCACCTAGGCCACACCAACTGAATTCCACCTGTAAGCTATGAATTGTATATATATGCAGCTAAAATATCCTTGAAACTGAAAGGAATGCATCATAGATCCAACTTTCTCATATATACATAAACCCCTCAACCTGGATCCAAATATTATTCTCAAACTAAAAATTACATCTAAAGCTCTCAACACCCACAATCACACTAAGTACATATAACATGACCAGACATCATTTTGCACAATACGCATTCAATTCTATCTATAAAGAGCAACTGCTAAATGTGCCAATATAAGAAAACTAGCTCATCTGAACATGACTGTATCACAGCAATTATTGATATGCAAAGTAATCTATTAACTCTCAAAAACTGAGGTTGTTGATCAGTGTCATCCATTCATCTTAGCTGTACTATGACATTTTTGAACTAACAAATTAAAACATTAACACTATGTTTACTGAACTATAACATTTTTAAAAAAATAAGTAAAACTATGGCATTTTTTAAGGACCAGCAAATAAAAACAACACTAAGTTTGGAAGTTCAAGGGAAAAGGAGGGAATAGTTATCCATTTCATTTATTTGAATGTTTTACAAAATATAAGGAGAAGAGAGAAGTAAGTATCCCTCCCTTATTTAGTTGTACAATGGAAAATAGAGTATAAGATATTATACAAATTAACAATAGAATGACTCAAGTGACAAGAGTTTGTTTAGACATTATTAAAATTTTAATAAATTGTTATGGGCAAAAAAGAAAGTACAGAAAATTTAATAAACAAGGCATTCCCTCCCTTCAAATTTATTACATGTAAGAAAGTTGTATAGTGATGACATATATATACATTTGTACTTTTGTTTTTGTTTTTGCTTTTACAAGTAATAACACAAAAAGACAATTTTTACTTCAGGGAGAAAAAGGTGTATAAGAAAGTTGATCAATTCATTATAAACAAGTTACAGTCGTTACCTGATGAACTGTCATTTCATCAAGATTAATATGCGTATAAGCTCTGTCTTTAGCCAGTGCTGTTATATCACTGTCAACAACATGCACAGATAATGAACAATATCCCGCACAGTCAAAGAAAAGGTAGCTAAGAATTAATTCTAAGCTTCTTAAAAACAAGCATCCCATAATTAAAAATATAATGAGACTTATATGTCATGTACTAACCTCCGACAATATATATCCAGTAATGAGTCATTGTCATCAACAATTGGTATTGAACTTACTCGAGCTGCAAAAGGAAAGGATAACATGAATGATAACATATGCAAAAGTACATTTTTGCAAAAATATGGCTAAAAGAACCAAAGCTGAAATTTATTCAATTAGTCAAGTTTACCAAATATTGGGATGAAATTCACCTTCACAAAGGATTAAGTTATTTTATGTAAAGGAAGAGGTCCTCTACCATGCTTATCCATAGGCTCAATGAGGTAAGGGAGGCAAATATAATCTTACAAACCTATCTTATATCTATTGTTGTGATAATAAATTTGCACTAAAGAATTATAAATGAAACTCTTTTCCACCATCAATCTCAATGAATTTTGCTAATTATTCTCCATAAAATTCATAGTTCATACATCATTGAAATCACTTTACTGTGTCTAAACTCAAACAAAACATACTTAAGGCTATCTGCCTTAATAGTGTGCTACAAATCCCAACTAGTGATAATAACACAACTGCCACATGTGAAACCTGCCATTAGAGATGCATAGCAACAAGTGCTGTAAAAAAGTGCCCAATGGGGGAAATGCACCATACTCAATAATTTATCCATTATAAATGTTTCAAGATATGGGTGACTGCACACTTCAATAAGACTTCAAGGTCAAATTAGAAAACAAACATTCCTTGGCATCAGACCACTGCACAAACACAATAAAAAATTCTATTCCACAATGAAGTGTAAACATTTTATTTAAAATACATATACACACACAAAACTTTAATAATTATTCATTCTACATATAGTTTCCATCAAAACTTCAGTAACACATACAGGCAGTTTACATACTTACACAATACAAACATGCAGATGAACATCCTCAGTCCTCACATTCATAATAATGTGTAAATGGGTATGCTGTAGAAAATCTCTTCCCCCCCACCCCCCAACCTTTTTTTCCTTTTTCTCTGCATGTGATGCAAGCAAGAATCCTACCTTGAACTAACAAATTTAATGCTGAACGAAGAGAAGCACTAGGTCTCAACATTGCTAACGGTTGACGATTTGATTCTCCAATTTTAGGAGCCCATGTACCCACAGGAATTGAACAAATTGGCAGTTGGAGGATAGGTAATGAGCTTGCAGAATGTCTAAAATATCGGCAAACACCTGAAATACCATCCACAAGTTTACTATTAAGTGTGTCATTAGTTAGCGAGCTAGCTTTACAAACCTTGTACTATTAATTAGCAAGTTACTAAAAGGCTTACATTTTAGAATTCCAGTAAGTGAAGCAAGATGTAATAATTGTGGAAACGATCCGTCTTCGGAAGATGAATAGATAATGGGAACTGTGGCCACCTCATTTTGCAGTATCTTGAGAGCAACATCGTTCAAATTATCATTTGGACCAGCCTGCAATTAATAAATGATGAGGACAGTGGACAACAGTAAAAAATGCTGCCTTTCTAAAACAGAAAGTGCCGTGAGAAATTCAGTGATATAAAATCACAAGAAAAAAAAATTGGCAAGTTAATCAACCCTGCAGTTCAATTTACAGAGAGAACTGCATAGTTGACCTCAAAAAGCTATAATAACTCTACATGCACTTTTGAACTTACCATGGCACAGCAGTTACAACTCAAGCATCACTACAATAAGTGTTGACAGACCGTTACACCACATGTAGTCTGTGTGTGTGTTTGGTATAGCTCATTTTAAAGAAATAAAATAAGCTGGCTTAATGTATAAATTAAGCCATAGATACAGCACCATAGTATTCCTGTTGTCATTGCATTTATTTTTTATTTACTAGCTCATGGCTGAGAGGCCATTTTCTATCATGATAAATTATGATTAAAGCCAAGTATCAAACAATACTTAAGATTTACAATGGCACCTTTTACAACTTCAATAAAAGTCTCTATTTTCTTTGACACTCTTAAGATTTATAGGAAGAAATTTTTATGATGGCCTCTTCAAAATTGAATTAAGGGTTTCAAATTTCTATGTTACCTCAAGAAGGTGTCGAACACCTTAGTTTTATGCCTTCTTGAAATTGTCAGAATTTCTAATTTATCAAAAACAATGTTTCTAAGTCAATTAATACATGGAAAGATAGGATTCAAAATGAGGAAATTTGCTTAAAGATAGGGGTAGCCCCTGTTAATGCAAAAAGGAGGGAGAGCCACTTGAGATGCTTTGATCATGTTCAAAGAAAAGAGACAAATGCACCGGTAAGAAAGAGTGAGTTGATCCAAGTTGAGGGAACAAAAAGAGGTAAGGCAAACCAAAAATCACTTTAGTAGAAGTAATAAAACAAAGACACGTCAATTAAGAGAGTAATAAAGAATATGACTTTAAATAGAATAGAAATTATAGAAAGGAGGAAAAGAATACATGTGGCCAACCTAACTAATCTGATGAGGATCCATAGCCAAACCCAAAATTTTGGGACTACGGCTTTGTTGTTGTTGTACATCTTGAAAAATATGAGGCATGTGTTGTATGAAAATATATAGACACATAAACATCCCCACATACACATCATTAACATATCTCATTTTTGTAAAAAAAAAAAAAAAAAAGTACACATCATTAGCATCTCTTGCGCGTTATTAACCCACAGGGAACTAAAAAATGAAAATAGCAAACCCAAGTGGTCCATTTGCATGCCAGAGATAAAATCACACCAGATGCTACACTTACATGGATGAAACGCCTAGGAAATGCTCTCCCATGACAATCGTTCTGTCTGTTAAGATACGCCTTTCCCTCTTTCCAAGCAGATATAGTATGTGTTTCAAGTTCTTCCTCTGTCAGATTTGATGCATTATTCCCAAGCTAAAAATAAAACATGAGTTAGCATGCTTAACAATTGTTATTAACCATTAACCATGCAATGCAAGTACACATATACATGAGTATATATTTAACTGAACTTAACAAGAAACACACAAACAATAAGATCTTATCTAGTATGAATTGCACCAAATATTAAAAATCCAATTAATATATTGCTGACACCAAAAAAGAAACACCCGCACGAGTTAAATTTGTTGAATGCTGCACTTGCTTTTATAAGTAACAAAACTTTATCAATGAAAAAAGTTGCCCAAGTACACGTCGTTTACTATGGGTAAAACACTCAAGTTATATGTCTAAGGCAGCATTTTGTGCATCTGAAGATGAAAATTTCATAAATACCATGGTACTAGACCTGTTACTCATACATATAAGCATACAGAGAAGTTTCTCAAAAAAAATAAAATAAAATAAGTATACAGAGAATTAAATACGCATTCCTCTAAATGTCCTGTTAAGACATCATAACTAATACTTCAGATTTTTCCTTCAAAATATTACAGGGTAAGGAAACCCAAAGGAATAATACCAAAAATAAAAATGATCTGAATAAGGCGAATTGGACACTCCTCTCCTACTGGTTATGTTCCAAAAGGTTCAGCAAAAAATTTCTCATGATTTGTCAAAAATTGATACTAGAAGAAAAATAAAACAAGGTGACATCTAACAGGCTTATCTTACCTAGCCCATAATCCCTATACATGGCATATTGGTAGCTTCAAGAATAATGCATTAGTTTTATCGTGAAAGAGATCATAAAACGTAATAGCCATAAGAAGAGTTTGCACTTGGAAAACTCACCAGCAGAAAATGTTCATAATTCCCTACAAACACATACCTCTCTTAATATTAAAATAAAATCGTATGCACTAAGAACTCCAACAAACTGCCCCCTGCGGACGTCACAAAGAGGAGCCATCGGGATTCCCTGAAATTAGTTTGAATTAGAGAGATGCATATCCAAGCCCTTTCTTAGAAAATAAGTGAATACTCAAGAATACCAAAAACAAGAGAAAAACTACAAATGTGAAGGCAGAGACTAGGTAAATTTCATCCCACAATAGCTTTAATGAATTGACTGGAACAATTAACTCCATTATCAGCACAATGCTAGGTTACATAAAGGATGGACATGGATGCACAAGGGCCCCAATAATAAAGAGATTACTATGGAAATTTTTTTCTCTTCTCATCATTAAAGCTTTAATCTCCCCCACCCCTCCCCCTAAAAAAAGAATTAAAAAGACATGATCTGATTCACTTTTCAGAATTACCTTAGCACCTCCAAAATGCTAATTAAAAGTCACTGTAGATTCATTTCAGGTATGTTCATTATTCTCTTACATATATCAGATTAACAGCGTACATTGACCCAAGAGAAAGTGAGAAATTTTAACCCTCTTTTCCCCTTTTTGGGTTAGTGGCAAGTGAGGTGATATTGGTAATAATCCAATACATGTTTCTTAGAAAAAAATCTTTCAAAATATGCAGAATTGACTTCAACTCAATTCTAAACTTGGGGGAAAATAAAGTAGATACCTGCTCATGTAATATGTGGAATGCTTGCTTCACTGGTAAATCAACGTCCAAAGCAACAACCTGTAAGCTAGATGTTTTCAAATTAGGAACAAAAATGACTAAATCACGGTGATCAACATTAGATAGACAGTAAATTGTGAGTCTCAAATGAAGGCTAATGGTAAAGCATCCAAACCTTGCCTGACTCAGGAAGTAACTCATAAACAGTGTGATTAGTCAAAAAAGCAGATATACGTTGACGGGATGCCTGTAAATCAGTTTCTGATATGCTGGGCACTACCTCAGTCAGTGTACCATCTGTAACTCGGACCTGCATTGTACATCAGAACCCCAGTCCACTTATATAATTCATAACAGAAGAACCTTTTTTTTATATAAGTGGAAAAGATACAGCCCATATGAAGTTAAGGGTTTGGCCTGGTTCCAGTGCCCCAATGCATTGGACCCAATACAATTCGGACACGTCCAAAATATGCCATGTGTCCACATCGTGTTGGGTCTAGTGCACTAGAGCACTAGACAGACACAAGCTTAACCCAAAAGTTAAATGTTAAGATGCAACAGAATACCAAAAGTATACTGTGAACCTATTGTTGCATTGGATATGACAAGGTAAGACCATCCAAAAGATGCTCACTCAGGAAACATGAACTGGTACTTACTGATAGTTATGATTGACTTAAAAAAAAAAAAAAAAAAAAAAAAAACACTTGCTCCATAGGCTCATAGGTTTCAAATAAGCAAAGCTTGGCTGGGTGTTAAGAACACTAAAGTTCAAACAATTCCTCAAGTCAAGCCCACAGAGACATATAGATATCGCTAAGACTTCTAACTTCCATCAAAATCAAAACAAAACAAAAGACAACAAGAAGAGCAGAAGTATCATGGTAATCATGATTTCAAACATATGGTATAACTGACTCACCACACGCCGAAAGGTTTCAGTATCGACATCCATGTCATCCGTAGACAGATGTAGCGTGTTCACAATCCCATAATCACCAGTCACATGATGTTCAGACTCATCATATCGCCATTGTCCATCAACATAGAACTTGTACTGCATGCAAGATAATCCACATATAAGGACATTCGTGTCCGTTAAGAATCAAAATTTAAACATCTTTACCATCATGGCATAAAATGTGTATGCCTCATAGTAGCATTCTTTGTTCAAATAGAAGGAATTTCTGAGGCTTAAATTTATTTTGACAGATTCAAGCACTTTAAGCCCATATACCAGTATAGTAATAATTAAAACCTTAGAATATAATTTTAGAAGAAATAAAAGAAACAAAAGAAACTTTGCTGGTGAAGAAAGAGTTTATTTATATTGTATCAGTTTTTTCAGCCACAAACGCACTCCTTTCTACTTTATAACCATGCTTGGTATGCTATAGTCTTGTTTCTTACACCTTTATAAACAATCTGAATCACCCAGAAATCCATTCCACTTCTATATTGCCAAGATTTAAAAACAAACGACCTTGATGCAGAACTTGATAGAAGACCCAAAAGGTAATTCCACACTACAAATGCACAAAGTTTCAATGTTCTCTTTCTAAATAACACACAGGCGCGTGATTATGCGTACACACACACATAGTAAAAAATCATCAATGGGGACACAACTCTAGTGCTCGTGAGTATACAAAAGGGCACCCTGAAAAAGAAAAGAACTAAAAATCAAAGCCCAAAGTTTTGAACATCTATAAAATCAAAGACCCTGAAAGTCCAAAAGAAGGATGAACCAAAACTCACTCAAACAGAATTTTGAGAAAGCCCAATCAATGTCAATACTTTAACTCTGTGAAAGCTTAGATCCATTTATATTGTCACAAATACTTACACTTGAAACTTCCGTCCGGGGTGAATACCCTTGGATTACTTGGAAACTAGTTCTTGTGGGTTTTACTAGCTAGAGGCAAGTCCAAAGGGCTCTTCTTTAGAAAGTTTCACTATGTTATCCAAAAAACAAATCATATCCTGCCTACATACAACTCTATCTACTTGAGAACGTGTGGCCATTCATGTGTATTTGGGTAGCACCCACTTGGCTTTTCTTCAAATAACTTACCATAAAACAATTTGTTTTCATTCAATTTAATCGCCATGAAGGAGAACTGGTTCATAAACCCTAATTCAAAACTAGCAGCCTTTTTGGTTTTTTTCCTCAATAACTGTCAACCCAATTATTCTCTTCTTGGCAGAAATACGTTCAACCAAATTCCACAGAACAATACAACTAAATACGACCCAATATTTCATTTCTTTGATGATGATGATAACAACATAAGAAATAAATAAATAACAATACTACGAAGTGATTAGGTACATCCTTATATAGAAGATCTTCTCGATCTGCTTCAGCTCCTGATATAGATCTCACTGTTCTTAGCCACAAGCCTATTTACTTCTTCAACCATTTCAATACCTTATCGCTTTTTGCCTCCCATTCTACACCCTAGAAGTGCTTTGGCACTAACCCAAATCTTCAAACCCATTGTCAACAAGTCAAATCACGACCCACTATAAAACAACCCCCAAGTTTCTAACACAAGCTTGACAATTGAATTCACCAACATAACCATCATATCATAAATGCAAATATCTTAATAATTAAAGGGATGAAAGATGACTACCTCATCGCCTCAGGGGCATGGCACGATGGTCGACCCTGCCCAACTCGGGAGAGAGAGACAGGTGGGGTACCCTAGAGTTAGATCCCTTAACATAGGGTTTAGACTTTATCCTCCATCCATATTTTGCGTATTGTAATCTCTTTTGATAGTAGATTTCATTGTTCAATCGCACCTGACCTTTTGGTTACTTTTGCAGATAGGACACTCGTTGCTCCTCGGCTGAGTCATACAAACGTGGTTGCCCTCAACTATCTTCTTAGGTCGGAAATTTTTGTGAGCGAGGATCGACAACTACGAGCTGTCCACCTCATCTTAGATTTCGAACCTATCTCAAGGCTTTTCCAGGAGGTTGGCAACGCTATCAGAGCTGGTGATCGTCGGATCAATCGTATTGACGTATCAAAACCAGGTTTTCTGTCTCGAGAAGACCTGCCTCCTGTCGTTCTACCCGTCTCTCAGATCCCTCCCCCACTTGTGCTTCCACTACGACAGGTCCCTCTCGGAGTTGAAGTAGCCGAGGAAGAAGAAATTGCTTCCTCGCAGGCATCTTTAGACGAAGAAATAGACAAGTTCCACCTTGAAGGAGAAGAGGGTAGACAAGAGGAGCTGGTACAGCTCTCGGACTCGGAGGACGACGCAGATAGGCTCTCCGTAGCCATCCAGCCAGCATTAATCATTTCCCGAGTAGATTCAAGTTCAGAAGAACACGGGGAAATGAGTCCAAAGGAGAGGTCATCGTTGAAAGGTTTGGTGGCCAACAGAGGCAAGAAGGGAGCCACGAAGGGTCCACCCCAGGCCTTGCCTCCTGCCAGTCTACCCCCTCCGCCTCCTCTTCCAACTGATCTAGCACTTCGTGCTATTCCTGATTTGAAGAAGAAGAGGCCAATGCAGGAGCTCGAAGAAGGCGAGGTGATTCCTCCGAGGGGTTCCAAACAACAGAAGACAAAAGACCCGAAAGATAATAGGGCAAGTTCTGTTGACAGCAGGGAGGAGGCTGAGGTGCGCAGACAGCAGCGATTCTGGGCCCCTCGGATTGAATTGGATGGGGCCCAAATTCCATGGGATGCCACGATCCGGGAGGCCCAGAGAGGTCATTCAGCCCATCTGGCCCAGGCTTTAGAGCAACCCCTTCTGCTCCCACGAGACATGGAGGCCCTTCGGCGCACCAGGCAGCCCGATCTCTTCATGTCCTTGAAGAAGGATCTTGCCCTGGTAAGTTAGATTTAGGTAATGATTTAAACCAAACAAGGTTATGCATCTAATCAATATTATCACACTCGCTTTTACTTGCAGGTCACTCAACAGATCTATGTGGCCGAAGAGTGGGTTCGGAATGCTCAGAACAGATGCGAAGCTGAGTCCCACTCTCGCCGTGAAGTTGAGAAGAACTTAGGGAGCCTGAAAGAGGAGAAGTTGCAACTGGCCGAGAAGCTAAAACTTGCAGAGCGAGAATGCGCAAGCGCCAAGGCTGGGTTGAAAAACGTCGAGGCCCAGGCCGAGGACCAGAGAAAGCAACTCTATACGACCCAGCTTAATCTCGCCACTGAGAAAGCAGCGGTGCTAGCCCTGAAAGCTGAACTACAAAAGGCTAAGGAGGCAGCACAAAAAGCAACTGAGGCTGCTAAGTCCGCTGAGGAGGCGGCCTACGAACGTGGGGTAAGGGAAACGGAAGAGAGGTTGGCTGAAGAAGTGGCTGAATTGTGCAGGGAATACTGCACAGAGACGTGGATGGAGGCACTTAATCGTGCAGGGGTCCCTGCAGATTCAGAGCTAAGGATATCCGAGAGCGTGTTTTTCCCTGAACCCATCAGGGAACTTCCGACCAGTCCTCCAACGCTGATTAGCCTTCCTCTCCTTCCTCCAGAGCAGATAGCTACTGCTAGTGTCCCTATTGGAGCTGCTGAGGCTACCAAGGGGGTCATTAAAGACAAATCTGCTGAGGATTCCCTTACCATCAAGGACGTGGTTTCTCAAGCCAAGGCGACTGAGAAGAAGTCTGATGCTGGAGGTGTCAAGGCCAAAGCTAAATCTCCCGAGAAGGGTTCTCAGCCTTTGAAAGAATAGCTGTAGAAATTTCCTTTCTTTTTTTTTTTTTTTGTTTAAGTGTAGCCACCCTTTTTTTTGTTGAAGTGTGGCTTCTGTATACACTTATGATGTATTTATTCTTCTGTTGACTAAAGAATAGACTTGTTTTTCTTTCCTTTTGCATTTATACTTTTGTCACTTGCTTTTGTTAAGGTTTGAGATAACTTTTATTCACACACTAAGGCCCTTGTTAATGAATACATTATAACTCAAATTCCAATGAATATATTATATGAAAAAGACACTAAGAAATTAATTGGGTTGTACATGGCCAGAGGGTTTTACAATAACTTAAGTTTTACTGGATCATGCAAATGGAATGTCATTGCCTGATAACCCATAAGTATGTTGACTTTCGGTTTAAGCACTTTTATAATAAACATAAGTGTAGTAATTTTCCCAAAGCATCTGGTCCGAGGACATCAGGCATGAGTAAGGTTCTGTTTAAACACCTTTATAATAAACATAAGTGGATTAAATTCCCCAAAGCATCTGGTCCGAGGACATCAGGCATGACTAAAGTTCTGTTTAAACACCTTTATAATAAACATAAGTGTAGTAATTTCCCCAAAGCATCTGGTCCGAGGACATCAGGCATGACTAAGGTTCTGTTTAAACACCTTTATAATAAACATAAGTGTAGTAATTTCCCCAAAGCATCTGGTCCGAGGACATCAGGCATGACTAAGGTTCTGTTTAAACACCTTTATAATAGACATAAGTTATTTTGTCACACAACGCACGAATTTAAGAACAAAGAAAATTCTTATTAGTAATAATACCTTTTCAGGTTGTTTACATTCCAAGGACGAGGTATTACATGCTCGTCTAAGTCTTCTAAGAAATAGGCCCCTATTCCTGCTTCCGAGGTGATGCGATATGGTCCCTCCCAATTGGGCCCAAGCTTTCCCCAAGCTGGATTTTTTGCAGTGCCCAGAACTTTCCTCAAAACCAAGTCACCAGGTGCTAGTGGCCTTAGCCTTACTTTAGCATTGTATCCTTGCTTAAGTTTGTGTTGGTAATACGCCAGTTGCACCAGTGCACTCTCCCTCCTCTCATCAGCGAGATCCAGACTTTTTTCCAGAAGATTATCATTACTATTCGAACTGAACGAACTCCTTCTTAGCGTTGGGAACCCGGTTTCCAAAGGAATGACAGCTTCGACACCATAAGTCATCGAAAATGGGGTTTCTCCCGTTGATCGTCGCGGTGTGGTTCGATAGGCCCACAGGACATGCGGCAGTTCTTCCACCCATCTTCCTTTCGCATCATCTAACCTCTTCTTCAGTCCATTTACTATGACCTTATTAACGGCCTCGGCTTGTCCGTTCCCCTAGGGGTAAGCTGGGGTGGAGTATCTATTCGTTATTCCTAATTCACCGCAGTATCCCCTGAAGGCCTTACTATCAAACTGAAGACCATTGTCCGAGATAATAGTACGAGGGACCCCGAACCGAGTAACGATATTCCGCCAAATGAACCTCTTAGCGTCCACATCCCTGATGTTTGATAAGGGCTCGGCTTCGACCCACTTTGTAAAGTAGTCGGTGCCGACCAGCAGATACCTCTTATTTCCAGCTGCTTTGGGGAAAGGCCCGACAATATCCAGGCCCCATTGAGCAAATGGCCAGGGACTGGTTATCGGATTAAGGATCCCCCCTGGTTGGTGAATGTTTGGGGCGAATCGCTGGCATTGGTCGCACTTCTTTACATACTCGTGTGCTTCTCTTTGCATGTTTGGCCACCAGTAGCCTTGTGTGACAGCTCTGAGAGATAGAGATCTGCCTCCAGTGTGGCTCCCACAAATCCCCTCGTGTAACTCTTCTAAGATGACCTCTGTTGCTTCAGGATGGATACATAGTAGATACGGTCCCGCAAAAGAGCGCTTGTATAACTTTTGGTCTTCAGACAACCAGAAACGGGGTGCCTTTCTTCGTATTTTTTCAGCCTCCAATTTATTTCCCGGCAGGGTGTCCTCCGTTAAAAATGATATGATTGGATCCATCCAGCTAGGTTCCACTCGGACATGAGAAACCTGAGTTAATTTCCTCCCTGCATCCGTGGGCTTGTACAAGTCTTCTACAAGGATAATTCGAGGTAGGTTCTGCGCCGAGGAGGTTGCGAGTGTAGCTAGAGAATCTGCATGCGAATTGCTACTTCTTGGGATGTGCAGCAGACTGAATGACTCAAATTTTAATCGCAACTGTGTAACTTGACTTAAATACTTCTGCATTCTTTCGTCCCTTGCTTCCAGTTCGCCCATTACCTGACCGACGACTAATTTGGAGTCTGAAAACATTTTTACTTCCTTTCCCCCCAGTTTTTGAACCATACTCATCCCTTCCAATAAAGCTTCGTACTCGGCCTCATTATTGGTGGCAAAGAAATCCAACCTCAGCGATTTCTCTATTGTTAGTTGCTCAGGAGATATTAGAACCAACCCCAATCCAGAACCTCTTTGGTTCGCTGCACCGTCAACATAGACTCTCCAGCATAGGGGTTCCTGGAGCGAGATCACGACAACCGATTTTTCATCCATGTGCTGCGATGCTGGAACATTTTCTAACGAGGCTTCAGCGAATTCAGCCACCAGGTCTGCTAGGATCTGGCCTTTGACAGAAGTGCGAGGCATGTACTTGATATCAAAAGCCCCTAGAATAGTTCCCCATTTAGCTATCCTGCCGGTATAGTCAGCACTTCGGAGTACGGCCCTAATCGGGAGTTGAGTTAAGACGATGACAGAGTGTGCCTGAAAATAGTGGGGGAGTTTCCGCTTACCATGGACTACAGCCAGGATGGCCTTTTCCAATGGTAGATAACGCACATCGGCTTCATGCAAGACTCACAGCATGGGGAGCAACGGCTATGTAGGCGAATAGGACCTCATCCTCCTGAGGACTGGACATGATTGGAGGCCGAGAGAGATATTCCTTAAGCTGCTGAAAAGCCTTAGAGCACTCCTCAGACCATTCAAATCCCTTCCACTTTTTCATCAAGAGGAAGAATGGCCGGCATCTGTCTGCTGAACGAGAAATAAAACGATTCAAAGCGGCAATCATTCCAGTAAGTTTCTGAACCTCTTTAGGATTACGAGGAGGGTGTAAGTTGTTAATAGCCCTAATTTGATCGGGATTGACTTCGATTCCTCTGTGTGTTACCATGTATCCCAGGAATTTGCCCGATCCCACCCCAAACGTGCACTTGGATGCATTTAGGCGCAACTTGTGCTTCCTCAAGATTTCGAAAATGCTTCCGAGGTCATCAACATGCTCGGACACCGCCTTGCTTTTGACCACCATATCGTCTATGTAGACCTCAATGCTCTTTCCTAACTGAAGCTCAAACATTCTCGTCATCATCCTCTGATAGGTTGATCCTGCGTTTTTTAGACCAAACGGCATCACCTTGTAATGGTAGTTTCCGATGGGGGTGACAAATGCAGTCCTCTCCTGGTCTTCCAAGGCTAAAGGTATTTGGTGATATCCTTGGAAGGCGTCCAAGAAGCTCATTCGAGGGTGTCCCACCGTCGCGTCCACCAGCTGATCTATTCGTGGCATGGGGAATGGATCCTTCGGACAAGCCTTATTTAGATCAGTAAAGTCTACGCACACTCGCCACTTGCCACTCTTTTTCTTTACCACCACCGTGTTGGCCAGCCATTCAGGGTAGAACACTTCCTTGATAGCTCCTGCTTGCTTAAGCTTGCTCACCTCTTCTTTAACGGCATCGGCATGCTCCTTGGACGGGCGCCGAGGTGGTTGCTTTTTCGGAGTAATGGATGGATTAACATTCAAATGGTGACATATAAAGGTGGGGTCCACCCCTGGTGCCTCGTAAGCGCTCCAGACGAATACATCGACGTTCCTCTTAAGGAATTCTATTAACTCTTCCCTCTCGCGAGGCGGCAACTGGGACCCCACTTGGAAGTACTTCTCCGGATCATTCCCTATAATGATCCTCTCTAAATCATCACATATCGCCTCCTCGGGGATCTCCTTGATAGGCGAATCGAGAGATTTTAATTGCTATGAACTTGCCTCCGCGGCCATCAGCGATTCAGCTTCAGGTTGGTGTGATATGGCCGCTACCAGGCATTGTCTAGCCATGTTCTGGTTTCCGACGATCTCTTTGACCTGACCCTCGGAAGGGTATTTCACCTTTTGATGCAAAGTGGAGGAGACAGCCCCCAGTGTGTGAAGCCAAGGTCTACCCACGATAGCGGTATATGGAGAATAAACATCCACCACGATAAAGTCGACCTCCACTACCTCAAGACCGGCTTGCACAGGTAGCCTGATCTGACCCTTTGGCATAACGGTCCTTCCCTCGAAGCTGACCAGGGGGGAATCATAGGCAGTTAGGTCCTCGGACCTTAGCCCCAGACCTCTAAACAGGTCAGGATACATTACCTCCACGGCACTCCCTTGGTCCACCAGCACCCTCTTCACATCATACCCTCCTATCCTGAGCGTGATCACCAAGGCATCATCGTGAGGTTGGATAGTTCCGACCTTATCTTCCTCCGAAAAACCCAGAACTGGTTCTATTTCCATCTTGATTCTTTTTGGCTCGTGCTTACTGTCATTGGCGAACGACTGAGCCACAGACATCACTCTGTACGGACAGGACCCTGTTCTTCCGGGGGCAGCAAAAATGACGTTTATCGTTCCCAGGGGTGGGCCCGAGGACGCCCCTCTTCTGGAATCAAACCCAGTCTGCCCTGCTTGACTGCTGGGATGCAACAGGTCCTTCAATCTTCCTTCTCGGACCAGCTGATCTAAGTGGTCCCACAAGTTCCTGCAGTCCTCGGTTGTATGTCCTTGGTCTTGGTGATATTGACAATAGAGGCTTTGGTTGCGCCTCATCGCATTCCCCGCCATTTTGTTCGGCCATTTAAAGAATGGCTCGTTCTTAATTTTTTCCAAGACCTTACTGACTGGCTCTCGGAATACCGCGTTGACAGCTTGGGCGTTGGAGGAATCTGACTGCCCGACAAAGTCTCTCCGTGGCCGATTGTTACTAAATCGGTCCGACCTGAAATCCCTACGCTCCTGAGGGTTAATCTTTGTTTTACCCTTTCCTTGCTGCTGGTCCTCTTCAACCCTTTTGTATTTGCTTATTCGATCCATAAGCTGACGCACACTGGTGACCGGTTTACCAGTGAGAGACTTCCTTAATCCATGCTCAGTAGGCAAGCCGCCCTTAAAAGTGCTGATGGCCACGTCCTCAAAATCACCATCTATTTCGTTATACGTCTCCCAATATCTGTCCGAGTACGTTTTCAGGATTTCCCCCTCCCGCATGGACAAAGACAGTAAAGAATCCAAAGGGCGAGGCACCCTACTGCATGTGATAAAACGAGAACCAAAAGCCTGCGTAAGCTCCTTAAAGGAACTTATGGAGTTAGGTCTCAACCCATCGAACCACCTCATGGCCACGGGCCCCAAACTGGAAGGAAAGACTTTACACATCAAGGCCTCGTCCTTAGAATAGACGGCCATCTTCTGGTTGAATTGGCTCACGTGCTCTACTGGATCCGTTCAGCCGTAATAAGTGGTGAAAGTGGGTTGATGGAATCGCCGAGGAAGCTCTGCCCTTTCGATGCGATGCGTAAAGGGGGACCTAGAAATTTGATTCAACGCCTTGTTCATGGCGTCATTCTCCAGCCCCTTCAGAGGTGGACTCTTACGCTTTCGCTTATGAACGTTTTCCCCGTGATAGGGGAAAGGCTCGCTCGACGGTGTCCTAGGGTCGCGTTTGTACGTAACATCATCTTCATCATTTGAGAAAACACCAGAACTAGAAGGGGCTCGTCGTCGATGCGCATGGCGTAGCTCCCGCTTCAAATCATCGATCTCCCTTTGCATGGCTCTGTTACTTCGTTCCTGAGGAAAGTGATTCCCCATTTGCGGATGACTTCCGCTAGTTTGTGTGGTATGTGGGCTACCCTCCCTATCTCTCCTACGCTCAAGATTATGGAAGGCGTCTTGTTGATGGGAGCCCCTGGATTCCTGTGGGTGGGGACCTGATCCTACCATGGTGAAACGTCGCGCTCACTATCATACAAATTCTTCCCACAGACGGCGCCAATTGTAGTGTAACGAATTAGTACACCCCAGTCCAAAGCGCGCAAGACCCGGGCCCAATAAGTCCACTGCAACATGTATTTGTAGAGAGTGGGCTTAAGAATTAGATTCGAATGGTGAGGGCTTCGTTTTTCCTATTCTCAAAGACAAACTAAGAAGCAGTTTAGAAGGCCCAAAGCACACCAAAATAACTTGGAATAATTCTGTTTTATATAGGTCCGAGGAGGAACCCTTGTGTTGTGTTGTTCACGTTACAAATCTTCCTTTCTCCTTCTGTTTTTCTCTCTCTTCCCTTTTTCCAAAATCCGTCCTCCTCCAATGGAGGAGGAATGGCATTATATAATCATCTTCTAAGCATCCTATCCTTACACTTGTCATTCATCTAAGGTGCCCCTTGATACTTATCCCACCAGATTTTTTCTTTGGCCTCCCTGTGAGAGGTCATAGTCTTGGTAGCACTGTTCAGAGGTCTTCTCCACATAAATGCGGCCAGAAAAGTAGTTGCAGGGTATTTAATGTGGTGGTAGCAGCTTTTCTTTAGATATTTTCGGGGATCTTTTCCTTCCCAGTAAGCTCACCGAGTTTGTTTCTGTCATAGGGGATTCCAGGAAGATTACTTTAGCCACTGGGATTCTTCCTTGAACCGAAAACTTTATATCCGAGGACTATACCCTCCTCGGACGGAATCGCCGGTCCTATGTGCGAATCTTTCGAAAGTAGAATGCTTTGATAGCTGCCACATTGCTCGGCCCATGAGACCTCCTCGGACAGAGCCCACGGCCCAAGATGCGTGAATCTTGGTTATTTGTCCCCACAATTATTATTATTATTATTATTATTATTACATATAGATTTTGTGGCCAATCATATCAAAAGCCTACACCATTATATATATATACAAAAATTTATAATTTAAGAAGAATGAGGACGGCAATGCAAAACCTTGATAATCCTTTATTTCTAGTTCTTTCTACCTCTCCAATTGACCATACTTGAGAGGTTGTTTACTACCAAACACTTATGTATTGGAGTTTCATTTAGACCATAGAGAAATATTTAAAAAGCCTTAAAGAGTGACCGAAAATTGGTTTTATAGTTTGCAGATCGACTTGCAATATCAAGTAACATTGAAGGAACAAGGAAAAGTCTTATCTGCTAGCAATAATGGGGAACTCAAATACTTAGTTTGACCCCATGCACAGAAAGTCGCATGAGTAACTTATGTACTGCAACAAGCTTCGGCAATAAACTTGTTGAGTTGAGCTTTGCCTTGAAGTGTTTTTATCTATTCGGTTTCCACTCCGTGAGCAAATTATTGTCTCTTTATGTGTGAGTTGTTCATGTGATGTGTTTCTTGTGCTTGATTATCCAAGATTAATATTGTGCTTAAGTTAATTAACTGCCTGAACCTAATCTTGAATCATTAATTGATTAAAATTAGTAATAAGTCGTATTAGAGGCCTAAAATGCATTTTTTACCAACAATTTAAACTTTTGGCTTGGTAACTTATCACAACATTAAAGACTATAGAGTATAGATATATTTTCACATACACAATTGTGAGGGGACGAGGATCCGAGAATACAAATAGAGGGATTAGAAACAAAGCCGAGGAGACAAACCTAGGTGAGCACCAGTAGAATGTCCTCGGAAAAATACAAGTAACCTTATGTAAGTGCAAAAAAGACAACATTGGATGAGGACTCCGAGGATGCCAACCTGACCTCTAAAAGCCGAGAACCAAGGCTAAAGGTTGTCGGGCACAAATCGAGGGCGAAGAGAAAAATTTGTCACTAAGCGGGGAAGAAAGGAAAGAGGATGGATAAAGCAACCATCACCTCTGCATTTAATACACTGCAACCACTTAGCTGGCCGCATTAATGAGGAAATGACATTTGAACAGTGTCCACCTAGCTCATACGTCAGTGTAGAAACCTTCTAGTAAGGCCTTGATGAGACAAGTATCAATGAAATCCAATCCTGACCTTTCAAATGTAGGGCTCAGATACATCTTGGCTGAATATATAAAGCCAAGAAGCCCCTGGATCAAAAGGAGGGGCGGGAGACTTAAAACTACTTGTAACCTCTATCTCGAACTAAACCCGAGGACCCCTATATATGCATTTCAAGACTGTTCCTTATAAAAGACTTTCTGTCTATGTGTGGAATTAATTCTAGCACACCAACTTAAGTATTTTCATCTTGTTAAGGGCATTTAAGGTTGATTGGGCATCCCATCTCTCAAAAATTAATTGTGTGAGCAAAAGCAGCAAGTTTGTACCTGCCATAAACCTTACTCACTTTTTGCCCACCACAACAATAAAATAATATAATAAGTGAGGAAACAAAAAAATATGATACTTTCTATATAAAATTATTATTATATCCTTATAATTAATAAACCGTCATCAAATAATTTAATGTAATCTTAAAAGCACAAGAATTGAGTAAATTATTGTTATATTCTTCTCAACTGTTTCAGTTTATTACTACTCTATGACTAACATTCCACCTTGTTAGAATGTCTTCAAAATCCTACTTATGATTGATTACTTCATAATTCAACGAAAATATTTGAGATTCAAATTCGCACTCTTCCATTGTAACTATCAAATTATAAATAAATAAATAAAATAATTTATAATTGAGCAATGTTATCCATTAGATATTTTCAACATTGCAATATATTCTCAGTTATGAGAATTAAATAATTGGTTTAATGCGCATGTAGTGGAATAGCTTATTATTTGCTCAACTTTGAATCCTCAAGAGACACATAAAACTTCTTAAATTGATGATATTTATTTCTTAGTAAATAGTATCAAAACTATGTTTCACAACAAAATAGAAAGATTATATTCTAAATATCTCTTTGATTGTATACATTAAACAAAATATCATTTTGATTACTCTCTATTCATAAACTACTTATGTGTAGATTGAATCATCCTTTCTTTTTTCTTCCCATTCTTTTCCTTCCAACTTCGATTCTATTCTCCTTTTATTTTGCACTTAGGGTCTGTTTAGATACTACTTATTTTGCTGAAACTGAAAACTTATTGCTGAAAGTACTATAAATAAAAGTAAAAATTTACTGAAATAGTACAGTGAGACCTATGAAATATATCAAAAAGTGCAGTAGGGCTCATGAATAGTAGCAAAAATAAGCTGAATAGTGAAATAATTTTTATTTTTCATTAGTATCCAAACGGAGGCTTAGTCAAACAATAATGTTAGGAATTATGAATTAATTTTTAAAAAAGTTTAAGACCACACGCTTTAACAGACCATAGATCCATAACAAGTAGTGATTGGATTCAATTGCACGTTAACAAATATGCAAATATATGTTAGTAAAAGAACAGTTAATTCAATTATTTGCTAGCTAGTGGAGCTGCACGTATACAAGATACATATAATAGATTATAAAATAGTCTTCTAGATGAGGACTAATTCAAATATGTGATGATTCAGTTCACACACCAACCGATAGAAAATATCGCAGTTCACGCGTAGCGTGCGAATAAGATCTTATCTTGTGTTCAAATTTATGTCCAACGCCACGGTCTACCAAGTTTGAAAATTTTTTTTTTTTTTTGAGAAACAAACCATTCAAGGTTTGAAAATATTGGTTAGAATAGATAGCATATATAGAATGGCATTGTGGAAGTCTAGAAAGCACATGACATCACCCACCTCTTCTAGACGAGAACTATAACTAACTAATATTCGTCGTACATACATGTCACTGTGTGTCTGTGGGGTACGGACGTGGTCCCCCATTTTGAATTTTTAACGTTAGTATTTAACCAAATCTACAAAAGGACAAAAGTAGTAGTTACGCATCAACTCACTTACTCTGAAATCTCACGCATACTGGCTAGCTATTACTTAAGCATAAACTTTTTTTTTTTTTTTTTTTTCACCGATCACACTCTATCAAGTTATATTTATGAAAAAAAGTTGTGAAAAGTTTTATGATTCTAGACTTTTTCCTACAAAGGAAATAAACTAAACCAAACAAATTTTCATATATCTTTATATTAAGTGTGAATTTTGAAAATATAACCGTTAAATTTTATCTTCTTGCTTGCAAAATTTCATGAAGATCAATTATTAATTTCTATATCATTAAACAAATGTTAAAATTTCAACTTTTTGTAATTTAAAAATATGTATAAAAAAAAGTTTATTGATCAAATAGTAAATAACATCCGATTTGAATGAAATTTGATATATATATTAAGAACATAAGAAACATGAAACTCAATTGTTAGATTTTCAAAATTCACACTCAAAAAATAAATATATGAGAAGTTTAAACTTTAAAGAATTTTTCTCCAGATTAGTTTGAAGAGAAACTTTGTTAAACTATCCCCATAAGCTGTCATATCATATATAACATTAGTATGTATTTTTCTTTTCTTAAATTTTTAAACATGGGTGTTTGGATTTAAGTATAACAATAGTAATCTTATTAAGATGTTATAAAATAGTGTAAGGGCCAAATTCTGTTCAATCAATCTTAAAAAATACCTACTACATCAGCTTATGCGTCAATTTTGCAAAATGCATTTTTGCTATAGTATTTGTGTAAATATACACAAACATGGTTGTTTGTTTGTTTCAATTTTTTATTCTTTATTTATGTTTCCCCGAAAATGAAGGAAAAGAGTGGATAGTATATGTGTGAAAAATAAAAAAATAATAATTTAAAATTGATCTTTTAATGAAGTATAGTTTAGAATAGATAATCTAATGTTGGTGTTTTGAAAAGTGGTTAAGTAAAATAAACAAAAAGATTATTATGCTAAAATATATAAGAAATTTTGCACATGTGAATGGTCTAATCCTTGTTTTATAATTTCAATATTAAAAAATTAAAAAAAAAAAAAAAAAGCCTAATGTTATAATTTCCATATTTGTTTTAATGTTGAACAATTTATGAAGCAAGCTATTCATGAACAATTTGGAATTAACTTGGAAAAAAAACTTATATATATTGGCTTTTAGCCTAATTCAAGCTTAAGTTTAAACTCAATTCTTAAATAAGCTAAGCTCAAACATAACAACATTCTCAGTCATTGTACTTCCCAATCAAATTCGTCATAACACTCCTAGACATGATCCACACAGGTTTAAGTGCCTAAAGAGCATATCTACCAAAGCAAATACAATTACCTCGATAAGATATTCCTTTCATTCTTCCTTTATGTTGTTTACAAATTCTAGTTCTTTTGGGGTTATAGTTGATGGTTCTTTTCAATTCCATCTCTACTACAGAACTGGACATGAGAGTTTCTTCTCATCCAGGTCCTTGCAATTGAAAAATAACAAATATAACATTGTATACATGTATTTAATGAATAATATATTGAATTGTTGGAGTCTTTGAGATTTTATCTTATATCTAATCTATTAGAAATTTGTATATCTTTTTTTGATAGTTTATATAATAATAATAATAAACTAAACATGTATTCTATTTCTATTTATTTATAGTTATAGATAATTATTTTATAGGTTAGTTAGAGATAGTGTTATAGATAATAGATAATAGAATTTCATTTCGTTATAACGAGTATTTATTTTGTTTTAGAGCTGGTTATCCAGTTACAAAAGAAATCTCATAGACTTTCGTTTTTGCGCCTCTCTGAAAGGTGTAAATTTCGGAGGGATTTTTTATAATTTGGATATGTTATTTGGAGGTCAATCCATTAGGAATGGGGCTACATCTATTTATTTCAACAACAAAAAAAGTCCTAAGATTTTTAAAGTACATAATAAAATGAATGTGTTAGTGTACCAAAAGTCAAAATTAAAGTTTAGTGCAAGTTGAGGTCCAAGTAAACATTTTTTGTTTTTTTTTTTTTTGAGATAAACATTTTTGATATCTGTAGTCTGTAGAATAAGATAGAAATAATTTGAGACTTCTCTAAGCAATTCATACAAACAATCGATTATGCTTTTTGAGTTATAGATTTCAGCTGGTTCTGTTTGGGTCTATATTCATTTTTTAGCATAATCTTCAGTTTGGGCCTTGACAATATATTACTTTTACTTCGTATTTGACCCAAGACTGTTACCATTTTCTGCTGCTCACCCTATTGGGCCGAATAGGAATCCTCTTTCGGAAAGTCCATTTAGCACGTAGTCTGGGGCCATAAAAATTGAACAAAACAAAAGCCACATAGAAATGGACCAAAAGAGACATTCTCATCTAAAAGGTCAAGTTGCATTACACATCTAACCAAGAAACTTCAAAGTACCCTTATCGACACGATAACCATATAAAAAATGATATTATTTTCACATTGTTTAGTGTCCAACAGAGTATTATTTTCATTGAGGTTGCTTTTATCACTTTGCCAACTGTGGTATTTTGATGAGCTTAGCTTTTCGATCCAGGTTCAAGATGGAGAGTCAAGCCCACTACTTGCGTTAGTTTATATAATAATGAAAGCTAACAATATGTCTTAGAAGCTGCACACATAAAAGGAGCCTACAAATGAAGGAGTAAATACAAATTCAACTATTTAGCAACACAAAAAAAATAAAAACCCAAATTCAACTATCAACTGTAATTAACATTGATTCTCAACACACACAAAACTGTAAATTACAAGAATGTCTCATAAAGAGGGATAAATTTAGAGAGTGAGAGAGAGAGAGAGAGACAGCCATGCCCATGCTGCTATTGCTAAGCACATAGAAAATTTATGCTGGCATTTGTTGTATGCGACACATGTACTTGCTCTTATGAGGAGTAACAATGTTCCCTTTTGGTAAGTGAAACTTGAGTTAATTCCTCATATTTTTTTATAACTTTTCTAATGGATCAAAGATTATTAATATGATAGGCAAGAACTTATGGTTTGTTGCGTGTTTGTTAAGAACAGTAAATGTCTAACAAAAGAAATTATTCAGTCATATGGGAGAAGTCTTCCTTCCTTTCACAACGAGCTTCATTCATTACTTTAATAAAAGTTATTAATATGATCTAATACAAGAACAATCAAATTTACCTTTTGACAAGTCATTCTGGGACTACAATGAGAAGTGAATAAGAAGGCTTTAGCCTAGCTAGTAAACAATAGAATTAAAATCAAGAGGCATTCCTATTCTTTTATTTTTAAGAAGTTTACATATAAATCAGAAGCAGTTCATTTCAGCTTCATTTCATTACACAAAAGTAGAGGTGCAGAGGCTTACAAGGGCTATAGGGCAAGGCAAGAGATGAGAACAGGTGCTTTCAAAATTACAATTACTAGCCCATTAAGTTATTAATTTATGCTTACATAAACAAGGAAGACATTGAAGAGCCCATGATAGTAAAGTATCCAATAAACATTCTGTTTATAACAGGATACAATACAATAAAGCCATTGACTGACTTACCATGCTATGATGTTTACAAACCAACAATAACTCTATCTCGTATATATATTTATATATGTATGTATATTTCCAAAAATAAATGGACAAATATATGAATGTATTTTACACATAATTTTTCCTTATTCTAAGAATTTAAACATGTGGAGCTCTTCGTCATCATCCACATTCTAGAATGATTCCCTGGGCCCGACTCATGGAAAAACTTTTTAAGGTTCAACAAGAGTACAATACTTCCAAATCCCATCACCTCTTAGAGTCCACAAAACCTACCTCAGTTTTCTCCTTTCCAGAACTGTCTTCTTCTTCTACCCCCACCTAAACGTCTCTCAATCATTCATGCCTACCCATATGAATATACTATATATTATCATTATCAAATACCAAATAGGTCAACCTCTCCAATATTGCAGCTGTAACGCACTCTTGCTCTCCAACAATGCACCTTAGGTCCACTGCCACCTTTCACCTCTATATTTCTGCCACTTGTACAGATGCAGAGCCGGTGCCATATTATAATTTAAATCTATTATTGACTAGAACTAGAAATCTAGAATACCATTTTGATGGGTTACTTGAATAAAAAAAGAAAATAATATATGCTTTTCAATTTTCATTCTTTCCCATTTTCTAACGAGGACTGTACAATACTTCTTTTTTTTCTTTTTCTTTTTCTTTTTCTTCTCCTTTCTAGCTTATCACAAAAATTCTTTAAGTAGATGGAAGTGTTAGAGATAGGTCTGAATGGTGAAGTGAGAGAGTGTAGACATTGGGTATATACGCAATCCCACTGTTTTAGAAATGCTCCTTGTGGAATTCAAATTTGGTTGGACCTTTGTGGTTGAACTCATAGCAGAGCTTGCTAAGTTCTTTAGCCAAAACTGGTGCCCCACAGTAGAATACCCCTGATCAAAGTTACCAAAACCACAATGATAACATTAGAAGAAAGCTAAATTTGCTAGTAATATCTTTTGGCCTATTGGAGATTTATCTCACCTATTCTTGCAGAACAGTGCTTGGAACATATTTTGGAGAAAACTTTCTTCCAATTAGGCCTGGCAAAATGAGTTCTTACCTGATAATGAAAGGAATGGAAAACAATTAGTAACACATTAAGGTTTTCAGCGAAAAGGGCCTTGTATTTGTCAAATACCCCATCCCACTTCTTGTATTTTTGTTTATTTATTTTTGGTTAAAGTCGTTGGTTGCTACTAACAATTCTAAAAGAAAAGTGGTCTGGTCCAAAGCCACATAGTTCAAGAAACAGTTAAAAAATATTTGATTGCATGAATGAGGTCTAGAAAAGTATTGAGTATGAGAATGATAATCATCAAAGAGCTTACCCTAGTTCCAGAAACAATATCAACTCCATTCTTGGCATGGTTGAGTGCTTGCACCATGGTAATGAGAGCCGATCGGGCATCTCCTTCCTCATACACACTGGTCAGGTAGTTATGCATTTCAATGACACCCTAATTTCCAAATTGACAAGTTAAAGTTATCAAACTTGGGAAATTTTCAACAAAGGAAATGAAATGATGCCAAGGAGCATTCTTTTTTACCCTTTGATCCCGATCAGCAACTTCATTCATGACCCCTTTAAACCAATCAAACGAGCCCTGCTCCCTAGTTACCCAGTAGAAGTAAGCATTAGTGGTCTTCAGAGGCTTTTTCCGCTTTGGACAGACCCTATTATTCATTGAAGAATCTGTACTTCCAACACTTAGATCTGATTCCCTATTGCCATCTGAGACAGAATCCTGTTGAGAAGGAAACAGAATTTTTATTTTGCATGATAAAATACATAGTTTTATCCCAAGTCCTGGTAATAAGTCTATGAAAATTAGAACAGGTTAACAAGTACTGATACTATTGCAGGTTAAATAGTGAAGGTCTATAAAAGTCATATAGCAAAAACAGAACAAGTTACTTACTGCCTCCTCCTCCATTTTGATAATGTTGTTGAGCAAATCTTTTAAAATGCTGATAAAAGGTGTTGCCCCAATTCCAAGCCCAACAAGTAGCAGGACATCATACTTCCTGTAGTCTTGTGCAGGGGCACCGTAAGGCCCGTCTATTAAGAGCTTAGGCAAACTGTAATCTCCAAAAGGAATTTTACATATTACATAACATGAAAAATAATTTTAAAAAAAATGCTAAACCAGGGAAGACATTAGACAGGTGCACAAAATTATACCTTCTTCTGGTTGTTTCATCAGCCCTTAGAAGCCCACTCTTTCCAGACACAGAAGGCTCACAGGCTTCAGAGAATACCCTTCTAAGCTCTTGTGTCCAATCACCTAGCTGCCGGATGTGAATGCTAAGGTAGTCATCTCCAGGAGCAGAGGTAATGGAAAATGGATGCCTGGGATGCATAAATTGAACCATAAAAATGATCAATTGGGTAGCCACATTTTTACATGGTGCTGGTGGTGACCAGATTGAGTATTGTATGATTCAGACATTCTCATCAGAACTTTTTTATTTTCAAAAACTATTCAGCATTCAGCATATATTCTCGCTCGCAAAGCATTGAAATTATGACTAGAACATTGTCACTTTATAGTATAACATTGGCAAGCGTCTAAATAATTGTTAGAAAATTGTAAATTTAATCATTTAACTATTATTATAATAAAATTTTGGATAGCCTAATTCTCGGATTTCACCTAGGGATAGCTTTGCTTAAACAAAGCCATTGCTTGGTGCAGTTGCTGTAAATTACCGAAAAAGTGAAAATTTCCCAAAATATAGTGATTTCAGGGAATGCTACGGTGACTTACCACTCAAACGGAGAAACTGCAGGGCATTGGACAAACATGTATTGTCCACTCTTGTAATTGAACTGGGGTGGCTTAGACATTTGCAACGCAAGAACATTTCCAGGATAGATGGCAACCTAAGAAAATCAAGGTTAGAAAAAAACAGCCTTGAATTAAGAGGAGAAAAAACAACTTGTGAGCATGCAATCCATTGTGGAATACACCATGCATTCAAATAAATGTAAGAGGTTCTCATTGTTAGAATAAGAGTTAAATCATTAAATTCTTCATTTCTTAATAGTTTAAAACTTTGAAACAATTGATAATTTATGACTCACTTTTAGAAGATGGACAGTGTAGGAGCCTGACCGAAAGAACCTTAAGGTTCTTTCTCCTGCATACATTAAAACCGGAATGGAAAGATACATCCATGTCTGCATGCATGAACTCAATACATTAGCTAGCTCTTCTAAGCAGAAAAATAACTATTGTTGAAAATATAAATATGATCACTTGAAATATCAAAAGTATACCGTCTTAAGGTACCACTTGTGCACAAGATATACGAATTGTCCGTGGAGGATGAGCAAGACATAGACAATGACAAATAGGTGGTGTGAATACCAGAAGGCATTGAAACCAGTGAGCTTATCAAAGGGCTTGGGCAGCTTAACAAGACTCCGCCTAAACCATCGTGTTGCAAGTGTAAACGCAACTGTCATGAGAATCACCATTAGGATTCCAGTCACACCGTCTACTCCTTCAGCCAGCTTTGCGTAACTGGGTCTGTATTTACCGAAGTCAACACTTAAATATTTCTCATATTCTCCCTCAGGCGAGTGAGAAAGTTTAGGGAAATCACATGCAAGGTGGTTCCCGGCATGGAGAATGACACCAACTACAATGGCTCCTGCGATTGTCTGCAAAGAGAGGTTAACAAAAAGAAAAATGAAAACATATTTAGAGGCAGCACATACATCAAGTCATCAAGTATTCTAATAAGGTATTCACTTTAGTTATTAGATGAGACTTTCACAATATTGAATTCACGACATCTATAGATCAACTTGACAAAAAGATCGAAACCCTAAATGAGAAAAAAAAAATTTCCAAAAAAATTAATAATAATAATAATAAAAATTAAGGAAGAAGAACAAAAAATGAAAGTGGGTGTGAAAATCGAGAGGGAGCGATACGATCGAATCTGATTTGGAACCCTAAAAGACGAAACTTTGAAAGAGATGTTTTAGAGAAATATAAAAAATTATTATTATTATTATTATTAAAATTAAAATTTTAACCCAAAGTGAAATAAAATAAAAAAGGAGGTCTACTCTATCTAACTGTCTAAAGCTAAGCTAAGAAATTCTAAAACTTGTTTTTTTAATTTAGGGAAAAATTTACTCCTTTTTTTCTTTATTACAGTGAGAAATGAATTATGTGAGTGGTAAATAAAAGAGAAAAATTGTTGTGTGTCTCATGAAACGTTGATGGAGTTTTTATGGTTATATGTCTAAAGTTTCAACACGTGCGGCCTGCTAAGTGGGAGCCAAGTAGCCAACCAGAAATAAGATATTATTATTTACTTTTTTATATTTATATAAATAATCCAAGGAAAAATATTAGATAATAATAAATTAATTAATAATTGGAAATCATTGGTTTTTTTTTTTTTTTGGGGAGAAATCAATGGATTTTATTGCCCAATGTTTCAATCCATTTATTCAGATGATTCGGATGAAGTCATAACTAACTTTCTGAATCATCTTAGTATCTTAGTATATAGAGATTATGGCCACTTTTTTTTCTTTTTTTCTTTCTTCTTTTAAGTAAATGTTATAGAGATAAAAACAAAAAAATCTTAATAATTTTCATGACAATTTTTTTTTATCAATAGGATTGAATTTTATCAAACAGCATCTACTTCATAATAATTTTGTTCGTATCATCAAGTTAAGATACAAATCAATTTTTCGTGTAAGTGAGGTTCGAATATCTCTGATTCACAACAGTTAAGCTAGCAAGTTTTTACTTCTTCTCTAATTTTTTTTATCGACCATTTACAACTTGCTACATTGACAGTTATAAAATTTTTGAGAAAACATTAGGTTCAGAGTTGGCGTAAAACCAATATTTTACGCCAGCCAATGAGACCACGCCACGTCAGAGTTCACTTAAGTCAACAGTATAACCTAAAAAAAAATAAAAAATACATTTCATGCTCACACGCTCATGAAAAACAAACCTTTGGATCGTGGCTCACGGCAGCTCTGGTTTGTTTCCAAGCTCCACACACAGCTTCGGCGAAATTTGTGGCGGTGAGCTCCGGTGGGCGATTCGTGTGGCGATGGTGGAGGTTTGGCATGAAGAAAGAGAGGAGAACAGCAATCTGTGTGGCGGTGGTGGAGGTTCGACGTAAAGGAAGAGATGAGAACACCGATTTGTGTGGCGGTGGTGGAGGTTAGGCATGAAGGAAGAGATGAGAAGAGAGGAATGGCGTGAAGGAAGCAGAGGAAGCTGTGAGCGTGAAATGTTTTTTTTTTTTTTGTTTTTTTTTTTTAGGTTATACTGTTGACTTAAATGAACTTTGACGTGGCGTGGTCTCATTGGCTAGTGTAAAACACTGGTTTTACGCCAACTCCGAACCTAATGTTTTCACAAAAATTTTTGTGTCTAGAGATTGCGTCTTCTCTCACTTTCCAAACACGCTAACTAATATTCATGATCCAAATTGATTGTTTGAAGTATTTAATATATAGACCATGTTTTTATAAAATATCAAGGATTATCATAGTTTTGTAACACTGACATGTTAACATAATTTTGTAATACCATGGATTTTGTGATTTTAGATATCATTATGCCGAACTTAAATGCATTCTTGTATTTTCCTTGCATAGGGTTAATTAATTGTAACTTCTTATTTTTTTTAAGAAAAAAAAAATAACAAAGAAGTAACATATAATTTAAAATAACAAAGACTTTATTTTTTTAGGAAAAAATAACAAAGACGTAATTGTTGCTTTCTGTGGTAGATATAGTTCGTCAGACTGAATCAACCTTAATTCTTTCTTTTGTTCTATACTTCTATCTCTACATTACTTAAATTTTTTTTTTCTTTCTATTTTAAAAACTTTTTTTTAGAAAGATTTTTAAAAGCTAATGGTAGTGATTACAAACACTTAAAAAATACGTAAATGACTACAATTAGAATATGTGCAATATTTTTTAAACAATACAAAAAGATTATTGTACAACTTTTTTTTTATAGTTAATATTTTTTTGGGGTTTTCCATTTCTAATAAGGAATATTCTTACATGAACCTTAGCATATTACAAACAGTTGTCGCAATGAAGTGCACAACTTGGCTTTGAATCCTATTGGTTTTTTTTTTTTGAGAATGAATCCTATTGTTTGACGCAAAGTGTATATGTAGATGTAATTTTCGTTGTCCATATCAAACTTTGTATGAAAAAAATCTTCAAATCTTTATATTATATGGTGGTCTAGTGAACATTTTGAGGATTATATTTCATCAGTTGTCTAAAAATACCATTGACATTTTATTTCAACCCCCACAAGCCACTAACTTACACTCAATTCAACTCTTCCACATATCTCTTATTTTAGAAATAAAGAAACTTGTTTCTCAAAAAAAAAGAAAAAAGAAAAAATAAAGAAACTTTGGAGTACAAATTCTCTTTTGTACGGAACTTTGAAGTACAATTAGTACAGTGATAGAAACGAATGAACAGAAAAAGATCATTACTCTCCTTTTTTTTTTTTTTTTTTTTTTGAAAAGGAATCATATTCATTAAACCAACCAAGAGGAGTCATACAAAGAACCTGCGGAGCAGGACAGAAAAACAATTAACTACATAGATCAGATTGCAGAAAAGACAATACAAAGGGAGGGGCAACGCCCTTCCAGATTTGACGATTTCTAGTTCTTCTAGCGTGCTGTGCGAGCTCATGGGCCACTGAATTGAAACTTCTACTTAAGTGCTTGAAATGGCAAGACTCAAAAGACTCACAAACTTGAAGAATTCCCTGAACAAGGTGACCAAGAACCAACAATCAACAATCAATACTAATCAAGAACCAAAACAATAATAATAACTAGTCTCATCACATGTGCTGTGCGATGAGATTTTTTATTTATATTTTGAGTTTAATGTAATTTTTCAATTGGAATTTATCTATTGTTAGCGAGATTACACATTAAGGGATTTTGAAACTAAAATTTATATTTTGAAATTGAGTAAACTACTAGATTTAGTGTGTGCTAGTTTTTAAGAAAAAAAAAAGTATTAAACGTGCATGAAATATTCCTTAATTTAAATAGAGTTTGTGCTAATTTTTAGAAAAAAAAAAGTTTCTCTGATTTTTTTTTTTAATTATGTTGAATTACAATTTTAACCAATTTTTTTTATTTTTTAAGAATAAAGATTATCTAATTAGATTAGGGAGATTTTTGACATTTTTTAAGTCATAACTAACTTTTTGAATCCTTTTAATATATAGAGTAAGATTTATATATATTCACTTGCTTTTATAACTAAATATGTTGACGAGCATCGATTTGAGATTTATTCTTCTCTCTTTTTTTTTTTTTTTTTTTTTGCTAAGACAATATTTAGGATTCCAAGAATAAAAATGGATAGGAAAAAATGATGTAATTTTCTTTTAGAGAAAGTTTCAATATATAGCGTCCGCTTTTGATGAAATCTTTTTATTATTAAACTAATATACCAATTGATTTTTTAGTATTGGCGGGGATCAAACTCTATATCTCTTATTTAAAAATAATAAATTTTATCAGTTGAGCTAACTCGCACACACTAAGTAATAAATCATGTATTGAAAAAGCACAAACATGACTATATGTTACTTGAAAGTCATACCAACAATTTTGTTAGTTCATTTATTTATTGAAGAAGTGGGATGATCCCAATGTTTCACTAAAAGGCATGACCACTTATCAAAAAAAAAAAGAAGGCATGACCACATGACAAATAAGGTCTCTTCATTTTTATTTTTATTTTAAGATCAAAGCAAAGCACAGTAATCGTCGTGCCTAGCATGAATTTTTACACTTTTCCAGTCCAAATACGAGATGCATGAGAATGGTAAATTGATATATATAAATACATATAGGGTAAATTACACTAACCTACCTGAGATTTGAGGTAATACCAAGCGCATCCAAAGGTTTTAAAAAATGACCAATTTGGTCCTTAAACACTAACACCGTGTTATGCCGTTTGTTGACTCTCATGACTCATCCAAACAACTTTCTAGTTCATCTTGTTCTCTATTTCTTCATTTTCTCTCTTCTTTGCCCAGAACATAAACACCACCTCATTCACTCACTCTCAAGCTCAAACCAGTATCAAAGGATATACATGACCATGTATTTAAGAAATATACAGAAAAATGAAATCAAATCTGTATTCATTTTCCAAAACCAAACCTAGTCTCATTTGGGGAAAAAAAATTTACAGAGCATTCAAAAATAAAAAAACAAAAAATCTACTATTTTGTTCCGATAAATTTCTTTCACTCTTTCTCTCTATCATTTTCGCAACGAAGCTCCCTTCTTGTAATGAAAACCACCCTTCAATCCCAATAAGCCGCAAACTTCTTTTCCCCAGAAAGACCCAAAAAACTGAAAACAAAAGGCACCATTTGCATCTATTTTGCTAGAACTGAGATCGAAAATTACTGACTCTATTTTTTTTTTTTTTCCAGAAGGAAACATAGATCAATTCAACCAATCAACCATCCAACATCACTCCTCAAATAGACCCAAATCAAAAAAATTTCAAAATAAAAACCCATACCCGCAATGGCAAGAATCGTGAGACCCACAATCGTCGTCCACCACAGCACCACCCATCACTGCCCATCCATCCTCCTCAAACCCAAACAATTTCAACCATCCAACATCACATGATTTACTGTTCAAACCCAAATCAAATCTTAAAAATAAAAACTCATACCCATGACGGCAAGCTCCAAATTGTGACCTTGCCACTGCCGCCCACCACTTGTCTCCACCCAGCAACCGCCGCCACCATCCTCGTAGATCCCGACCTAATCGCCGTCCACCATCCTCGTATGGCGTGAGTTTTGTGGGTGAATCGGCTCTGAAATAGTTCTGGTGGCAGAGTTGTTGGTCATTTACTTGAGTATGAAACCCTTGTGGCTTGGGCTTGAGAGAGAGAAATTTTCTGACGTGAAGAGAAAAATTTTTTGGTGTGAAGATCGAAGGGAAAAGCAAAGAAAATGATAACTAAAACCTAAATAAAAGGATTTAATAAACGGTGCACAAATAGCGTTAATGTTTAAGGACCAAATTGGTCATTTTTTTAAAACCTTTGGATGTGCTTGGTATTTTTTTTTTTTTTTTTTTTTATGGAGGTAAAATGAAGCTATTGATATTTTATTTTATCAAAAAAGTTATTGGTATTTTATGTAATGCAAATAAGCATTATAGTACGCGTTTGGATACGCGTTTCATGGCTGCAATTGCCTTTTTTTTTTTTTTTTGACCAGCGCTTCTTGCACTGTTCATGGGATATGAACAGTGCATTAAGGCAAATGAACAGTGTTTGAGGGAGTGAACAGTAATCCAAAAATTTTTTTATTATTATTTTCAGCAATAAGTTTTCAGTTTTCAGCAAAATAAGCGGTATTCAAACACACTCATAGTATAAAAATTCACATATGCCATTGTAGAGTTAACGAGGGACGCTAAATAGTTGTCTTTTTTTTTTTCTCCTAAAAAAATACTTTTAAAAAAACAATTTTTACCATTATTCTTTGAAATTGTATTTTCTAATGAAAATAAATAAGAGGGAAGCTTCAACCCTAGGATTCTGTAATTTCGTTTGATGTGCAATCTGAGAATGACTTTGTAGACATTGATTCCATCACGTGGACCCCGCTAATATGTGAACCATCAAAATTGTCTCATTCCAAGTGTATTATTATTTTTTTTTTTTTTGGGTCTTAAGACCAGGTCTACTCCCAAATCTTTTAACTAAATGACTAATTACTGTTGCCAGACTAGCGATGGATGGGCAGAGATAAATCGCTGGTCTAGGGAGTTTTTTTAAAGTGCTGGGGCTTGAACTCAGGTTCTTTCACCTCCACTCAAGACAACCACTTTGGGACTGAGTGCCCACTTATTTAGCCAACCCCACTCGGTTGTATTATTACTTTATTAGAAGTTTAGAACAATATCACTATTTTTTTGGTGGGATAATAATCAACGAGGTTAGAAAATTTAATTTCAAAACATCTAAAGATGTTTAAAGTCTATATTGTGTATTCAAGAGTTAGGCCATTTTAGATATGCACCACTATTAGTTTCTTTAAAACCTTCTCCCTTCTCTCTGTGTATTTATATTAAAATACTTAGTATTCTCAAAAAGAAAAAACAGTGGGTTAATCTCACATTGAAAAATGAGTGTGAGTTAAAGAAATTTAAAGCATGTGCTGTGTATCCAAGAGTTAGGCCATTTTGGATATACACCACTGTTAGTTTCTTTAAGACTTTCTCCCCTCTACCTGTGTGTGTGTGTTAAAATACTTAGTATTCTCAAAAAGAAAAAAACAATGGGTTAATCCCACATTGAAAAATGAGTGTGAGTTAAAGAGATTTAAAGCATGTGCTGTGTATCCAAGAGTTAGGCCATTTTGGATATACACCACTGTTAGTTTGCCATTTTGGATATACACCACTGTTATGCTGTGTATCCAAGAGTCAAGTCCTTTTGGATATATACCACTGTTAGTTTCTTTAAGACTTTCTCTTCTCTCCCTGTGTGTGTGTTAAAATACTTAGTATTCTTAAAAAAAGAAAAAAAATTCAAGACATCTGTTTGGTAGTGTAACTAGAACAACAGTTTTCAGTGTTTAAACAACATTTTTCACACACTTTTTCACCCACACGTATTTTCAAAAAATACAAACAACGTTACTAGAATAACATTACCAAACACCAACCCTTTAAAATTTGGTTTTTAGTTTTATATCAAATTATCAATGCTTTCCATCCAAGCAAAAAAATATCAATACTTGCTGCAATGCAGGTTTTTTTATTAAAATTATCTTAATGATGATTTCAAGAAATCTTGATCTTTCCACTTGGATTAAATTCCAATCGATCAAGTGCCCAATTGGTTTATTGTTAGGTCGATTTCTTTCAAACCAATTAAAGAGATTCTCTTTCATCCTTGTATGTTTGGATTGGCTTACTTGCTAATTTGTAAAAAATAGTTTAGAAAAAAAAAAAGAGCTAATAATATAATCAGCTGGCCTAGTTTTTTAAGTGGCAAGAAACTATGAGTTTTGGGGAAGAAATATCGCAAATGCAAGTTAAGAACATCTCATCCGGTTATACCAAAAAAAAAAAAAAAAAAAACATTTTAACTTACCAAAAAGCCACATTATTTATTTTGCAATACACCTACGTCCATTCTCTATTTTACAATTCATCCCATTAATAATAAATTTTCTATCCACACCAACAATAGCAACTAAACACAAAATACCACCACATCATCTCATGGCCAAACCCGCTGCTAAGACTTATACGTGGGTCAGATTGGGTGTGTTGAAGGAAAAAATTTCAACCCATCCACTGTTGATGTGTTGAAAAAGAGTAATGCTAGATACACATAAAATGACACAACTGATACTACAACTCGCCCACGTGGCGAGTTGTAAGTAAGAGGTGTGCCCCACATGGACCCACTATCACACCTCTACCACTCCAACTCACCACGTGGGCGAATTGTGGCATAAGTTATGCCATTTTATGTGTCCCTAACATTATTCGTTGGGAAATTTTTAAACCCCCGCCAATCCACCAACCTCACAAATGACAAGTCGGTTGAAAATTTTAACAGTTTTGACTCAACGAATTAGGTGAGTTAGTTTTAGTTATGTGTTGTATACTAAATTTGAAAATTTATTTTGCCATTTACGAATAAATTTAAGAAGTTGTATTTTTTTTAAGGCTTTGTTTGTTTTGATATAAAAAATTTTCCAAATAATATTTTTTGGAAGTATGGGTGTTTGGTGGGATGAAATAATTTCAAATTTATAGTAAAATAACCATTTTGTGACTAGGAGTTTTGATTTGTGACTGAGCATTTTCATCTCAAACCCATTGTGTAATTATGGCCTCTCACAATAAAGAGACAAGACATAATACGAGTGGTGAGCTTAATGAGAGAAGTCATGGGCTTGAATCTCAATCCTCGAAGTAGGAGAGGTATGGACCATGAGTCCACCATGTGATGTTGGTAGTCCACGAAGTAATAAGATTCAAACTTGTAGCCAATTCCATGAAGTGACAAGATTAGGCTTTAAACACATTTCATGGGTGTGTTTTTTCGCTAAATATTTGATTTTTTAAAATTAGTTTGTTAAAAAGCTTTTGTTGCAACTTTTTTAGTTATATAACACTTGACTTTCTTAGAATCGAGTTCAAAGAGAACTCAATTTCGCCAAAGTTGAATTTTATGCAATTCAATGATATGTGGCAAACATAGAACTCAATTTTCTCAAACTCGAGTTCCATGTTCTACCAAATTTCATAGAAGAACTTGACTTTGGGGAAATCGAGTTCCAACGTGGAACTCGACTTTCAGAAAATGAGTTCAAAAAATAGACTACATAATTAAATAAGTTGCAATAGAAGCTTTGTAACGAAATAATTTCCAATAACAGAATATTTAGCAAAAAATTAATATTTCATGAAATGAGGAAAATAGTAATAATAGTTCAATCCATCCATGACGCTTAAAAGTGATGAAGCTTGAGAGTCATGGGTTGAACTCCGAAAATATGGTGGTTTTGGGCAAAAAAATGTCCAAATAATCATTCAACCTCCGCATAGGTGTCTTCATTAATTTGTGAACATTTATATATTGCAAAGTTATATAAAAGTAATGAAACTATGATCAAACGTGGTGAATCTGGTGATTAATATTTTTATTGGGAATTTTGTATATTGGTCCAATACCATTGCAGGCACTGCATCTCAGACCCGATTATATGGGTGATATTTAAAAACAAAAATATTCTAAATTTTTTTTTTTATACAAAATAGAATTTCTACTCAAGCCTAATCTAAGTGTATATGTGTGTGAAACTTCCTCTTGGAGATTTGAATTCCAGCCTTTGCCCCCCACACCTTACAAGCATTTATACTTGTGGAGTGACCACTGCACTAAGGGTGCGCGGTGGTAAATATTCTAAACTTGAGACATGAATCATTTCAAAAGTTTGTTTTAAAATTTAATATCATGAGTTTAGTTGTCACCTAACAAATTACATATAAACTTTTAACTGTTAATATATTGACAATATATTCAAAATGGAGAGAGATTTAATCATTTGTTTATATTAACCTTGTTAATTATGATTATAAAACTTTTGCCAAAAGAAAATTTTTATTCATATGAACCCCACCTAGAAGTCAATGTTTTTTTAGTGTCTCCAAAACTTTAAATAGTGACAATCATTTTTGAATGAGTTGATATTCGATTTTATTAAGTTTTCAGCTAATCCACCGCCATCTCTCCCCACGCCCTGTAAGGGTGCGTTTAGATTGCGTTAGGGATGAAAATTTTTTGCGTTTTGTTGAAAAAATGGTGGGTCTCATGGTACTGTTCATGCACTTTTTAATACTATTTATGAGCTCCACTGTACTATTTTAACTAATTTTTACATTTATTTACAATACTTTCAGTAATAAGTTTTCAGTTTCAGCAAAATAAACGATATCCAAACACACCCTAAAAATCATAAAATTCGTTTTCTTCTGAATACAGTGATATTGTGTGTTGCCCAAGATCCAATAGTTTTCTTTTGTCATTCTGCTTGTCTCACTGAAAGAAATAGTCGCAACATTAAAGAACAACACTTGTTTAGGGCCTTTTTATTTTCAATTCGTCACGTGTTTGAACTTGATTGAACTTCCTCACTAACCCGGTTTTAGTTTGGGGAGTTGAATGCACTACTCACTTCCACACAACTGATGAAGAAGGCTAACGATGTGTTTTGAGGTTGTGTGCCACTCGAAAAAACCCGCAAAGGAGAGGAATAACCTTTCAACTAGTTCATAATAGCTTATGAAATCATATTTTGCTTCCAAATAAAGGATAATTAAGAGTAGTGTGATACAGGAGAAAGAAACACTTCTGCTAGTCAGGGGTGGCACTACGCTATATTCAGGGGATTCAAATGAACCCGACTTCAAAAAAAAATTATATATATATATAAAAAATATTTTTTTTGTTGGTTTAATACTTTAATTTATTCTAAAAAATATTTTTTCACATCCTAACTTAAATTTTGCACTCCCTTATTACAAGTATTTTCAACTTTAAGAGTAAAGAGTAAGTGTCACTCTTTTTTATAAATTTATATTATGTGTGTGAGTGTGTCTAATATTGATTGTGTGCATTACTTTTTGTTATAATGTTATTTATGTGAATTATGATGTGTGTGGATGTTTGTGTGTACAATATAAATATAATATAAATATATATAATTTAATAATTAGAAAATAGAGATGGTTTGTTACATGTGTGTGGATTGTTAATTGTTATCATGTTATAATAACTTTTTGTTATAAAGTTAGTAAAATTCAAGAAAAAAAATCGTAAAGTTCTTGATTGTCCAAGCATTTGATTAGTTAAGTAGACACGTAGTGTATAATTTTATGTATGAATGAGTGTAGTTGTGTGTGTCAATAATTAATACAAAGCCAATGAGTTTAGTTTAGTCATTTAGTTTAAAATATTTTTTATAAAAACAATAACAAATAGATAATAAAAACTGCATAAAATTAAAAATGTTAGATAAACTTAACAAAATAAAATGGTCATAGGATCATAGTTACCCACATTGACAATAGATACTCATAATGAACTATCATATAACAATTCAAAATTTGAAAACTTGTAGAAGGAAATTGTAAAACTCCATGTATTATTTATTTTTTTTCGGTAACTTGATATATTCAAGTTCTTTTTTTATTAAAATTTTTTAATGACCTCTAAACAAAATTCTTGGAGCCGCCACTGCTACTAGTACATTCAGAAACTCATGGAAATGTATTGAGCCATTTTTTGAACGTGTTGGAAAAAAATGTAGGGCGGTGTAAATATGTATAAATGTAAGAAATACTTGATTGCAAAAGTAATTTTTTTGTATCTCTATGGATCTCCTATGGTATGGCCCCCTTTGTTTTAAGACTCCCCTCTATGATATAGATTTTTTGGAATTACTAGAAAAATCTTTTGAACGAGAGGGAAATCTATTGTATTTGTTAAATATTAGCACAAGTTTTCTTTGAGCAGTGAATATACTTAAAAGGAGGATGGCTGCTATTGAATTTTCCTAAATTTCAAGTAGTCTGTTGGCCAAAGGCCACGACAAATGTTTATATAAAGGGAAATTGATCTATTGAATTCAAGGCTTTAGGAATGGAAAATTATTAGGTACTCCTGGAGTACCATAAATGCGTAGTCCCCCCTCTCAAGTGAGTTTGCATAAATTTACTCATATACCCTTGTTAAAAAATGATGCTCAATTAAAACAAAAAAGTGACAAACTACCCCCCCCCCAAAAAAAGCAATTAACCAATTATGTCCTCATTAAATAAAACAAAAAAGTAACACATTTATTTAGCAAAAAAATTGTGTATGTGCAAATGGATGAAGGAAAAAAAAGGAAAAGTAAACAAAGCAACTGGACGAAACGAAGAAAAAGAAGAAGAAGAAGAAGAAAAGAAAAAAAGTAAAATAAAGCAACTAGATGAAACAAAGACAAAAAAAGAAGAAGAAGCAAAGGCTACTGATGAAGCCCATGTGCAAGTGCACATGGACATTTTCGTCCATTAAGCAGCCTCATTTTTTTCCCTTCAGTTTTTTCCTTATTTTAGGGAGAAAACTTTTTAGTGGGCCCAGGGGGAAAACACTTGGGCCCCACTATTTACTTTCTTTCATCCCCATCTAACCAAACACACTCCAAAAAAGTTTCATTTCCATTTTCTCTCCAAAGTTTCTCATCCATCCTATTCACTTCCAAACAAACACACCTTAAATGTTGATTGAATCCTTTATTGGGTGAGAGAATGCATGCGTTCTGGTTCAGCGATTGTTTGATTCTTCCACGATTAACTATGTATTGCACATTGCATCAAGTATGGGCTCATTGGTCTCACAAGCACTCCAAGCACGATAGAGAGATCTTTCGGTGAGCACAAACCAATGCGAAATGACTCTTTTGCCCTCTATTCAATATCTCCTAAGTTTTTCTTTACTTGGGTTCTTCCTTTCACATGTGGGCTTGGTTCACATAACAAATAGAAATACAAAAATAAGTTGGACCGAAAATTCTTTATTGATTGGTGTTGGGCCTTGTGGGCTTTGCCCATAAGTAATTTTATGGCCCCTAGTTATGAGAAAGTGCTTTCAACAACACTCAAGCGCGCGCGCACACACACACGCACGCACACACACACACACACACACACACACACACACATATATATATATATATATATCAATAATTTGATAATTACAATGAAGAGTAGGAATTTGAACCCTGAGTGTATTCATTGGAAATATCATGAAGTGCTTAGTTGAACTATAAAATTTTTGGCCACTTCTTCTTGCATACTTGGATAAAGTTGAAAAATGTAATAAAACAACTACTAAATGTTGGTCTCAATGTGAGGCTAAAGTGTAAGTGATATTTTGATATAGATTATTTTTAATTGTTTAAAAAAAAAATACAATTTTATAAGCTGTATATTATTTTTTATGGTATTAAAAAAAAAAGACCCTTATAGCTCATGCCTATTGTACAAACTTTTTGTAGTCCAGCTCAAGCTTGAATACTTGTTGCTAGAGCCACCAAGGTTGCAAACTTGCAATGCAACCCAAGATTTGTTGCATCCATTAATCTGTTGGCACTTTCAAATTTACAAATAATCATCGTAAATTTCGTGTCAATCACTCTGATCATGTAATTAATTATTAACTAGAGGGAAATAATTGATTATAAAAAATAAAATAAAATTCTCAAAAAACAAGAGGGAAATAATTTTCACAGTAAAGAAGTTTGTTCGTATTAACATTATTGCATGGTTGCCTGTTAGTTCTGCAGTTGACATCAAATGTAGTTGGTGCTGAAAACATTGAAAATCACATAATCCTAGTGGAATATCAAAAGGAAAAATTAAAAAAAGCTTGCATTCACATGGATTGTCTTGAAATCTTTGAACACGACATAAATAGGCAGGAATGAGGTATATATAACTATAAGTGCTCTAAAGAAAACGCATTCCATGTTCCATTATGATATTTATTCCCTCACGCAAGAAAATAATGCGTTTCTACTATAGATTCTCTTTCCCACAAGTTTTATGTTATCATTATGTATATATAGCTTTTTTTTTTCTCTCTAAAATTATGATAATGTATTTTCATAAATAGTGTACGATTGGCCTGGATGAAATTTACCAGTTTATTTTACTATTTAGCTTATTTTTGCTACTATTTATAGGGCTTATTGCACTTTTTGGTATTATTAACATGTTTCATTGTACTATTTCAGCTAACTTTTACCTTTATTTACAGTACTTTCAGCAAATTTTTTTTCAGTTTCAGTAAAATAACAAGATCCCAAACAGATCCATAATGTGCGATTTCACTTGTGATTATTCATAAACCGATAAGTGATAAGAAAATGTTGCCAAATATTATTACATCATTTACTTGATAAGGTAATGGGGATGTATATAATCAATCATGAAAATTCTATTTAGATGTGACCATAATGTTTTATTTCCTTAATTTGGCACCCCAAGAACTTTAAAATAGTGATAATTGTAGAACCATTGTATACTTCAGGTTAGTATGACCGGAATTGAACTTAGGAAATTATTCCCAACTAAACTAGATGAGATGAAAGCAAGCATTTGGCACTCAACTACTCACCTTCAATGGTGAGTAAGTAATCAATTCTGAAATAGGCTAATGGGATCACCAAAACCACAGGATCTGTTTCAATTTGAGCATGAAACTGTAGTGGCTATTAAAAAGAATCAACTACCAACTAGAACTTCTCCTGATAACCTGGTATGGGTGTGTGAAGAAAAAGAACGAATTTATATTTAAATCTGTCTATTGTGTCAAGGTGATTAGGTGACAATTCGTGTTAGTAAATTATGTTCGTGCACGTGTCATGTCAAAGTACGAGCATTCGAAAAGATGGTTTAACCCTGACGTAACCCATTTAATAATCGTGTCAAACTCCTCTTAACCCTAACACAATTTATTGATTAGGTGGGTTGACACAATACGATCCATTTCAACCTGCTAAATATGCAATTAAGAAAAGTGAAGTAAAAAAAATGAGTTTCTTTCTTTGTTTAGGGTAAAAGGGTCAAAGGCTTTAGAGTTTCAAAGAAAATTTTATCAACATAACCATTAAAATTCTTTTAACTGACTTATCTTTAGAATTCAAATATATTTTAGAGGAAAATGACAATTTTTATAGTAATCAAGTAATTTTGAGTGGATTTACAGGTTAAGTAAGTCAACACAAAATTGATCAATTTATTAGTTGTGTTAAAAGTGTCGGCTCATTTTTGACACTAACCCAAAAAAAACTATATCGTGTTCATCTAGGTCGATTTGTCATGTCAAATATTAATGTGAAGAGCAAGAAGCTATGGAAAAATTATTTTGGGGGGGGGGGCAGCAAAACCCACGAAAGACAAAAAAAAAAAAAAAGAGTTTTGCTGTAGAGGATCGCAACAGGTTATCCACCACAACAAAACTCATCTTCAATCGTTATCACTTTTCTTTGAGTTTTTTCACTTTGACTTTCTCGACAAACAAACGGAAAATCTAGGTATCTCTAAAAAAACCATGTCACGCATGTGGAATTACACACGTCCAAACACAGCTTTTCTAACGGACACGAAGAAGTTGCCACATCGTTTCGTTATACAAAAAGGTTTAGACAAAACCAAACAAAACTTGTTGTTTTACAAAACCACCAAACACCTTTACTTAACATACCAGACGGCGCCGTTTTCTTAGCTACTCTGTCTCCTCCTCCACTCCCAAAGATAAATAATAATAAAATAATAAAAAACACATTCATATATCCACGCGCTTATACTGCACGCGCCATCAACACGCAGTAATATAAACACAAAAAATATAGAAAGTACTTTTTTCTTTGATCTCTCTCTGGCTATAGCAAAAGCTCACACACAGAGAGTTTTGCTTCCTAAAACGGACTCTTAGAAAATTAGAAATAAAAGTTTCCTCTAAAAACAGAAAAAAAATTAAATAAGGAAAAAATAGAAGAAAAAAAATTTTGAATTTAAAAAAAATAAAAACCAAAGACCGAAAAACACAAAAGCTGTGTTTTTTGTTTCTTTCTCTTGCTGTTTTGTGAGAGAAATCGAATTTTTTTTCCGGTCCGAGTCAACCCGAGTCGGTGCTGATCGGGTCCGATCAATCTGCACCGTCCGATCGATCTCGCTGCCCCCGATCAATGAGGGTTTGTGATTTGGTGGGGTCAGAGTCAGAGTTGGGATTGGGAGCTTTGATTATTGGTGGTGGTGTTTGCGAAGAGATTTGGTGATGTTGGACTTTAGGGAGGAGGAGGGAGGGCTAGGGTTTTGGGGCTAGGGTTAGGGTTAGGGTTAGGGTTTGGTGGTGGTGGAGGAGGAGGAGGAGATGGAAGAGAATAATACAGAGCTTGAAGAAGGCGAGGCTTCGTATTACAACAACAATAACATTGACCCTGACATCGATCTCACCTGTCTGTCTTACATTGTAAGGGTTTCTTTGCTGTTTGCATTAGATAATTGTTCTAATTATTATTATTGTTTGTTTATTTTTCTCTTAATTATTTTTTGGAGTTTGATTTAATTGTGATTGTTGAAGAAATTGAATTTAGTTTTATTTGTGAATGTGTTGATTTGAGCTTCTATTTGTGTTGTGGTGATTAAATTTTTTAATTTGATTTAGAATTCACCAGAAACTGTAGGAAAATGAAGGGAGTTTAATTTTTGAGCTTTTAAGTTTCATGGGAATCAAACACACACACACAAAGGATGTTCAAATCACATCACATGTGAAGAACAATAATATGAACCTAAACTAGTTGCATTGCACTGGTTAGTGACAATTTTAGGTTCATATTTTGGAATCTTGTTTTTATTTTCATATTGTTTATGGGAAACCTAAATGCGTTACTTGTAGTTGTGAGGGGTCAAATAAGGATAAAATGTATTGGAGGATAATTCAACTCGTGCTTCGTCAAAGCAGTGAGGAAGTGCTCCTTGATGGATTGCTTGCATTATATGGCCGATAGCGTGCAGCAAATTTGTTATAACCAATTGTGGGGAGCCTGTAGGTTATATTCCTAGAAATTTTGGTGATTAGAGTTTAGAACCAAGCCAAACTTCTTTGCTATTATGCTGATCATTAACCTGTTCTGGTTGGAGATATATTTGAGGGACCTTTTATCTTTTTAAAGAAAGAATTCAAACCCCTAAATAAAATTTTAAGACTTGCTTTAGTTAATTATTTCATCTTTTGTGCACTGAAAGAATGATTAATAGAAGTTTGGTTATACTACCAAGTTGACCATTAGTGCAAATTACCTTTAAATGAGTGAAACCATTTCAAAACCTGTTGAACAGTCTTTAACTTTTACCGCAATTCTAATGTGTTGGCCTTTTTGATGGCTGCTATTTTAGTAACTCATTATGGATATTTCATAGATAATTTTCTTGATATTTTGTTATAGTTTGTACGTAAATGACACTTGTAAGAGTTTACTTTATTTTCATGAAGGATGAGAAGCTTCAAAATGTTCTTGGCCACTTTCAAAAAGAATTTGAAGGCGGGGTGTCTGCTGAGAATTTGGGTAAGTGACCTGGTAGCGAGTTGTGGAACACAGAGATAAGTGCATTCTTTATGCATTGAAATTAATAATATGGAACTTTGCTTAATTTGGCAGGGGCGAAATTTGGTGGGTACGGTTCATTTTTACCTACCTATGAACGCTCTCCTTCTGTTTGGTCTCATCCAAAGACTCCACAAAGAAACCACAATCAGCCTAGATCTCCTAACAATTTACCCATTGAGGTATATGGACAATTTCTTTTAACATAAAAGATCATTTGGTAGGAAAGAGATATATTTGGCTGAAATCTTGCCAGCTTGGGGAATTCTAGTTTATTTGAGCTCTGTGGGTTATGTTACCATACAGGGTGCCTCTCAGAATTTGAAAGCTCCCTCTACTACTACCCCATCTTTGAAAATTGGGACTTCTTCCTGTGGTGCCCACATGTTGCACAATTCAACAGTTCCTTCAGCAGATGCTTCCATCAAGCAAATCCAAGTTGCTGTTAAGAGTACCTTGAAGGATGAAGTTTCAAGCAGATCAGAGCCATCAGGCAATCCGACTGACCAACGAACACTGAAGGTTCGAATAAAAGTGGGTTGTGACAACTCGGAACGGAAGAATGCAGCAATTTATAGTGGTCTTGGACTTGATGACTCCCCATCTTCATCACCAGGAGACAGCCCAGTGGACAGTCAAGGGACATCACCCATTTCTCAGGAGACCACTGATTGGTCTCCCACTAGCATTATTCAGGTAACGGTTTGTTCGGCATTTTCTGAATAATCTGTTTCTTTGCCACTAGATGGAACAAAACCTTCTTACATTTGATTTTTTTTTTGTCTGTGTTAAAAACAGGTTATGACTTCCTTCCCCATCCCTGGCGGTAGACTGATATCACCTCTTAATGACAGTCTGCTTTATTTGATGAGAAAGGAAAAACATTCTAGTGTCAGTAAACCCTTGCCATCCCTCAGTGGTCATCAAGAGCACTCTGCCATGTTAGTAGATGAGTCAGCTTCAATGATGGAAAATGGGAAATTGTTAAAGGCAAAGAAAACAAAACTTGTGGGGAAAAAGGATAGGCGGGTAGAATTGAAGCATGGGAATGGTGCAGATTCTGAGAATGACCTGACATTACAAGTGAAGAAAATATCAGTAAATGAAACCACAGAAGGCAAGGAATTTATGTCTGGTGACTTGAAATGCACACCAGTTTCCAAGTTGGTATGTGATGCTCACAACTCTATGAAAGATGCTGGTGGGGCATCTGAAGTTTTCAGGGAAGGCTGCAACAATGGTGGGAAAGGTAGATTACTTTCCTCTGAAATAGTGAAAGAGGAGTCTTCGGAGTCAGTATCAGGCCAAGACTGTGGTAAGAGTGATAAGAGAAATCCTAGGAATATTTTAGTGGAAAATGTCAGTGAAAACATAGCAGTAAACTCCCACAAGGATGTTTTAACTGAGTGCAAGGACAATGGCAATGGTCAGAAAACTTCTTCCTCCCTAAAAGGCTACTCTGATGAGTCCAAATGTAAGGAAGATCTAAATCCTCAAAAAGAGAAGGTTGGTTGGAAAGCTACATCTTATGAAGATGATGAAACAAATGTTCCTTGTAAACTGGAAAAGCCGTCATTTGAGCGCAAAAATAAGTCAAAGGGGACACAAAGTAATGGCAAGGCAGTGGCTGTTTCAACAAATGAAAGCTTGAGGTTTGGTACAACTGCAGAACCAAATGATAAGAAGAGTACTAGTTATGTTGTTACTGACAGTAATAGTAAAACTCAAAAAATAAAGCCACAGAAGGAGAATAAAGGCAGAGATGATCGTAGAGAGTCATTGTTGGTAACAAACTTGGAACAGAAAGATAATCAAATGGATCCAGTGGGGAGGCCTTCTGAGGATAGGCTGAAGGATGCTAACCTTGGTGCTGTTGAAATGCAAAGGAATGCATTCTTGGATAAACCAAAGGGAAGATTAAGTGGTAAGAAAGTTGATAAGAAGTCAATATCAGGGGCTTCTATAAATGATGCTACAATTGCATGTCCTCCTATTATGGAAAATGGACTTGGTTCTGAGATGGCAGTTCCTGTAGTTATAGAAGAAGATTGGGTACAGTGTGACCGTTGTCAGAAATGGAGGCTTCTACCCATTTTTACAAAGCCAGAGCAACTCCCTGATAAATGGTTGTGTAGCATGCTACATTGGCTGTAAGTTTGCTTTCTCCTTTTGGAGTTGCACATTGCTGAATAAATCATCATGTTCAGTTAAATCAATGTAGGATTTAGGCATTACTTCAGCTGAAAACTAAATGAGGTTGTGAGTGCAATGCTCGTACTCTTTGTTCATTGTGTTCTCTCTTTCTTTGTGTGTGTACAAAGTATGAGTATATATAAATATTGACGACTTCTCATTATGCTATTGCATTGTTTTAACAGGCCTGGTAAGAATCGTTGTGACATCAGCGAGGACGAGACAACAAAAGCCCTTCGTGCATTGTATCAATTACCGGTTCCTGAGAGTCAGAATAACCTACAAAATCATGTCAGTGGAACTGCATTGGGGGTATCCTCTGGCGATGTCCAGCATCTTGATCAGAATCACCTGAATTCCAGTTCCCATGACATTTTTAATAGAGGAAAGAAGAAACATAGTTCTAAGGAAATAGCAAATGCAGGAACCAGTGGTGGCCCCTTTCAGATCTCTAATTCTACAAAGAAACAGCTACAAGAATCTGCAAAAAGCAGGAGCTTAAATGACATGAACCAGTGTCGTGCAGAATCAATTCCAATGAAGAAATCTAGTTCTCAACATTTGAGTAGATTACACAACTTGGTTGTGGAAAAGGACATGCCTAACATAAAAAGCTCAATTAATGGAGGTATGTATTTTACTTAAGAAATAGTTTTATGTGGCTGATTGACTTCTTGGGAAAGTAGGTAATTGTGTGTTTGTTTGTGCATTCTTGTGGGTCATCAAATATCTGCAGGTGATGCAAAACAAATAAAAATGAAAAGCAAGAGAGAGGCTGATGAACATGGATGTGGAACCTCTAAGAAGTCCAAGACAGAGGATTTGTACTATTCTGATAAGCATCAGACTTCTGAAATGGACCTTGTGAGGGTGCGTATCAGTTCAAGTGCTGTTTTGCCAACTAAGGGAAGTGGGAAGGATATGCGAAAATATGATGAATACTGTTTATTCGAGGACGCAAAATTTGATGTAAAGGACAAGGTAATAGTTTCTGTTAAGAAACTGGGAGACCAAGCTCAGATCATGTCAGATGGGGGGTCCTTGGATATGAGAAAGTCTAGTACAAAGGATGGTTCTTTGAAGAAAAGGAAATCAAATAACTGGGAGGACAACAAGAATCAGGTCGAGATGTTTCAAAATACTGTGCATGATGGCGGGGTATACGAGAAAGAGGAAAGTAGTGAAAGTGGATTCAGGAAGCAAAAGAAGTTCGGGGTTTCAAAGACCGAGCTGAAGGAGTCCAGCACTAATGATGATGATGATAAGTCAAATAAAAGGGGTAGGATGTCACAGATTATCTTGTCCAGTAGAGATCATCCCGTTGACAGCATGGAAGAAGTCAGGAGAAATGACGAGCAGCAACTCAGGAAACATAAAAAGAAGATTTCATCTAAACAGAATGTGGATGTTGTAGATTCACTGAGAAGAGATTTGGTATCTGGTACAGCCACCTCAAGCTCTTCAAAGGTTTCAGGATCCCGTAAAACTAGGGCCAACATTGAAGAACTGAAAGGTTCACCAGTGGAATCTGTTTCGTCTTCTCCTTTGAAGGCCTCTAATTTAGACAAGTTTACATCGGTGGGAGGAAACATTGTAGAGAAAGTTGATACTATGACTAGTGATCTCCCTGTGATGGATGATTCTAGAAGATGCTCAGATGGGGACATTAATGCTGAGGTTAATTTGTCTGGGACAGTGATTCATCCTAAATCTCGTAAATTTTCTACACTAGCGTATAATACAGATACTAGTCACAAATTCAGTGTTAAATTAAAACCTTCTTCTGAAGTTGGGAATACCCATATGCTTAATGGTGATGTTTACACTGTTGAGCAAAATGTCCAGTTCCCTGGCGATCTGCATGTTCCAGAACATATCTATGATGAAGATAGAGTGAAGAAGAACCACCATGAACATGCTGTTCTGCAAAAATCTGGTAAGGATAGCTCTTTGGAATCTAGGGACAAGAGCAGAAGATCCAAGTCTGAGTTTGATAGAGATACAATGAACATTTCTGATCCAGTTAATAAGTATACAAAGAAGAACCAGAGCACTGACTCAGAGATTGACCCTAATCTCCGAGTTCCTGGTCATGAAACAGTGGCCGATGCTAAACACAGATTTCCTAAGAATTCCAGCATTAGGTTCAGCAAGGAAGAGAAGAATCATGCCAGTAGGGTGGATCCTGTAGGACAATGGTCAAGTGAGAGTCGAAAGGAAAGCAAGTTAAAGCAAAAAGAGCACGATGATTCAGATATGAAATTGGGTGATCCATGTAGCAGAAATGGGAAGCTTGCCCCCCAGCAGAGCCTGATTCAAGATTTTGAGGGTGAAAATAAAGCTAATCTAATACAAATAGAGCCAAGAAATGGGAAATTAAAGTTGTTCTCACGTTCTGATGGTGAAGGTAAACAAGAAAAAGTATCCATTGGTTGTGGGCCTGGACTAGGGCACCAGAAAGGAGGTGTGCTAGATGGACGTCCTATTGATGCACCTAGTGATGTGTCAAAGGCATTAAAACATTCTGGGAATGGGAATGTTGATAAAACCAATGGAGTTAACAACAGTTTGCGGCATGTTGTGCCTGAAAGACAAGGGGTCAGAGATCTCAATGCTTCAAGTCCTGTGAGAACGATTTCCTCCAGCCAGATTGCTAGCAATACCCTGAAAGAAGCCAAAGATCTTAGAGACACTGCAGATCGTCTCAAGGTACATCTGTTACCCTTAATAATTGTTTACCTTCTGTTTCTATGATATTTTTGTGTTTCCTGTTATTCTAATTCTTGGTATGGATTCAATATCTTTCGTAGAGCTCTTGCTTTGTTTTCGAAAGTAATGAGGCTTATTTCCAAGCTGCCTTAAAGTATCTTCATGGAGCTTCACTTACAGAAACTTGTGGTAGCGATAGTGGTAGACATGGGGAGATGACTCCAATTCAAGCGTATGGCACTGCAGCTAAATTGTGCGAGTAGGTGAAAATTTTCAATTTTGAAGAAAAACATTGCTTCTCTGGACTCTGCTTTTATATATAGTAGGAGTCCAATGTAATTAGACTGTCTTAAATACCTTTCTTTCTTATGAATTAGCTTGTTGAATTTTTTTTTTTTATAGGTAACGAATTAGCTTGTTGATTGTTGTTGATAATTTGCTATCAATTCAAGTGAGGTATATCTTAAGTACAGCGTTACCTTTTTGGTATCCATTATAATCAGGTGTTGTTAAGCAAGAATATGATGGTGGAGCAAAGAAATTTAATGATAAATAAACATTTTACAAGAATCTTTTTGATTCTCCTTCTTCAGGATGTCTGAGTCATCTATTTGACTATTTCTTCTCTATTTTTCTTTGGTCCAGAAGTCTGTCCCAAAATATTTTGAATGACTTGCAAATGTTTTTTTGATGTGGTAGACATTTTTTTCCCTGACCTGGAATGTAGACTAACTGAGCTACTTGCACTGGCTTGACCTTATTAAATTTCCAAGACAAGCATGAGCAGGTCACGTTTCAAAAGCTTCTTTGTAGACACTAGAAGATGGACTGAGCTACTTGGACTGGCTTGAGCTTGTTAATTGTTCAAGCCAAGCCTGAGGAGATCACATTCTGACAGTGCATTTTTAGTCTAAAACATTGGACAAACCCGGCAGCCAGCAGCCTATTATTTGGCTTTGTCTTGGCTTGGCCATGTGTGTGACAATGACTGTTATGGTCAATATTCAGCCTTTGGTGATTAGTTTTTGATTGATTTCCATTGACTGACCATAATAGCTCAGTTAGGTGTCGTTGCCTTTTAGAGGTGGCTGCTTTAACATTTTTCTTAGCAAGAAAGTTTCTTGCAAAAGCAAAATGGGTGCAACCCCATAATAAGTATGATTTTACTGCACTCTACTATTCTTAAGGTCTAACATGTGCTGAACCCTATATTTCCACAGGCACTGTGCTCATGAATATGAAAGTCGCCAAGAGATGGCAGCTGCTGCTTTGGCCTTCAAATGCTTGGAGGTGGCATATATGAGGGTGGTTTATTGCAAACATTCTAGTACAAATAGAGATCGGCATGAGTTGCAAGCAACTTTACAGGTTGTTCCTCAAGGTAATAGAAGTTGGTCATGGTGCAGCTATACATTCAGGCTTGTTTCTGTTCTTATGTTTTTACAATAAGTTGTCAACTTCTTTTGAAGTTGTGTGCATTTCTTTATTTAGATGTTGTCTAGTCATTCTTCTGCTATGAAGTGGTGTAGCTTTTCTTCTGCCAAAGAATGTCAATTTTCTTATTTTAAATGTTGAAAACTTTTAAACTTATAAAACAAAATGTTGAAAACTTTTATGGTCTGTGGGTAACTGGATCAAGTAAAAGGATGCACTGTGTTTCTGAAAGTGATGTCATCAATGATGTAATTATTTTTTGGGTTAAGAAAATCACCGATGTAACACTTTTTCTCAAATCATTTATTTAGGTGAATCTCCATCATCTTCTGCTTCAGATGTCGATAACTTAAACAATCAAGCAACAGTGGATAAGGGTAATTTATCCAAGGGTACTGGTTCTAATGTTGCTGGAAACCAGGTCATTGTTTCTCGAAACCGCCCTAATTTTGTTCGTCTACTTGACTTCGTAAGTTGATTTAATCTTCTCTACAATCTCTGCCTTATATCATATAACTTGTTAAGCAATTGATTGGTCAAGGGTTTAGTCATTGTGTGTTCTGGAGTCTTGATTTCCTGTAACATATGATGCTGGAGGAATTATCTTAATAGAGGGAAGCATAGAAAAGCCCAGGGATCTTTGATTGAAGTGTTGGGAAGGTGAATAAGAATGGTCTACCACTTGCCTTGTGGTACATGTCTTGTACCAAACGGATTGTGTTAATGGGGGTTTAAATTTAAAGTGAACATATTATTGCATGAAAGGATTTGGCATAGGCTGTCATGTTTTTGAAATTTCAGGAGTATTTTTGTCATCCAAATCCTTTAGTCTGGTTTTCCATATCTGGACATTTGATTCTTGACAATCCAATTTAATGTGGTTTATAACTTTTTTATTTGTAAACTTGTAGTAGGCTTATATTAGCTTTGTGTGCATATCTTATCCTTTGTGGCTATATTTGGCATAGGAGGGTAAAAATTACTGCTTGATTCTTTTGCAGACACAGGATGTAAATTTTGCAATGGAGGCCTCTAGAAAATCCCAGAATGCTTTTGTGGCTGCCAATGTAATCCTAGAAGAGGCACAAAATAAGGATTGTGTTACTTCTGTTAAGAGGGTCATTGATTTCAGCTTCCAAGATGTAGAGGAACTAATACGTCTGGTTCGGCTTGCAATGGAGGCCATAAGTCGTTCAGATTTCAGTGGTGCTAGAGACTAAGTCAAACCTGTACATATAATGTTTATTTTTTCTTCCAGTTTTGTTTCCCCTAGTGAGCAGGCATCAGGAAAAGAAATGGGTAAAAGATGCCTACATAGACCTGCCCATGGAAACCTGCAAAGAAGCGGGTCCCCGAGAGTTCGTTACCCCTCTGTACATGTGTACAAAGTGAGATTGATTAGAAAATTTTGTAATGTATTTTTGAATGTTCAGCTAGTTCTTGACATGGATAAGGGCAAGGCATGCTCACCCCTAAGTTTCAAGGGTTGGGAAAAGAGGCATGGAACTCTTGTTCGGCAACTCAATTCAGAGTTTATGTATTAGTTCAGTTATATATATATTCTTTTGGCTCCATTGATTCGGGGTTTGAGGGTAAAATATTTATAGAGATTGGAAACGGTTTAGGCAACCATTCCAAGAGCAACCATTTTGAGGAGGTTGAATACTGATATAGTGATGACCGGTCAATTTTCTGTCAAGTACTCCCCCTCCCCTCACCTTCCCTTTTCTTTTTATAATTTTTCAAAATGTGATGGAATGGAAATCCAAGTTTTTGTGGAGGGTTTCCTATATTGTTTGCAGAATTGTCATGCATGCACCTTGTTTTAACTGACCCCGCCGGCTTTCCCTGTTAAAGAAATAGTATGAGTCTGCAGGTATGTAAAATTTCATTTCATCAACATGGTATATCGGAGGAGCTCCTGTTTTAGTCCTCTTCTTTTCAGTTTATAATGTTAAGTTTGATTCTGTGTAGGTCTTACTTTTAGGGCCTCCTTCTGCTTCTGTTGGGATCTGGGTGTTCACCACATGTGAATTAATTACCTTGACCAAGGTTTGCAAAGATTTTTAACTTTTTGCAAGATTTAGTTGAACTTCTACTTTTGATTACTCATTGGGTTGTTCAATTTATGCTTATTTATCTGACTTGTACATGAATTGCAGGAAGGGGTTTTGGTTTGTCATTGCATCTGTTGAGTAGATTAATTCTTGGATAAGGAGACAAAATTTTGCATTTCTTATTAGCAGTTTTGCTGCATAGATATGTCAGAGGTACATCTATATTTTCTTTCTTTTTGTATCAAATTTTACATTTCTTTTTGGGATTGAAACACTCTGGATTTCCCATGAAACAGATCAAATGTACTTTGTCCTTACAGATCTGTTCTTTTCAGTTGGTCCAATGACTCTAGCTCAGATAGCACCTTTCAAGACCCACCAGGTGCATGTGTAATTATCTATAAAAAAAGTTGTCTTTTTTAGTTAGGATATAGTTTGTGATTTGCTTTCACTAATTTTTCCATTATTCCAATACTTGCAATTTTTTTTCTTTCCATTTACTCTTCATGCAAGGAAATCTATTCTTCCTTCTGTCAAGTGTTTGTCCCTCCTACTATTCAGTTTTAATTTTACAGGGATATTATGGGTTTGTTTGGGAATCGCTTATTTTGTTGAAACTGAAATTTTTTTGCTGAAAGTATTGTAAATAAAGGTAAAAGTTAGTTGAAATAGTACAGTGAGACCCATGAATAGTATCAAAAAGTGCAGTAGGGCCCATGAATGGTAGCAAAAATAAGCTGAATAGTAAAATAATTTTCATTTTTCATTTCAATCCAAACGGAGGCTATGTGGTTGCAACTGCCTTCCACCCGCCACCCAAAGCAAATAAGTTTATAGGCTGTTTTTTCACCATGATCATAACAGCTCAGTCTTTCACTGACCTCAGTTTTTTGTCAATGATGTGTTTCCACTTGAGTTTAGTTTTATACAATTGCCAAGAGCCTCATGTCATCTTTATGAGAACCAGGGTTTGAATCCCCCCTCCCCCACTTGTAACATTTGAATAATAAAAAAAAGTTATGTTTTGTACTATTATTACTATCATCATATATATATTAGTCGGGATGTATGTCAACTATAGGTGATGGTGATATTTTGCCGATTTATGTCCTTTGTGACTGCAAACAAATGTTCACTATTGTGTGTGTGCATAACATAAAGAAGATATACTTCTCTTCACCACATGGCATGAATTTGGCAGATCTTATTCCCTTGCATATTTTCAATGTCTGGAGATGGCATTACAACACTTACAAAGGAACTACATATTGACAGGTGTCATTACATTGCAAATTCTGTGATTAAGGAGATAGGAAATGGAACACTGATGGTGGAAGTATATGAACTGATGTGGCTGGATATAAGTGGGTTACACTATTTCTATTTTATTTTCATTTTGTATTACTAGAAAAGCAAACATATATACGCTTAGATGTTTCTTCCATGATAATTGTGCTTCAGCTTTTGCCTTTGTAGTGACTAATTCTTGTCTCACATTGTTCTCTCTCTCTCTCTCATGTTACTTGTTTTTTGTTAAGAAAATTAAACTGATTCTTCCACTTGTAGAAAAGCAGAACCTCCGGGATTTTGGTAGTGGTGGTAGTCAGATTTTGCTTGTCTTTGTTATTGCTCTTCTCTTATTTGGACTAGCAAGTACTTATCTAGGAAAAAAAATGGACTAGCAAGTATCTGCAATTTTTTGGAGGTGGTCCTTCAGTTTCTTGCTTTTATTGTTACGAGTGTGGACATTGTATCTCATATTCATAATTTTCTGAACCGAGGGAAGGATTGCCAATTTTTTGATTAAGGTCTTGGAGTGAGATCATGATTTTGTCGTCTCAAATATTGTGAATAGATCTGTCCTGTGGCTATGGGAGTATTGATGCTTCCGTATTAGCTGGTAGCTCAGCAGAATCTATGTAATGAATATGATTGTTAAAGAAGCAGGATGTTTGGGTAGGTGAATGGGGCATTGACTTGATGGCAGGCAGCTGCAAGCACAGACACTGATGAATGGCATTCACATAGACTCTATTCCTATTTCCATTCTTCTCCCCCCTAAATTTTTGTATTATTCTTTTCAGTATAGATTGTAATAAAAGTGCATAGTTGATATCCATTGATGTTCTCAGAATGATATGCACACAAACAGTTGTTCTTGTAGCTTACATAATAAAGAATCAGGCATTTTGGTCACTACATTTTTTTTTTTTTTCGTTCTATCTTTTCCTATGATTGTGTTATTGTGACAGCAGGTATTATTTGCTGAAAACAATGTACATTATTTTTTCAGATTGAACCCATGCTATTGGCAACTTGATGGATCTTGGATGTCTCAAATATCAAATCAATAAAATCTAGTCTAATATCCATTGCAAATGAACTTTGTTTATGTAGAGTAGAGGATGCCATTGCTTCGTTTAGAGAAGCCATTATTAATACTGATTTGCAACATTGCTGTTTCGTTTTAAAGTGAGTTGCGGCACTCTTTGTTGTTTAAAAGGTGGTCATTAAGAGTTCTCATTCTGTTCTTGGGATGATGATTGTTGTAGTTGAGTTACTCATCAATTTTCTTTGTATTTGTCACATCACATTGTGGATGATTGTATCCAATGAACAAGGTACTCGTTTCTGTGAGATCTCTAGTGTACAAGGTTCTTGGCCGTTGTTGGGAGAGGTAATTGATAGGTAACCGAACCCTCAATTTTGGGAGAGGTATTTGATAGATAACCTTACCCCCTAAGTCCAATTCTTCAACACTGGCTGGTCCAAAAGTAAAATAAATAAGAAAATAAATAAAAGAAAAAATGGGTCACTGCACAAAATTTATCTCGCATCATATAGCCTTGTAGCCAGAACCTTGACACAGACTCGCGCACACACACGTCAAAGTAGATACCATGGATCAGATTGAGTTCACAATCTCTTAAACTAAGATTTTTCTGGGGAAACCGTTCTCCTGGATGCCATTTGACCAAGACTTCACAAGCATTGCCTGTTCCATATCTAGTACAATTCTTATCATCTAGTTGTGAAATTTGGACAGTTGTCAACTTTTGGGAGGCTTTTCCCACTGTGTTATTGTAGGGTTTCAGAATATAACTATGATAAGAACAACAAACGAAATCCTAGTCTCAATTTTGGGGTCGACTATATAGTAATAATCATAACAATTTAAATTTTATGATCGGCTGATCATTACCAGAAATCTCTGCATGTGCAAGATCCATTTCTAAAATGATGAAATCTGTTCACATCTCTTACAACAAAATCTCTTTCAACAATATCACTAATAAGCTTGAAAGCCTCATGACAGTCCCTACACATTCTCAAGTTCTTCATCACTCTGATTGTCACTCCTTTAGGTATGTTTATTAGTCCAAAAGCTAATGCCAATCTCTCACTGTGCAGACCCACAATTTCTTCTTTAGCCTCCTGTTCCACATCAACAAACACCAAACCCATACTTCCTCCAACATACCCTCTTTCCTTCATTCTCTCCTCCAACTCCCTCAACAAACTCATCACTTCTCTCCCCTGCGGACATGAAGCTACATCTCCAGCATAGAACACATAAGTTGAATCCTTAATCTCAACCCAACTACAACCAGGTTCCTTGTAAATTCCAGTACGCTTCATTTGAGTCCGTAGACTATGAACATTCTCCCACTCCCCAGCCAATGCATAAGCATTTGATAATGTTACATATGCACCTGCTACTTGTTGATTGGATTCTATTAGCAGCTTACTGGCTTCAACTGCAATATCTACCCTTCCATGAAGCCTACTAGCCGAAAGAAGTGTACCCCACAGCAAAGCCCCATCATCAGACTCTACTTGGATAGATTTTGCTAATTGGTAGGCCTCGTCAAGACGACCAGTTCGACCAAGCATATCAACAACACAAGTATAATGCTTGGCATTTGGCAATACCCCATGTTTCACATACATGGACTTCAAGTGTTCAAGGCCTTCATCAATTAGCCCTGCGTGACTACAAGCATGTAAAACTCCAACAAAGGTGACATCATTGGGTTTTATTCTTCTATCAATCATTTCTTTGAAGAGATTGAGAGATAGCTTCCCAAGCCCATATTTTGCAGCACCTACAATCATTGAAGTAAATGAAATCACAGAAGGATTTGGAATCCTCATGAAGACATTTTCTGAATAACTAACAGACCCACATTTGGCATACATGTCCACAAGTGCACTTGCAACCACATCATTTGAATCATGGCCACGACGAATCACTGCCCCATGTGTGACTTTCCCGGAAACCAGTCTACCCAAGCTCGCACAAGCATTTATTACGCTAGCCAACATGAAATGATTTGGACGGTCCAGCATTAAGCTACTGAATTCTCTAAAAATTTGGAGTGCATTGTAGCCTTGTGCATTTTGGGCGTATGCTGTGATCATTGAAGTCCAAGAAACAACATTCCTAGAATCCATTATGTCAAAAACCCGTCGAGCTTCATCAACCTCATTACATTTTCCATACATATCAACAAGTGAAGAACAAACAACAAGATTAGATCGAAAACCCAATATTTCAACTTGCGCATGAATTCTTCTACCTACTTTGACATCAGCAAGGATTGAACAAGCATTAATCACAGTCGCCAAAGTAAAATCATTGGGCATGACCGAACTTCTGGGCATTTTCCAAAAGAGCCAAAGAGCCATTTTGGGTTGACCCACATCGACATAACCCGCCATAAGCGAAGTCCACGACACGACATTTGGTTCCGGCATTTCATCAAACACTTGGTGTGCATCCTGTATTTCTTGGAGTCTAACATAGCAGTTTATAAGATGGTTGGTGGCGAAGGTGTCTTTTAAGAAACCACACTTTAAAACGTTAGAGTGTGCTAAGGTTGCAGAAATGAAATCGTTGCAATTTCGAAGCTGTTGAATGCAATGATAAGCTTTTGTATGAAAATTTGACAGTTTTGTTTGGCGGGAAAGAGATGAGGAGGTAAGGGCAAAAAGGAGATTTTTGTTCAAAGGCCACTTCTTCATCAGTTTCAAACGCACTCACAAACTGGTTTTGGTTTTGGGTTCTACACTTTTACCCAAAGCAACATGAGGACATTTTGGTCCAAGGATTATTTTTTTATTTCTTTGTTTTTTGGAAGAAAAAAAAAAGATAATAAAGAGTTTAGATTAGACAAAGTGGACTAGCTCAACTGGTAAAGTCTCTGATGGTTGAATAAGAAATCTGGGATTCAATCTTCGTCTACATCAAAAATTGATTAGTGTCTTGGTCTAATGAATGATAAAAGCTATCATCAAGAGCAAATACTATAGAATAAAACTTTCTAGGAAAAAAAAAAAAAAACAGATTAGACAAACTTTTTAGACATGGTTAGAAAAGCCCATCAGATTTAACTAGGCATACCTTCTTCTCCAAATGCACATTATAGTAGGCCCATGAAGTTCAACAACATATTGTGAGTCTACTTTATATATATTTTTAATAAATTACATTTTAATAATATGTTTTAAAGGTGGTTTCAAATTAAATTGTATAGTTTCATATGATTTAAATTAAACAAAATTTTAAGATTTAAAAAAAATTATGATCGTTACAAATTAAACTTTATAGTTTATTAGTTTCAAATCAAACCCTAGATTATTAAAATGGTATTAATTTAAAGGGATAATTACATTTTATCTACCTGTGGTTTGCCTCTAATTTGACTTGCCTACCCATGGTTTCAATTTTGGCACTTTACCCACTTGTGATTCCCTCCGTTACTAATCCATAACCCATCTCTCCTTCAGCCGTTACTCTAACACATAATATGTCAAAAACAAAAGCCCAAACAAATCAAAACACTCCTCACTCCCAAAACTTACTCCCATCCAACTTGCTCACCAAACCAGTGGCGACTCCAGGAATTTTTCCTAGGGTGTTCCTTAAGAAGCATAATTTTTTCCGGTGGTGGCTCTAAGAATTTTTCCCAAATGTATTGTTGTTTAGTTGTTTCATTAATTTGTTTGTTTTTTATAAACTATAATTTGTTATATTGTTGTTTCATTAATTATAAAATTATTAATTGTTGTTTAGCCTAATATAATTTAATTTATTTGTCTTTTATAATGTATTGGTTAAGTAAATTATTAATAATTGTTTATTAGTTGCTTTTCTCAATTAATTATTGGTTAATTAATATCCCAAACAAACAAAATTAATTAGTTCAACTAATTACTATTGTTGTTTGATACTTAGAATATCACACTATTACTTAACAAAAAAATGAAAAGTCAATAAATTGTACAGCACAAAAATATATAGGGCGTATAGCTTAAGTTCAAGTTAAAAAAAGAGTGATTTATTACCTATTTTATAACCATTAGTTGAACTAATTAACTAGCACACAACACACAGTCATATTTATTAATTATTAATTGCACACTTGCACAAGCATAGCACACAGCACACACTTGCCTTTTGTTGTTTATATATGCACCTGATTAACCAAAATAAAATAAAATAAAATAAACAACACCAACACTGGATAAAGTCAAAAACAAGGTCAATATTAATAAAGAGAGACTGTGAGATGAAGAGATAGAGAGACTGAGAGACTGAGATGAAGAGAGAGAGACTGAGAGACTGAGACTAAGAGAGAGAGAGACTAAGACAGAGGCCGTCTATTCTAAAAATGAGGTGCTGATGTGCAAGGTCTTCCCATCTAGCTTGGGGCCAGTGGCCATGAGATGGTTCAATGGCCTAAAGGCGAATTTCGTAAGTTCATATAGGCAGCTAACTCAAGCCTTTGGTTCTCGCTTTGTTACAAGCAGCAGAGCTCCTCGGCCCTTGAGCGCGTTACTATCACTGTCCATGGATAATGGAGAGACTCTGAAGGCCTACTCGGACAGATATTGGGAGCTGTATAATGAAATGGACGGAAATTGTGACGACGTCGCCCTCAGCACCTTCAAAAACAGTCTCTTAGTTGAGCACGGCCTGAGGAAGTCTCTGACTGGCAAGCCCGCCACCAGTGTGCGCCAACTGATGGATCGGATCGACAAGTATAAACGAGTAGAAGAGGACCAGCTGCAAGGAAAGGGAAAAGAGAAGGTTATCCCTCAGAAGAGGAGGGATTTCAGGTCGGACAGACATAACAGCAATCGCCCGAAGAGAGATTTCATGGGGCAATCTGGAGCATCCAGCACACAGACCGTCAGCGTTGTATTCCAAGAGCCAGTGCACCGGGTGCTAGAGAAAATCAAGAATGAGTCATACTTTAAATGGCCGAACAAGATGGCAGGGGAGTCCACGAGGCGTAATCAGAACCTTTATTGCCAATACCACCAGGACCACGGGCACACCACAGAGAACTGCAGGAGCCTTTGGAACTATCTAGACCAGCTGGTCTGAGAGGGAAAGCTGAGGCACCTCCTGCATCATTCCAGTGGCTATATGGGCCGGACCCACCAGGAGCCCCAAAGGGATAACGCCCTAAGGCCACCCGTAGGGACAATCAACGTAATCTTGGCCGCACTAGGAAGGACAGGCACGTGCCCCTCACGAGTGTTATCTGTGACTCAACTGCCTGTCGAGGAATCTCACCCAGAGCCGAAGAGGGCCAAAGTGAATTCTCACCCTGTCTTGAGTTTTTCAGAAGAAGACAAGGTGGGAACCACCCAGCCCCACGACGATGCGCTATTGATCACTCTCAGAATTGGTGACTACGATGTGAAAAGAGTGATGGTGGATGGCAGCAGTGCCACCGAGATAATGTATCCCGACCTCTATAAAGGGCTAAATTTGAAACCGGAAGATTTGACGCCCTACAGCTCTCCTTTGATAAGTTTCGACGGGAAACTTGTCATTCCAAAGGGCATGATTAGGTTGCCAATCCAAACCAGCCCAGAGAGAGTGGAGGTGAACTTTATCGTGGTAGACACCTACTCTCTATATACCGCCATTGTTGGCAGGCCCTGGCTCCACACCTTGGGGGCTGTTTCCTCCTCCTTACATCAGAAGGTGAAATTCCCATCTGGAAGCCAAGTTCTCGAAATCCGCGGTTGCCAGTTTACGGCGAGGCAGTGTATGGTGACGGCCATTTCGCGTTGGTTCGATGCAGAGTCCTCGGCCTCTGCTGATATGAACTTATAGAAATCAAAGGACCTGGTGTCGCCCCCTATCGCGGCCGCTGATGAGGCAAAATGCGAAGACCTAGAGAGAGTGGTCATCGGTGGTGACCCGGAGAGGTTCTTTCAAGTAGGGGCTCGGCTGCCTCCCTAGGAAAAAGGGGAGTTGATTGAGCTTCTCAAAAGCAATATTGACGTGTTCGCATAGGATGCCTGCGACGCTCCGGGGATCGATCCAGCCTTCATTTGTCACCATCTTAACGTCAACCCATCCATCACACCCAAGAAGCAGCCACCTCGGCGCCCCTCAAGAGAGCATGCCGATGCGATTAGGGGCGAGATGGAGAATCTTAAGCGTGCCGGGGCTATCAAAGAAGTTTTTTACCCCGAATGGTTGGCTAACACCGTGGTAGTCAAGAAGAAAAGCGGGAAATGGCGGGTGTGTGTAGACTTCACGGACCTAAATAGGGCGTGCCTAAAAGACCCATTCCCTTTGCCTCGGATAGACCAGCTGGTGGATGCCACGGCGGGCCATCCTCGGATGAGCTTCTTGGACGTTTTTCAAGGCTATCATCAAATACCACTAGCTTTGGACGATTAGGAGAAGACAGCCTTTGTAACGCCTACTGGGAACTATCACTACAAAGTAATGCCATTCGGCTTGAAGAACGTAGGATCCACTTACCAAAGGATGATGACGAGAATGTTCGAGCCGCAGCTGGGCAAAGCATTGAAATCTACGTCGATGATATGGTGGTGAAGAGTAAGGTAGTGTCTGAGCATTTAGGAGACCTTGGCAATGCCTTTAGTGTCTTGAGGAAGCATAAGCTGCGCCTAAATGCCTCCAAATGCTCATTTGGCGTGGGATCGGGCAAATTCCTAGGCTACATGATTACCCATGGGGAATTGAGGTTAATCCTGACCAGATCAAGGCTATTAACGATCTAAAACCACCGCGAAACGCCAAGGAGGTTCAAAAGCTAACTGGAATGATTGCAGCCCTGAATCGAGATCTATACAGATTTTACATGAAAGATCTATCCAAAAATGAATTAAAAAAAAACAGGGAAGAGAAACTGATTAAAGACTTGGGTACTTATAAGGTCAATTAAGTGCTCGTTTGGTTAGCGCATTTTTGGTCAAAATAATTGTGTGGGGGATTTTCCCACACAAGCTATTTGTCCGCTTTGGGGAGCCAAGCTCGCACGGTTTTGTTCTCAAGCGACGTGAGTTTCTTCCTCGGGTTCGACTCATTTTTGGGAAGCCTTTGGATTCTGTCCCACATCGACAAGAAATGCGTCCCACTCATGCCTTCTAAGCTCTTGGGTGTAGCATGAGTATACCACTACAACTAGTGGTAGAGGCATGCCTTGCTCTCCGGAGAGGCAACAAAATCATGCGGGTAGCATGCGGTGCAGGACATAGCAAAGCCAATCCCACCCTTGCCCTAAAGTGAACAATAACTGGAGATGGGCACTGCCCTCAAAAGTGCCTTTTTGTTTTGAGGATTTTCCTGCACAAGCTATTTGTCCGCTTTGGAGAGCCAAGGCTGCACGGTTTTGTTTTCAAGCGATGTGAGTTTCCTCCTCGGGTTCGACCCATTTTTGGGAAGTGGTACACCATACCTTTGCCCAAGAGCTTATAAGGCATGCGTGGGGCGCATTTCTTGCCGATGTAGGACAGAATCCAAAGGCTTCCCAAAAATGGGTCGAACCCGAGGAGGAAACTCACGTCGCTTGAGAACAAAACCGTACGGACTTGGCTCTCCAAAGCGGACAAATAGCTTGTGCAGGAAAATCCCCCACACAATAATGATTATATTTTCAAAACATGATTTTTTTTGGGTGTGTTTGGTAAAATTTTCAAATTGTGCTTTTTGGTCCAACAAAGGTGGTTTTTGGTGTTTGAGCAATGGAGCTCCTAAGTAGAAATTCCAAATCCTGCGTTTTGGCCTACCACTTTTTCAAAAAGCAAGATCAATTGTTCAAGAGTGTGTAAACTTTAAAGTCAAGATTTATTTGATACTCAGTCAATGTTTTGTATTTAAAGTCCTAGGATAGGAACTTGGCTCTCATACCAAGTTAGGGGTAAAACATGAGAGATTAGGGTTAAAGGAGAGGAAAGAAGAGTAAAGAAAGAGAGAGAGAGAGAGATTTGAGAAAAAAATTTAGGGCTTAATCAATTAGTTTCTCAACTTAGTGATATGAAAAAATTACAAGAATATTAAATACCCCTATGTCAATATATATATAGATCTATATATATATATATATTTATATATATATATAAAAGAGTAACTCTTAACAATTTTTTGGGCATGGAAACATGGACCAAGTTTTTTTTTTTTTTTCAACTACAAGTCAAAATGTTGAACTAATATTTTAGGAATTCACATCCCAAGAAATAGAACATAAAAAAAAAAAAAAAAAATGAAAAACATTCATCAAATCACAAATCAACACCTTGAGTCTTGACTTTGGAAGGTTGAATGCAGAGAGGCTAGCAGCCATGTTTGAGAAACAAAACAAAACAAGGGCTGGACCCATTTCATGACTTTTGGAAATGACAACCCACTAGTAGAAACCTAGTGCTCACGCAAAGGTGTGCTTTGCTTGCTGTACCTACTTACCAATGCCATTACCACAAGTTATTGGGGGAAAGAAAACTTCACCTCCCTTTCCTCCAAACTATCTTTTTCCAATAATAGCTCTCTGTTTGTCTTTGGGGTTAGAGTTTGAGGGTGATCTCAGCAAATGGGTTCAATTCACAAGCTTAAATTGCGATTGCCCAACATGATTAAACAAATAATTTGTTGAAGACAAAAGCAAACCAAAAAGTGTAACCATTGGAAGAAAGAAAAAGACAAGCAAGTGTGTTAGTACTAGTAGTAGATTGTGTGTGTTCATGGGAGCTATTCTTGGTCTCTTTTTTCAAGAGTGGGGAATGTTAATTTTGCTTTCGTTTTACGTAAGCGAATTGTGAATTCGGCACGTTTGTTTGTTTGTTTGTTCACATTCATTGAACCTCATTGCAACCCTTCTTTTTATGCATGTATAGTCCAACTTTGAAGTTCGAAGTTTATAGTATATTATAAATAAATCACTCATATTGTTCACACTAGAATATGGAGAAAACTCTGCAATTTTCTTTTGGTGTTTGCTTGCGCAAGAAAAACAAATTGTGCAGGACAGGACAACTTGTGATTATTATCCTAGAAATAGTTTCAGACAAATTTTACAAAAAAAGTTTATTTAAAATTTAAAAAAAGAAAAAGGAAATTACTTTCTCCTCTAAATTTCACACCCGACTGATGCAACAGGTTATTAGTGGTAAATAAAAAAGTGATGTCAATTATGGGTAACTAGTAAAAACTTGTCAACTCAATTGTTGAGAATTTCCTATCACGAACCTAGTTAGGCCTAGACCAGCACTGTGAGTCAATTATTTTTTAATGATTTTCTTCTCATTGTTTGGTCTTGAAGTTACCCTCACTTGGGTTGCAAGAAGTTAGTCTCGCACATTTGACTAATCACGAGCTGCTTACCTGCCTAAGGAGTTGATGCCGTGTCAAGTTTGTTAAAATAGCACATTACCACTCATGCATTTCATTATCATGACCAATATTGCAAATCTGAGTAAGAGATACCTCCATCTTTGCCTACAACATAATTGAACAAATATCAATTTGGATTGTTTTTGTTCATAGGTAAGGCCTTGAAATTATTCTCACAACAGAAAAATTAAAAGATTCAAAGCCTTAAAACTCTTTATGACCTTCCTATCTGTTATCAGAACCCCCAACACCTTTAGGATTGAAATGAAAAATTGATGTTTTATAATTGTTACTTTCATTACAGAAAAGAAGTTAGGATACATCTAAATTTGCCAGCGGGCAGTCTGACAGTAAAGAGGTTCTATGTAGCAGCTGAGTGTATCGGCATCGACAAAATCAGACAGGACCAAACAACATAATTAAGAGGCAGTGAACAATTACAGCAAGTAGACAGCTACTATGTTTGTTTGTGTCTAAAAAATCATTTTGATACAATGACATCAGACATGCAAATGAATGGAGCTTGTGGTGTCTGTGTTAGAACCCCTCATTCACTCTTTAAAAAAAAATGCAAATGAGTTCAGATCTCATTAAAACTGTACATTTATAACAATGACTAGTTCTCTCCCCACAAATTTATTAGGGTCTTTGCATATGATGGTTTCTGGATACTATATAATCATACATCACAATACATAATCACCAATTGACAGGAATAATGGCTCCAACATGACATCACAATCCATGACTGACAATTGATTGGCAATAATACTTGGGGCTAATGGCTAGGAATTATTTAAATCCCATAAAGTGTGAAATCCATCCTGATCGTGTTTGAATACAGAGACTGATTTCTAAAACCATGAGAGAATATGAAACTCATTTAACTCTTGTAAATCAACATAAGTCCCAAGCCTTGCAATTAAAGAATAAGCATCTTATGATTCTGGTTCAGGGACTCGGAATTTATATTAAGCAAATAAAATTATAGAAAGTCTACACTAATGCACAAAACAACAGAGCAATAAAGGCTTGCATATGGAACATCCATTTGATAGTTTCAAGGATTGACAATAAAAAGGCAATGATGAGTAATATTAAAGATACACTTTTCATTTCCTCCCCGCTGGGAGGGGGGGGGGGGGGGGTGTGGTGGTGGAGATAAGCAATTAACAAACAGGCAGAAACTAAGTCATGAGATGGACATTACAAAAAATTACAACACTAAGATACAGGGCGGGATCCAACTGGTGCACTGGACCACTTTATAGAATCAATTACAATTTCTCCAACCTGGGTGCTCAATCTACAGTAATTGTCCATTACCTGGCTTTCAAGGCGAAATCTACAAGCATTCTACGCTTACAGCTTCTAAGCAATCAACAAAAAAAGAGGCACTCACTTAGTGGCATTTATATACAAGCCTTTGCCCTCTCTCTCCACCATGAACTGACCCCTCTTTCTTTGTTATTTGCAGCATTAATAGTCACCAATTCATTTGGTGATAATCAACTAGGACACCTCATGCCAAGTATCTGAACAAATTAAGGTTGTCCTTGTCTCTTTCCAAATAATCTCGAGTGATCAGATCATCAATGCGCTTCTTTATTGCCTTCAAATCGGGCTGCATAATCACATTTCAAGCAACAGCAGTGAGATACAGCTGATTAAAAGAAACAGGACATAAATTATATATGAGAAAAAGAGGTGCCATAAAAACCTTGAACATGCGACCCAACTGCTCAACACACTCCATGACCAGCTGCTGGTGGCCTAAAACTTTACGGCTCTTCATGATGTGCACAATGGCATACCGTCTGTCTTTGTCAACATCTTCAATTACTTTCTTCTTCTCATCCACTGGAGGGAGAGGAATCTGCACATCAAACCAAGCAATAGATTAAACATCCCTAGCAAAAATCAGTAAATTGAAAAGGCAAACTGGAACTAAACATTCAGAAAATAGCTCAGTACCTTGATCCTCCTCATTTTGTCAGTAAACTTTGAGTTGAACTCATAGTAATCAGTAGGAGATATTGTTTTTGTGTTAGGCTCCTTGTTCAGAATCTTGTACTTCGCACATGACAAGGAGTGGAGAAGTCTAACAACGTCATTATCGGTCAAGTTTAATTCTGTCATGATGTCTGAGTAACTCAATCTATCTGAGGAATTGAAAAGCAACAGGGCCGAAGTCTGTCCCACAAGAAGAAGAATTAACCCTCTATAATAGCAAGAAATAAATCCATTCGGAAGTGGCACTCATAACCACATATAAGCATTAACAGAATAGAAATAAAACTTTGTGAACATATCACCTGAGAAGTGGTCACAATCAGTTCCATAGTTTTGGGTTCAAATTTCCCACTGATATTACAAGTACCCAAAGAGTATATCCACGTAAGTTTTCTGTGCTTTGTTTTTGTTTGATAGAATTCCAGGAAAACTTTGACACACTTGACCTAAAGCAATAGCAGTAAAAGAGAAGGATGTTAGCGACTTCCACAATAATTAACATTTGCAAATTTATATCATATCAACGAAAGAATTCCAAATTACCAACTCTGGTGGAAGGTTGAGGTCAAAAGACTTGTAACTTGGCCAAAAGCCAGTAGTCAGAACAGTAACAGTCAAGTCAATCCCTGGATTTGCATGTGAATTATTACTCAGATACTCCTCAAAGCTGGTCTGGTTTTCCCTGGTCAATGTTAAGTCAGTAACCTACAAGAAGGAAAAAAAAATTCAATGGAATAAGTCTGCACTAGAGTACTATTTTGGATATTGAATAGTGATAAAATATTGGGATCCATCAGTATTAAAAACTGTACTTCATTAACATTTAAAATTTAGTTCCTGAAAAATTTTAAGGTAACTAACCATTCTCTCCATCTTTGAGGTGAACTGACCACCACATTTCTGCTTAATCTTCGTCAAAATACTCCTCTCATGGTCATTATTTGCACTCTCGTCAAAAAGAAGCCGTCGGGCAAGCTTCTTCCTGCCATAAGTTATACAACATAAATTAATCATTTACAACTTCTTGTTCTTAAAGTAAGCATAAAGCAATAATCAATGCAATTTCAATTTTAAAAAGAATTGATTGAAGACAACAGATATTTGAAAATATGACTATTTACCTATAGAATTTGGCGAACAGGTCCATATCGCTGATATAGTCAAGCAACTTTACTACCTGCAGGTTGATTAGAAAATTATGAAGTTCTAAAATATTTCTATTAGAAGCTAAATAGAATAACTCATCAGGAGTGAAGGAGACCTTTTCAAGTGTTTCTTCAATGTCTTCATCACTCAGTTTCCCACTACTGCCTCTTTTAAGAATGTTATCACAAAAGGTAGCAAGCAATTCTGCACTTGAGCTTCCAGAAACCCCCTTGTTGCAGAAGACCTCAAAAGCCTCCTTGAGCGCCTAAAATGAAACACAGAATATTTAGATGTAGAGGAACATATGTGTGTGATCATGAAAACCCTGAAGGCATTTTCTAACACAAACCTTACGAAAAGTGTGATAATCATTCACATATGCTAGGTATTTTTCATGCAGCTCAATCACTTTTCTGACAAAAACCTGAAGAGCACACAATCTATAATAGTTTCCAATAATTAAACAGTCCAGACAAATTCTACAAGTACAATCTTCATACAATTACCTGTTCCTGCAAACCAACCAAGTCCTTCTTCTCCGCATGTGAAAATAAGATAAGAAAAAACAATAGTGAGCATTACAAGAAAAATGAACTGTTCAAATACTGGCACATATAAAAAGATCAATTAAAAAAAGAAAAAGAAAAAAAATAGAAGTATGCAATGGTCAAGATACAATGGTCTGGAATAAGTCACCGATTTTAACGTTCTGATCATTTTTCTTGCATCATTCTATACTAAGTCACTAATGCTAATTTTATTTATCACTAATCATAAGATGATATGTAATGTGAAGGCATTTAAGATGTGGCTCAAATTGTAAGCCTATTGGAGCTCACCTTTTAGATTGCAAGTGAACTTACAAAGTGTGATTTTCTGTTGGATTAAAAAAAAATTGAAGGATTTTCTCACTTATTCTAAAAAAAAAAAAATAAAAAAAAAAGGTTGAAAAATTCAGTAATAATTGGCTGAGTCATCTTTACATTTATCAATCCAATCAGGTTGTTATTTACTCATTACATTTTCTTAAATGATTAGCATCAGGTCATTAAAAATGAGTTAAGAACCTAGAAATAATTTTAATTTTGAAAGATCATACACATAAGCCAATTCACCCATATAGGCTATGGTAACCATACACTTTATGGACTCATACTTATAATGGCTGTATTCATAATGAACTTATAATGACTGTATAAATTAAAATTAATCTGTTTGCATGTAATTATTTTTTTATAAAACATTTTCTGTGTCTTCATGCCTCACTCTTTTGATTCCAGTATTCCACTTTGTTGAAACAAGTGATCTTTACACGCTTATTTTTATACTGTTATAAGTTTTGTTTTATATTTCCATATATACCTATCACATCTCTGAAACATATTCATATTGGCTAACTAGAACTCAACCTCAAAATCAATCTTCAAAACAAGGAGCAAATTAGAATGTAGCATATGGCCTCAGACTACTGAAATTTCTGCCAGAGATCCCATTGGATACTTCAGACATTCTAAAAGTTTACCGAGCAATAGGGCAACAAAAAGGCCTACCAATTAAGTGCAAACAAAACACAAAAGTCAAGTAAACCAAATGTATCTAATCTTACATTTTGTACAGGGAAATGTACCATGTCTGAAATAATTCAAAGTGTTGCATGTTGTCACCAAGATTTTAGAATGGCTCCATGAATATAAGAACAATAAAACACTTATGTGAAGAAGAAGTATGGATGCCACCTCAAGGTTATGAAAAGAAAGTATTTGCTTATTCGATTCCTACTGTGGTATTAAGTGACCAAAAACACCTTCTTGGAAAATCATTGAAAAGAAATCAAGGAACAGACCTTCTTGTTGCTTGCTGCATCTTCTGCTTGTTTGACCAAGGCTGTTACTTCAGCAGTGACATGCTGCATTACAGAACAGTGGAAAAAACAGCTTTAATGAGAGATAAGGAAGATGTGCCATGCATAAGATCCCTTTTTAATTGAAGACAAATGGATAAAGCATAAGCTGGAGGCTATTAACCTGCTTAAATATGCTGGAAACAGGTTCTATGCCTTGAGGTATTTTAAAAAGAAGCCTGAGCCTTTTTTTATTTTTTGATAACTAAAAAAGAAGCCCGGACATTTTTGACAAATCTTCCACCTTAGACATCATTAAACACAAAAAAATAATAATAATAAAGTGATAAGAAAGCAGCAATAACTGCCCAATTTTTAAATAATCTCAGCAAAACTATTTCAAAAATAATATAATTACCAAGCACCTTGTCGTCTCTAACCAATGCATGGCATTGAGAGTCATCGTTTTCAAGCAGTTGGGTCGCATATACAGACAAAAACTCATGTTGAACTTTCTACAATGAAGAAAGAAGAAGTCATAATAACAAAGTAGCAGCCAGATTTACAGATTTAGTAATAAAACATTGAAAGGCATTGCAAGAATCAATGAGCATCACTAAAACATTTAATCTTTCATCAACCTAATAAAACATCATTCACAGGACTACTACACCAGGAAAGCTAGATTACTTTTTTTTTAAATATAAAAGGTACAAACCTCCAGTAGCTTTGCCTCAGTACTAGAATGCAAGTAAAGAGAAACCCCATCTTTCTCTCGTCTTAAGCACTTCTCAGCCTGGAATTCCCAACACACATTAGGAATAATTCTATATTTATAAGAAATCACTTTTTACCAAATAACAAGGGCATATAAAGTTTACTTTCAGCATATAATCTGGACAAGACTCTTCTAGAATCCAGCTGGAAGCTTTCTGAGAATAGTAAGCAACAGTATCTTTAAGAAACGCTGCCTCAAAATCATTTTCATACTGATCCATTTGCCCATTCCAATTGCGACAAATATATCTAAAACATTCCTCAGTAAAGCTCGATCAACCTGCTCTCCTTCACGTTCTTTATCGATCTGATTGAAAAGAATTGTTTTAAGTAGACTTATTTCAGGGCTATACAAGTGCAGTATATAAAACAGGCAAAAATACAAACATACCAGAGAAATTATAACATCCCTAACTTTTCCATTGAACTCCTGGTATACCTGAAATCAGAATTAAAATTTTTTTGATAGGTAAATAATACTTCATTCCAAGAACATTGAAAAGGTGCAATGAAAAAGCCAAAGCACACAGGCAGCGTGCTTAGAACCAAAACAAAAAAACAAAAAACTAGGATGCATGAAAAGCACAGCTATCTAGCAAATCTGGTAATTCTGTATCACGATTTATATTTCTTTTGAAGGAAAATGAACATAAAATTGGATGCAAGACTGTTAAGTCTTAATTTGGAATGTGAACTAATCCATTATCAAGAGGCAATAAAAATAAGAATGGCCTATACAACATTAATCAAGATGGAACCATCACATAGGGGTTCAGACATGACATACCAGATCACGGAAGCCAGTAAGTCCAACTTCATTAAGGCGCGGAAGGATCCTCCGAGCAATAAAATATCGATCAAGATAACTGAAGAAATGAGAAAGCCATCTCCCCAGAACTTTGTAGATTGCCCACCTTTTCACAAGCTCTCTCAACATAAATTCATCATGCTTCTCTTTTAAGGATGGTAGTACCTGTACAGAAGAAGAAACCGTTAGAAGTTGATTGCAAGAGAACTATAAATACATTTTATTTATTGGTAAGTTACGCACCCAGTGGGTTTTGAACCCACAAACTCACCCTCAATCCCATTATTATTGGAGAGGGAAGTGCCAATTGAGCTATAACTCATTGGCAAGAGAATTATAAATACATACACAAATAAATATATATATATATATATTTATAAATACACATGCACACAAACAATAAATTAGAGCTAAGATCCATGACATTGCTTTAGCTAGAAGTGAGATACTGATCCAGCAAATGTCCTTATCTTGTTAATTACTTTCCAGACAGTTTTCCTCACTCCTCATAGATAACTAAAGTCTAAAGACTAAAGTGCTGATATGATAATACTAATCTCAGAACCAAACAAACAATAACCGGTAATACTTCTTTTCCAAAGAAAAGAATAAGAATGCTTTCTTCATCTTTTAACATAATCACAAACCATTGAGAACTTGAAAGGCAGAAAGCTTCTGAGAATGGTATAACAAGCAGTAACAATATTAAATTACAGTGGATGTGTAATATTACCTTTTAATGTTTCCTTAATCTCATTTTTGCATGCAAAAAATGGGCAACAAAGCATGAACTTAAAATCTAATCAACATGCAGCAGAGGCCATCAAATGATCGACAAGTAAATGTGAAACCTATTGAAAATTAACAAAATTGTTCTCCAATCCGAGAATGAGGTAACTCAAAGAAATATAACAGCCACTTCAGAGATGGGAAGGATGCTCAATTGTCTTGACAGAGAGGCCAAATGTAGGGATCTTGGATCTGTGAGGGTGAATATAACACCTTAAGAAGTCTCATTTTGATGGCTCGATCTGTTGGTAGTGACCAGGTGATAATAGTGTTAGTATCATATGTAATTATTCTATCAAATCTCTCCTTAACATTTAAGCTTTCCATCACACCACATCAAGCAACACTCTGACTAGCTTCCCTTTCAAATGGAATTCTTTTTCGTAATAATTTAGGTGTCATGTGTCACAACAATCCAATGCTTGCCATTAGAGTGCCTTTACTCAATCATCGACCCATTGGCTCATATAGCGCATATGGATTTTAGGTTTTTGAGAGTTGAATGCTAAGACCCTAAAGAAATGCTTCCCTTATTATAAACAAAAAATGAGTTTCAAAGTAAAATAAATAACTGCCAACTCTGCTGACAGTAAAATAAAGGTTGAGCCTGATACATTTAACTCTTTAATAAAGCGAAGGTTAATAATAATAAAAAAAGAACTCCTCACTAACTATGGTATCAAGAGACCTCAGTCTAATTCTTCATGTTCAAAATAATATATCCAGTAATAGCATACTAAACATCTCTTAGCAGAGATCTGTCAATGCCTCACTATGTAATAACCTTCCCTTGTGGGCTAGCGAGATTTCAATTAGGGCAATAAACCATTGTCTTCGCAACCCACAACTGAACCAACCCAAAAACATAAAGGATAAAACCTAGTAAGGAGAACTCCAATTCTCCAATGTCACACAAGAATAAGATTCAACTAAATATATTTGTTGCCTTCCAAAGATGAAAGGAAGCCTGACGTCTTCCCTGATTTTATACAACTCACACTGCATTTCCTGTTCTGTAACCATTCAATCCTATACCTCCCAGCATGATATTCTACAGCAAGCAGTTTTATCACACACATTTCTTCAAGCCACTTCAAAAAAAATTGGCAAGAAAACATGTAATATTCCTCACCGTTGAAGTTATGTGCTCTTCAAATGTTTCCCGGTACTTATAGTAGATCTGTTGGGAATAATCATGAGGAGGCCTCTGTGTACACATGTTATAGATGGTTCTGTGCATATAACATCAAGCAAAACAAACAATATCACAATCATTTCCATCAAACTCTAAAACTTTAAAACACACACAATTCATAAAAAATAATTATTATTATAAAACAAAGCAAATAAAGCAAAATGGCAAAGAAATCAATACGTGTAGAGCATCATGTAGTCCTCGCTGCTGAACTGCGGCTCGGGCAACCCTTCTAGAATGTTCTTCAGCTTTGTGATCGCCTTCTGCATAAGCTCCCATCCTTGTTCGAAGCGTACGATCTCTCGCTCACCCATTGGCATACTGCTATAGCCATAATTCCTTAACCCCCAAAACCAAAACCTGCAAAACAAAACACCCAATATCAAACTTTCACTCACATCCCATTATTTCAATTACAAAATTTCACACAAAACTTGTTGAACAAGAAAGAAAACCCCAAATTGAATTTCCCAGATGCATAAATTGAAAGCTAAACAAAATTTCCTCTATCCTCAGTCCAAAACCCCTAATGCTCTCTGTTTTCTCAGCTGAGGAAGAGGAAGCATTAAAGTACAACTGAAAGAGCTCAAAATACAAATTGGGATAATCTTTGTTAGGAAAAAAAAAAAAAAAAAACACCTTTCAATACAAAAACATAGCATAAAACGAATCAAAATGTTAATTTTTGAAAAAAAAAGGATGAAGATTACAGAGGAAATTTCAAACATTTTTTTTTATCTTTCTTCCTCTCTAAAAGGAGTTGTGTTCTCTCTCTCAAAGAACACAAAAAGCTGTTATATGAGAAACCCATCAAAAGAAAGTAATAAGAATCAAGAATGCAACAAGAAAAATGCACAAGAATTCAACCAAAAGTTCAGTGCAAGTTGGTAACTTTGTAGAACCCAAAAAAAAAAAAAAAAAAAAAAAAGGAGTTTTTGTTTGGCAATTCTTTCTTTGTTTGATTCTCCTAGAAAGACTTTCTTTGCTTGAAATGGCAAAGACTAGGAAAAAGAAAAGAGTACATTGACTACTGTGTGTTGCTTTCTTGATCCTTCTCTTTCTCTTTTCTTCTCTTCCTCTCTGTGTTTTTGAGAACGAAAGTGAAGGAGATGGTTCCTTCTTATTCTCTCTCACCCAAAAAAGAAATTCCTTTTTTCTGTTTTTTCCCGCGGGAAGACAATGTGAAATTGGGTTTTAACTACAAGTTGGAGTTGGAGGAGCCGTTATATACTCTCAATTTTTCATTTGGCTCCTTCTTTGTTGTGCTAAATTACAATTTTTGTACGTTTTAAGTTTGAGTAAAATTCAATCTAGTCCTCTAAATTCAATCTAACTTCACTTTTAATTATCTAATTTTTTAAACTTTACTTAATTCGGTCCTCTAAATTTTAACTTTATTTGAGTCATCCCTCTCTGTCAAAATTGTGGTGTTAGTGCCTTTGAAAATGACATAATTTTGATTTTCTTTGAATTTTACAAGTTAAAAAAAATTAAAAAAATAATAAAATACCTTTTAAAATTTTTTAATAAAGATTTAAACAAAAAAAATTAAGCCCAAAACACAAACAAATAAAAAAATTCAGCAACAAAATCAAGCATCTTGCAAATTATTTAGTTGAGGTAAAAATCGAGCAAACCTAGTATCATAACCCATAACCATAATCGAGCAAACTCAAATCTGCCATAAACCTTCAAATTGGACCCGAATCTTTGTCTTTGTTGTTGTCATGATAGAGCTTAGTGAGCAAAAAGATGCTCTAGAAAAGATCTAGTTGATGCAATACTAAGTGATCTCTATAGTTTCGACCAAAGGCATCAATTTCTTGTAGGATTTTAAGGCTATGATAGAGACCCTAAGACTTTTGGCAAGTTTGTGTTATATTTTGAGTTATGCTTATAATGTTTAATTATAATACATTGTTGAAGGTGGCAATCTCACACTTTCATGACTTAAAAAGACACATAAGGGATGAAAAGTATATGTCAAAATTGGAGGCATGATTGAACAGGCAATTTCAATTAAGTCATACATATAAATCTCATGATCTGTTTAAAGGAGATTAGGAGTTATTTTAAATCCCATAAAGTGTGAAATTAATCCAGATAGCATTTGAATACACAGACTGATTTCAAAATCCATGAGAGAATATGAAACTCATTTTACAGTTGTAAATCCAACTCATGTCCCTCCCAAGCCTTTTAATAAAAGCATAAGCATCTTACGACGTGAGCTCAGTGACTTGGGAATTACATTAAGAAAATAAAATTATATAAGTACAGACTAATGAAACAGTTAAAACTCTCCCTCTGTAGGAGCCCCTCTCTCTCGCCTTAGCACGAGTCCTCACTCCCTCATTCTAATACGAGTTCTTCCTGGGTCTCAAGTAGCCCACAGGGCTTGACATTCACTCCTCACCGAAATGGATCAAGCAATCATTGATGGGTTACAGCATCTCCAACTCACTAAAGAAGAAGAAGAAGAAATCTCCATATCAACCACTAGTAGATCAGACCTTTTGGATGAGTGTGAGCTGAGTCTATTTGGTCGACTTCTAGCAAATAGACACCAGAATATGAGAGTACTAAAATCCACTCTAAGATCAGCCTGGAAGATGGGCTCGGATTTAAGGATCGTAGATGTGGGAAAAAATATCTTCCAGTTCAAGTTCAGCTCAAATTATCAAATGGAATGGGTAGAGAGAAACGGTCCTTGGAACTTTGACAATAACCTCTTGCTCCTCTGCAGATGGAGGAAAGGATTATCAGTAACGAATATCTCATTCACTCACTCTCCTTTCTGGATTCAAGTTTGGGGTCTTCCCTTTGAAAGTATGATAGAAGAAGTTGGAAAGGATCTCGGCAACAAACTGGGGAAGTATATTGAATCGGATAGGCAATCTTGGCTGTCAGAACAAGCAAAATTTATGTGGATATGAGTGGATATACCCATTGATAAGCCTCTGCGAAGGGGTGGAAATATTGTCAATCCGGAAGGAGATAAATACTGGATCACATTCAAATACGAAAGGCTTCCCAATTTTTGCTTTATTTGTGGAGTTTTGGGTCATGATAAGAAGCATTGTTTTGGGTATCAAGGTAAGTTTGAAGGCCACAGACAATATGGGGACTGGCTCCGAGCAAACAGTGGTTCCAAAGGAGGTTTTGAAAAACAAAAAGCTGCAAGCAGCGGTGGGTTTGAGGAAAGAATGGATGAGGACCTCGGTGATCGGCATATTTTGATGACTACCAGTCCGGCGAGCTTGGGAGCGGAGCAGATGGGGCTCTCATCATCTCAGTCAAATCACACAAGCCCCAAAAACACAAAACAGGGACAAGGCAACACGTTAGTCATGCTGTCAGCGAAAAATCAAGGAAAAGATGATACGGTACGCCCCTTGAGCCCTGCACCCTCTTCAAACAAGCACCCATGTGATTCCCAAAAGCCTTTAGAGGCGGGAAAGGAAATAGGAGCTAATCCTTCTATTGTGGGCTTTCATATGCACCCACTTGAGGCCCAAAAGCCAACCAGCCCGAAGAAACCCACAAGCAAACCTTCATTTACAAATGAGCCCACCAACACCCCTTTAAGCCTGAGGAGAGGAAATTTGAAAAGAGTTGCTAGAGCCCAAGGAAGGAAAACTCAAAACATTAACATGCAAGCACAAAGTCCAGCTGGACTTTCGGGTTCCAAAAGAATAGCAATGCATGACTGTCTAGATGAGAATGTAAACAAACCTCAGAAGAAGCAACGTGAGTCATACCAAACCGAAGCACAGGACAACTTAGAGAGATCGACGGTGGCTGCTACGCAGCACCACCGGGAGTAATGAATTCCCTCTGCTGGAACTGCCGGGGAATTGGGAACCCTCGGACAGTTTTTGCGCTCCGTGATTATGTGCGGCGCTGGAATCCCAAACTTGTCTTCCTTTCGAAGACAAAAATGAAGAGTAGACGTATGGAGAAAGTAAAACACAGTCTAGGATTTTCGAATGGATTAATTGTTCCTAGTAGGGGTCGCAGAGGAGGTCTTGCTTTGCTCTGGTCCAGTGACACTAATTTGGAAATTAAAAGTTATTTAGACTGTCACATTGATGTGGTAATTACGGGATCAGGCAATGGTTTTTTGTGGAGGTTCACTGGGCATCCGGAGACTCATCTCAGGGAAGAATCTTGGAAACTTCTTTCTTTTCTCAATAGTCAATTTAATTTTCCCTGATTTTGTTGTGGTGATTTTAATGAAATTCTTTCTATGAATGAAAAAGCAGGAGGTGTCCTTCGCTCTCAAAGCCAAATGGATAGCTTCCGACAGGTTGTGAATTTGTGTGGCTTCAAGGATTTAGGGTATTGTGGCCCTGATTTTACCTAGTGTAACATGAAAGAGGGGAGTAACAGAATTTTGCTTCGCTTGGACAGAGTCTTGGCTACCTCAGAGTGGCTTGAGCATTTCAAGAATCCGAGAGTGCATCATCTGGTCGAATCAACATTAGATCATTGCATTCTCATCACCACTGACTCACCCCCCCCCCCCCCCCAGTTTGTAAAAGAAAACGACGTTTCCATTTTGAGGCTATGTGGGTCAAAAGGGAAGATTGTAGAGAAGTCATTGAAGCTGCTTGGAGCTCAGGCACCCTAGCCACCACTCCAGAAGGGGTTGCCTTCAACCTCCAAAGATGTGCAATTGCACTAACTAATTGGAACTAGAATGTGGTGGGCAATATTCCAAAGAAAATTCAAGAAAAGAAAAGAGCTCTCAATTCACTCACCATTGAAGACAGAGGCACTAGGGGGCAGAAATTAACCAACTTAGAAGGGAAATTAACGATCTCTTGGATAGTGAGGAGACCATTTGGAGGCAGCGCAGCAATGTACATTGGTATAGGGAAGGGGACTGAAATACAAAGTTTTTCCATGCCCGAGCTTCTGAAAGAAGAAAAAAAAACACCATTTTGGGGCTGTGGAATTATGATGGTGTTTGGTGTGAGAGTGAGGACAACATTGTAGCCACTGCAATATCTTATTTTGAGAAGATTTACTCCACTTCCTCCTCAAGTGGAATCAGTGAGGTCACTTGTGCATTTCCTAGGTGTGTTGCTGAGGATATGAATGCTGAGCTTACCAAGGTCTTTACAAGAGACGAAGTCACCAATGCGCTTCAACAGCTCCACCCAACCAAAGCACCCGGGCCTGACAGTATGTCTGCAATCTTTTTTCATAAATATTGGGACATTGTGGGGCTAAATATCATGAACATGGTTTTAAATGTTTTGAACTCAAATATGCCCATAACTGAAATAAATAAAACCAATATTGCTCTCATCCCAAAAACCAGCCAGCCCTCCAAAATGGCAGAATTTCGCCCAATTAGCCTCTGTAACACTACATACAAGCTCATATCAAAAGTCCTAGCCAATAGACTCAAATCAATCCTTCTAAGTGTCATCACCGAAAATCAAAGTGCATTCATTCTGGATCGCCTTATCTCAGATAATGTCTTAGTGGCCTTTGAATTCATGCATTATTTGAACCATAAAGATGAAGGGAAGGATAATTACATGTCAATTAAATTAGATATGAGTAAGGCTTTTGATAGAGTTGAATGGAAATTTATCCAAGAGGTTATGGAGAAAATGAGTTTTGCTAAAAAATAGGTGGACCTTATTATGCATGGCATCTCTTCTGTGTCTTATTCAGTTATCATTAATGGCGAGGCCTGTGGAAACATCACCCTTTTAAGAGGTATTAGGCAGGGAGACCCCCTCTCCCCTTACCTCTTTCTTCTTTGTGCTGAAGGCCTTTCAGCGCTCATTCATAAAGCTGCCCGAGACAAGCAGATTAATGGAATTTCCATTGGTAGAGGATGCCCAATACTCACTCACCTCTTCTTCGCCAATGACAGCCTCCTTTTTTGCAAAGCAAAGGAACAAGAATGTCAGAAGCTTGTCGACATCCTTAACAGCTATGAAGCAGCTTCAGGGCAAAAAATTAATACCGACAAGTCTTCTGTCTTTTTCAGCCTAAACACCCCTCAAGAGAGAAAGGAAAGCATTCTGAATATCCTTGGTCCAATGCAAGACTCCAAGCATAACAAAAACTTGGGGCTCCCCACTATCATTGGAAAATCCAAGGCTCAGGTGTTTGAGGAAGTAAAGGAAAGGGTGGCGAAGAAACTTGCTGGTTGGAAAGGAAAGCTTCTATCAATAGGGGGGTGGGAGATTCTTATCAAGGCGGTAGCCCAAGCAGTGCCCACATACACAATGAGTTGCTTCCAACTCTCTAAGACTTTATGCAAAGATCTAGAAAATATGATGAGGAATTTCTGGTGGGGGCAAAGGGATGATGAGAACAAAATAGCATGGGTCAGCTGGAATAAGATGTGTAAATCAAAGTTTCATGGAGGGATGAGTTTCAAAAACATCCAAACTTTCAACCAAGCCATGTTGGCCAAGCAAGGTTGGAGAATTCTCACCAACCCAAACTCTTTGATGGCTCGGGTTTTTAAAGCCAAGTACTTTCCCCATGATGAAGTTCTCAATTCCAAAAAAGGAAGCAACCCTTCTTATACTTGGCGGAGCATCCACAATAGTCTTGAGGTGATTAAGAAAGGCACAAGATGGAGGATGGGTAATGGCCGACGAATGCATATTTGGGATGATAAGTGGCTGCTAACGCCAACGTCTCACAAAGTGATCACGCCCCAAACAGATTTTGAAGACTATCCAATGATATCCTCCCTTATTGATAATGATACCAGATGGTGGAAAGTAGAAGTGGTCAGGTCCATCTTTTTACCCTTTAAAGCTAGAGCAATTTTAAAAATCCCCCTCAACTATAATCTACCCGAAGACAGCCTCATCTGGATAGGCAATAAACGAGGGGTCTTTACAGTCAAAAGTGCATATCACATTGCTTCAAGCCTAGTGGACTCAAATGAGGATGGAGAGTGCTCATCTTTTGATTCAAAAACTTTACTGTGGAAGAGGATTTGGCGCCAGAAAGTTCCACAAAAACTCAAAATCTTTTCTTGGAGGACTAGTGTAAATGGCCTTCCCACTATGTTAAACTTAAGTCACAAAGATATTCATTGCTCAAGCTTCTGCCCTCTATGTGACAAGGACATTGAATCCATTGCCCATGCACTACTCCTCTGTGATCACGCTAAGTTGACTTGGGCACAATGGCACAATTGCCCAATTGAAGTAACTTCCTCATCTAGAGAACCAGTGGATATTGCCTTAAACATTACTGAGAAAGGTTCCCTAAATGACTTGAAGCTCTTCTTTGCAGTGGCATGGTCCATCTGGTGGAATCGTAACCAAGCTATACATGAAGACTCGGGCACTCCTCCCAGCCAGGTTTGGGAAATGGCAAACAGAATTCTTTATAAGTATAAAGATGCTTGTTCCCTGCCTGCTTTTTCTCCAGCCCCTACCCGAACGACTTGGCAAGTCCCTCCCTCGGGTTTCTTCAAGATTAATGTTGATGGCGCTGCTTCAGACGATGGCAGGCCTTCTAGCATTGGAGTGGTGATTCGTGATTGTCGGGGCTTCCTCATTGCAGCATCAAACAAAATTCTTCCAATGCCCTTCTCTGCTGAGATCACTGAAGCAATGGCGCTGTAAGAAAGGGTGCTGCTTACTTTGGAAATGGGGATCTCCCATGTCATTGTTGAGTCTGATGCTCTCTCAATTATTCAAGCTATCATTGAAAGTGATATGGGTGGTGAGCTGGGGCACATTGTTCAGAACATTAAAGATATCTCTTCCTTTTTTTCTTGGTGCTCTTTTCAGCATTTGAAAAGGAGTGGCAACAGAGCAGCCCATGAATTTGCAAGAGCTGCTAGAATTTCAGGTGTTTCTTAGGTTTGGAAAGGTGTGTGTCCAAGCTTTGTGAAGCATGTAATCTTAGAGGATGGTGGCTTGTGGATGTTTGTAGTTTGTTCTCTCTGTTGTAACTCAATTTCAAATGAATGAAATTTCATATGTTCCCCATCAAAAAAAAAAAAAAAGTACAGACTAATGCACAAAACAACAGAGTAATAAAGGTTTGCAAATGAAGATGGAGTGATGTACCATCCATCTAATAGACAATTAACAGACTAGCATAAACCAAGTCATGAGATTGGACATCTATATCTATTTATATATGTATATATATATTTATATATATCTAAAAGCTAAAGCGTAGCATTAATCGTTGCTACGCTCCAGTTGAGCTACATCATCGATCATGATTCATGTTACATTTTTTTTCCCTTCATTTTTTAAACAATATTAATATATAAATATATAGTGCAACTTTACACATTCTCTAACTCATTAAATCCAACTCACTATGAACAACCTTACACATTCTTTAACTCATGAAATCCAACACACCATTAATTTGGCCTTCTTCCAATTCTCAACTCTTCATTTCCCCCTTCAATTGCTACTCCTGTGATTAACTATGTTATTTTTAACATTATAAATTTCCAGTTGCTCTCTCTACATCCGCAAAAGTTGCCAAAGTAGCATTAGATTTGGAAAGTCCCTTTAAGGTATGTTCTTTCCCTTTTTATTTTTTCTTTTCCCCCAACTTCAATTTTTCCATTGGATTTCTAAAGTTTGTGGATGATATGCTTTTTTGTGGGTTGCCGACAATGTGATCACTTTGGGGCTATGGGTTGCTAGGATTGGTTTGTCGGTTATGAGAAGGGTTTTCAAGAATTAGAAATCTCTACAACAACTTCTTACTTCATATTCATGTTTTACAATTTTTATTTTATATTTGTGTTTTACCCGTTCAATTTGTTTATCTTTGATATTTTAGTTTTCTTACATTTGACATTTGTTTAACTCTATGTAAAAAATAAGAAGAAAAGAAAACTAAAGTTTAATGTATTTACCTTCGATAGTTTCGAAACAATAATAGAGCATATGCTATAATTATACTCCAATTACTGCTTTCATATTTTTTGACTCAATGGTTTTTTTTTTGTGGGACCTTTCTCAATTTCTGTTTGGCTTCAACAAATATTATGTTTAGTACACTTTTTCTTATTATGTGCAGCACATAATAATTTGATCTTGCAGTCCAATAGACAATAAAAAGTCTATCTCAAAAGTTTCATTATGAGGAAATAGAAAATCTCAAAACATGATTGGGGGTTTAAATTTTTATCTGATTTTGATAATGCTAAATATGGAATTTGGTTCTTGCAAGGTTTAGGATCATTGACTTAGATAATACTTCTAAAAATAGTTCAATTTTTAAAGAGAACAAATTATTTTCCATAAATTTTAGAGAATAAATTATACATTATACCGTATTACAAAATAATTATATATTTTCACCCATCACGTGAGTTTGCGACTAGTATATATTTAAAAGATGAAGCATAGTATTTATTGTTACTATACTCATGGTGAGCCACATCATTTACCCATTTTAACATTCTCTCTTGTTTTAAACTCTTTTTTCTTCTTCTTAATTTCTCAACTTATTGTTATACTTTCTCTAACTTTTTCTCTTCCTTTTTCCTTTGGGTAAATTACAACTTACCCATCTGTGGTTTGACTGAAATTTAAGTTGCCTACCTGTGGTTTGAAATCTCATGATGCAAATGTTTCGCTGGCTTCTTTTTTATCTTATTTGATATTGTATTTTCATGTTTTTTGTGTTTTTGGAGGAAATAGATATAAAAGTGGAATAAAATTACATATTTAGCCTTGTTTTTAACAGAAGTGGGTTACATAATTCTAACTAAGCTAACCTCAGGTGGGTAAAGTGTCAAATTTTAAATTACAGGTAGACAACTTAAATTTTAGCCAAACCACATGTGGGTAAGTTGTAATTTGCCCTTTACCTTTTCATCTCCCCACTAATATCTACTTTAATATCACTTTTCATCTATCTTTTTATCTTCTTTTATTTTTTGCTTTTTTTATTCCTCTCTTCTTACTATAAATTTACAATTCTCTTTCCCATTCTATACATAGATTTCCCACACAAAATGTTATTTCTCTCTCTTTCTCTCTCTCAAATTTTTTATTTTTCATTTTTGGTGGATTTTTTTTAAAATATTTTTCTTGCATCTCTACTTTAGGTTGATAAATTTTTGTATTATTTGGAACTCTACTTTGGGTTGATGCGATTAAGTTTTGTATTTTTAGGTTGTTATATTTTTTATTCTCTTTGATTTTATAGATTTTATCATATTTCATTATAAAGATAGTATATAAAAATATAATGTTATTTTATTACATAAAATGACTAAGATAATTTGGTGTTTATTACTATATTTTTTCATTTTTACTTTTTTTTCTTCTCGTATTATTTTCTATAATTTTCTTATTATTTTCTCTCACATCCTCTCTTGAAAAATTGGTTATTCTCTTTCTCTTGATTTTTTTATTTTTTCTTCCAACTCTACTTTATATTGATGAATCATTGTGATTTTTAAAACTCTATTTTGTGTTCGTTCGTTTTGATGTTATATTTTTTAGTTCTCCATAACAAGTAGTCTCTCTCTCTCTCCAATAAAATTTAGAGAATAAATTATACATATTCAGTATAAGTGTGATATGAGTTTTGATTATCATGATAAAGTTCTTTTAAGAGAATGAATAATTTGAATAATTTATTTAAATAAAAACTATAGATACATACATACATACATATATATATATTTTTGGCTTAAATGTATAATCAAACTCGTGCAATTCATTTTAAAGTAACGACGTTAAAATAAATGAATAACTTCCCTAAATATTACATTTGTATATTCATAACCTTTATGTTTAAAAAGACTTTCACATAAATTTAGTCGTTTCGAAGTGAACTAAAATGTTACATTAATGTGGCTCAACAAAAACTTAATAACAATAAATACTATGCTTAAGATTTTAGATATTATGAGTTTAAGATTTATATTTTTTATAATAAATTTGGATTTAGAATAGGTGCTTTTAACCCAAACATGTTTTTTTTTTCCATTATGTAAGTGCACATAAATAGATCGAAGTGGACCAAAATGGACTGAAGTAATCTGAATGGAACAAAGTGGACCGGATGGACATAATAGGACCGAAAGAAACAAGGTGGACCCAATGGACCGAATATGACCAAAGTAAACCGAATAGGACTGAAGGGGACCGAATAGGAGCAAAGTGGACCGAATAAGAACAAATGGACAGATTAGGACCAACGTGGAAAAAATGGACCGAACAGGACCAAATTGGACTGAAGTGGACAAATTGAACCGAAGTGGCCGTAATAGGACCAATGTTGACTGAATAAGACCGAAGTGGACAGAATGGATCAAATTAAATCAATATGGACCGAATAGAACCAAAGTGGACAAAATGGACCGAATAGGATCAGAGTGGACTAAATAGGACCAAAGTAGAGAGAATGGACTGAATAGGACTAAAGTGGACCAAATAGAACCAACGTAGACTGAATAGGACCAATGTGGACAGAGTAGGACCGGAGTGGACAGAATAGGACCAATATGGACAGAAAGGACCGAAGTGGACTAAATAGAATGAAGTGGACAGAATGATATAAATAGGACCGAATGGACCGTATAGGACCAAATTGGACTGAAGATGACAAAATTGACTAAATAGAACCAATTTGGACCGAATAAGACTTTTGAATATTTATCATTTTTATTGCATTTTTAGGGCTCATATTTCTAATGTCTAATTTCTTTATATTTTTAAACTCAAAACTAAAGAGTTTAGCCCAAATATAATAAAATTTCATACTTTTCAACCCAAAAATTAAGAAGAAAAAAAGAATTTTTGAGCTAAACTTGAAAATGCAACCTACAAAAAAAAATTAATTTAAGACCCATTTAGTCTAAAATGGACTGAAGGGACCGAAAATAACCAAGTGGACCAAATTGGACCGACGTAGACCTAATTGGACCACATTGGACCGAATGAGACTAAATAGAAATAGTTTAATTTTTAGGGTGAACAAATTATCTTCAACAAATTTTAGAAAAAAAAGTATACATTATATTATAATACAAAATAATTATTTATTCTCATGCATTGTGTAGGTTTGCAACTAGTTATAATAAATTACAACACAAAGATACAACGTGGGATCCAACTAGTGCACTGTACCACTTCGTGGAATCGATTACAATTTCTCCAACATGGGTGCTCAATCTACAGTAATTGTCCATTTCTTGGCTTCCAAGGAAAAATGTACAAGCGTTCTCCGCGTACTGCTACTAAGCAATCACCAAAAGAGGCACTCACATGGTGGCATTTATGTACATGCCTTTGCCCATTTTCTTTCCACCACGAACTTAGCCTATTTTCTTTGTTATTTGCAGCAGTAATAGTCACAAATTCATTTGGTGATATTCAACTAGGCCACCTCATGCCAAGTACCTCAACAAATTAGGCTTATCCTTGTCTCTTTCCAAATAATCTCGTGTGATCAGATCTTCAATTCGCTTCTTTATTGCCTTTAAATCGGGCTGCAAAATCACATTTCAAGCAACAACAGTGAGTTATGGCTGATTGAAAGAAACAGGTCATAAATCATAAATGAAGATAGTGACATAAATACCTTGAACATGCGACCCAACTGCTCAACACACTCCATGACCAGCTGCTGGTGGTCTAAAACTTTACGGCTCTTCATGATGCGCACCATCGAGGCATCAATGTTATACCGTCTGTTCAAAACTACATCTTCAATTACTTTCTTCTTCTCATCCACAGGAGGGAGAGGAATCTGCACATCAAACCAAGCAATAGATTAAACATCCCAAGAAAAAATCAGTAAATTGAAAAGGTAAACTGGGACAAGACATTCAGAAGATAGCTCAGTACCTTGATCCTCCTCATTTTGTCAGTAAACTTTGAGTTGAACTCAAAGTAATCAGTAGGAGATATTGTTTTTGTGTTAGGCACCTTGGTCAGAATCTTGTACTTCGCACATGACAAGGAGTGGAGAATTCTAACAACGTAATCATCGGTCAAGTTTAATTCTGTCATGATGTCTGAGTAACTCAATCTATCTGAGGAATTGAAAAGCAACAGGGCCGAAGCCTGTCCCACAAGAAGAAGAATTAACCCTCTATATTAGCAAGAAATAAATCCATTCGGAAGTGGCACTCATAACCACATAAAAGCATTCACAGAATAGAAAAAAAACTTTGTGAACATATCACCTGATAAGTGGTCACAATCAGTTCCATAGTTTTGGGTTCAAATTTCCCACTGATATTACAAGTACCCAAAGAGTATATCCACGTAAGTTTTCTGTGCTTTGTTTTTGTTTGATAGAATTCCTGGAAAACTTTGACACACTTGACCTAAAGCAATAGCAATAGAAGAGAAGGATGTTAGCGTCTTCCACAAAATAATTAACATTGCAAATTTATATCATATCAACAAAAGAATTCCAAATTACCAACTCTGGTGGAAGGTTGAGGTCAAAAGACTTGTAACTTGGCCAAAAGCCAGTAGTCAGAACAGTAACAGTCAAGTCAATCCTTGGATTTGCATGTGAATTATTACCAAGATACTCCTCAAAGCTGGTCTGGTTTTCCCTAGCCAATGTTAAGTCCATAATCTAAAAGAAAAAAAAGAAAAAATTAAATGGAAAAAGTCTCCACTAAGAGTACTATTTTGGATATTGAATTGTGATGAAATATTGGGATCCATCATTATAAGAAATGTACTTCATTAACTGTTAAAATTTTAGTCCTTTAAAGATTATAAGTTAACTGACCATTCCCTCCATCTTTGAGGTGAACTGACCACCACATTGATGCTTAAGTTTCATCAAAATACTCCTCTCATGGTCATCATTAGCACTCATGTCAAAAAGAAGCCGTCGAGCAAGCTTCTTCCTGCAAGAAATTATGCAACATAAATGAATCATCTACAACTTCTTGTTTTTAAAGTAAACATAAAGCAATAATCAATGCGGTTTGAATTTTCAAAAGAACTGACTGAAGACAACAGATATATGAAAATAAGACTATTTACCTATAGAATTCAGCGAACAGGTCTTTATCGCTGATATAAGCAAGCAACTTTACTACCTGCAGGTTGATTAGAAATTATTAAGTTCTAAGATATCTGTTAGAAGCTAAATAGAATAACTCATCAGGAGTGGAGGAGACCTTTTCAAGTGTTTCTTCAATGGCTTCATCACTCAGTTTCTCAGTTCCACCTTTCTTAAGAATGTTATCACAAAAAGTGGCAAGTAGTTCTGCACTTGAGCTTCCAGCAACACCCTTGTTGCAGAAGACCTCAAAAGCCTCCTCAAACGCCTAAAATGAACACTGAATATTTAGATGTAGAAGAACATATGTGTGTGATCATGAAAACCCTGAGGGCATTTTCTAACACAAACCTTATGAAAAGTGTGATAATCATTCACATATGCTAGGTATTTGTCATGCAACTCAATCACTTTTCCAACAAAAACCTGAAGAGCACACAATCTGTAACAGTTTCCAATAATTAAACATTCCAGACAAATTCTACAAGTGCAATCTTCATACAATTACCTGTTCCCACAAATCAACCACATCCTTCTTCTCCGCATGTGAAAATAAGATAAGAAAAAACAATAGTGAGCATTACAAGAAAAATGAACTGTTCAAATGCTGGCACATATAAAAAGATCAATTAAAAAAGAAAAAGAAAAAGATAGTAGTACGCAATGGTCTGGAATAAGTCACTGATCTTAACGTTCTGATCATTTTCCTTGCATCAGACTATACTAAGTCACTAATGCTAATATTATTTATCACTAATCATTAGATGATATGTAAAGTGAAGGTATTTAAGATGTGGCTCAAATTGTAAGCCTATTGGAACTCACCTTTTAGATTGCAAGTGAACTTACAAAGTGTGATTTTCTGTTGGATTAAAAAAAATTGAAGGATTTTCTCACTTATTCTCAAAAAAAAAAAAAAAAAAAAAAATTATAGGTTGAAAAATTCAGTAATAATTGGTCAAAGCATCTTTGCATTTATCAATCCAATCGGGTTGTTATTTATTCATTAAATTTTCTTAAATGATTAGCGTCGGGTCATTAAAAATGAGTAATTCAGAACCTAGAAATAATTTTAATTTTGAAAGATCATACACCTAAGCCAATTCACCCATGTAGGCTATGGTGACCATACACTTTTTGGACTCATTCTTATAACGGCTGTATTCATAATGAACTTATAATGACTGTATAAATTAAAATTAATCTGTTTGCATGTAATTATTTTTTTATATAACATTTTCTGTGTCTTCATGCCTCACTCTTTTGATTCCAGTATTCCACTTTGTTGTAACATGTGATCTTTCCACACCTACTTTTATACTGTTATAAGTTTTGTTTTTATACTTCCATATATTTCTATCACATCTCTGAAACATATTCAAATTGGCTAACTAGAACTCACCCTCAAAACCAATCTTCAAAACAAGGAACAAATTAGAATGTTGCTTATGGCCTCAGGCTACTGAAATTTCTGCCAGAGATCCCATTGGATACTTCAGACATTCTAATAGTTTACCAAGCAATAGGGCAATAAAAGGGCCAAACAATCAAGTGCCACATAAATGACACATATCCACATACACAACACAAATGTCTAGTAAACCAAATGTATCTAATCTTACATTTTGTACAGGGAAATGTAACATGTCTGAAATAATTCAAAGTGTTGCATGTTGTCACCAAGATTTTAGAATGGCTCCATGAATATAAGAACAATAAAACACTTATGTGAAGAAGTACGGATGCCACTTCAAGGGTATGAAAAAAAAGTATTTACCTTTTCAATTCCTACTGTGGTATTAAGTGACCAAAAAGACCTTCTTGGAAAAGCATTGAAACAATAAATATGCAGGAAAAAGAAATCAAGGCACAGACCTTCTTGTTGCTTGCTGCATCTTCTGCTTGTTTGACCAAGGCTGTTACTTCAGCAGTGACATGCTGCATTACAGAACAGTGGAAAAAACAGCTTTAATGAGAGATAAGGAAGATGTGCCATGCATAAGATCCCTTTTTAATTGAAGACAAATGGTTAAAGCATAAGCTAGAGGCTACTAACCTGCTTAAATATACTGGAAACAGGTTCTATGCCTTGAGGTATTTTAAAAAGAAGCCTGAACCTTTCTTTATTTTTTGATAAATAAAAAAGAAGCCCAGACATTCTTGACAAATCTTCCACCTTAGACTTCATTAAACACAAAAATAAATAAATAGAGTGATAAGAAAGCTGTAATAATTGCCCAATTTTCAAATAATCTCAGCAAAACTATTTCAAAATAATATAATCACCAAGTACCTTATCGTCTCTAACCAATGCATGGCATTGAGAGTCATCTTTTTCAAGCAGTTGGGTCGCATATACGGACAAAAACTCATGTTGAACTTTCTACAAGGAAGAAAAAAGAAGTCATAATAACAAAGTAACAGCCAGATTTAAAGATTTAGTAACAAACCATTGAAAGGCATTGCAAGAATCAATGAGCATCACTAAAAATTTTAATCTTTCATCAACCTAATAAAACATCATTCACAGGACTACTACAACAGAAAAGCAAGATTACTTTTTTTATATATAAAAAGTACAAACCTCCAGTAGCTTTGCTTCACTACTAGAATGCAAATAAAGAGAAACCCCATCTTTCTCTAGTCTTAAGCACTTCTCAGCCTGGAATTCTGAACACACATTAGGAATCATTCTATATCTGTAAGAAATTACTTTTTACCAAATAACAAGGGCATATAAAGTTTACTTTCAGCATATAATCTGGACAAGAATCTTCTAGAATCCAGCTGGAAGCTTTCTGAGAATAGTAAGCAACAGTATCTTTAAGCATCGCTGCTTCAAAATCATTTTCATACCGATCCATTTGCCCCATTCCAATCTCGACAAATATATCTAAAACATTCCTCACTAAAGCTCGATCAATCTGCTCTCCTTCACGTTCTTTATTGATCTGATTGAAAAGAATTGTTTTCAGTAGACTTATTTCAGAGCTATGCAAGTGCAGTATAGAAAACAGGCAAAAGTACAAACATACCAGAGAAATTACAATATCCCTAACTTTTCCATTGAACTCCTGGTAGACCTGAAATCAGAATTAAATTTTTTTTTGATAGGTAAATAATACTTCATTTAAAAAACAATGAAAAATCCAAAGCACACAGGCAGCGTGCTAAGAACCAAAACAAAAAAACTAGGATGCATGGAAAGCACAGCTATCTAGCAAATCTGGTAACTCTGTATCATGATTTATATTTCTTATGAAGGAAATGAGCATCAAATTGGATGGAAGACTGTATAGTCTTGGTTTAGAATGTGAACTAATCCATTATCAAGAGGCAATAAAAATAAGAATGGCCTAAGTAAATGATGCTCACATTGAGACCAGAATGACAAGTTTAGCTCAGAATGGATCTGTTTTTCACTCCGGGTGACTTCCCCATTGGGTTTTAGGAAGTGACCTCCGAGCAATAAAATATCGATCAAGATAATGGAAGAAACGAGAAAGCCATCTCACCATTACTTTGTGGTTTGCCCACCTTTTTACAAGCTCTCTCAACATAAATTCATCATGCTTCTCTTGTAAAGATGGCAATACCTGTACAGAAGATGAAACCGTTAGAAAATGATTGCCAGAGAACTAAAAATACATTTTTTTAGTGGTAAGTTACACATGCACCTAGTGGGTTTTGAACCCACGAACTCACCCTCCATCCCATTATTAGGGGAGAAGGAAGTGCCAATTGAGCTATAGCTCATTGGCAAGAGAATTATAAATACACACACACACATAAATTAGAGCTAAGATCCATGACATTGCTTTAGCTAGAAGTGAGGTACTGATCAAACAAATGCCCTTATCTTGGTAATTATTTTCCAGACAGTTTTCCTCACTCCTCATAGATAACAAAAGTCTAAAGACTAAAGTGCTGATATGATAATACTAATCTCAGAACCAAACAAACAATAGCCGTTAATACTTCTTTTCCAAAGAAAAGAATAAGAATGCTTTCTTCATCTTTTAAGATAATCACAAACCATTGAGAACTTCAAAGGCAAAAAGCTTCTGAGAATGGTATAACAAGCAGTAACAATATTAAATTACAGTGGATGTGTATTTTCCTCCTTTTTTAAAATTTATTCTGACAACTACGCTTGTAATATTATTACCATTTGCTGTTTCCTTAATCTCATTTTTGCAGGAAAGAAAAAGGGCAACAAAGCATGAACTCAAAATCTAATCAACATGCAGCAGAGGCCATCAAATGATCGACAAGTAAATGTGAAACCTATTGAAAATTAACAAAATTGTTCTCCAGTCTGAGAACGTGGTAACTCAAAGAAATATAACAGCCACTTCAGAGATGGGAAGGAAGCTCAATTGTCTTGATAGAGAGGCCAAATGTAGGGATCTTGTATCTGTGAGGGTGAATATAACACCTTAAGAAGTCTCTTTTTGATGGCTTGATCTGTTGGTAGTGACAAGGTGATAATATTTACTCTGATAATAGTGTTAATATCATATGTAATTATTCTAACAAATCTATCCTTAACATGTAAGCCTTCTATAACGCCACATCAAGCAACACTCTGACTAGCCTCCCCTTCAAATGGAATTCTTTTTCGTAATAATTTAGGTGTCATGTGTCGCAACAATCCAATGCTTGCCATTAGTGTGCCTTTACTCAATCATCAATACAACTAACATGGGAATCTTTTCGCAGCCAATGAGTTCTATCTCAAACGGCATATCCTCCCCCACAAAAAGAAAAGAGTGGAGTGTGAGGTCATGGATTCAAAAATCATTGGGTGCATGTGTGAAATTACCAATAGAAAAAAGGGAATCTTTCTTGCACTACTATGAGAGCTACCAACACACAAGCATAGTTGCGTTAACTCATCACTTTAAAGTCTTTACTCAACAATGGGTAGGAGTCTTCCTTGCTCTTATGTGGGTGCACCAACAACATGCACGATCATATCAAACACTTGTCTAGTCGAACCATTTGCTCATATGGCACATATGGATTTTAGGTTTTTGAGAGTTGAATGCTAACACCCTAAGGAAGTTCTTTTTGACACCTTGATAGACCATGATAACACCCTAATTAATAATATTATATTAACTACTTACTATGGTAATTACTACCTGATATGTTACTTGACCACTTAACCAAACACACCATTCATACATGAATATGCAACAACATTTGACTTGTGCAAAAATCAAGTCGTTTGACATGCAATATGCAAGTTATATCACAATTAAACATTTTTTTTTGATATGATACTCTATAGCAAGCAGTTTTATCACACATTTCATATTTCATGCTATGCCAACTTATTCAAGCTACTTCAAACAAAATGAACAAGAATACATGTCAAATTCCTCACCGTTGAAGTTATGTACTCTTCAAATGTTTCCCGGTACTTATTGTAGAGCAGTTGGGAATAATCATGAGGAGGCTTCTGTGTAGTCATGTTATAAATGGTTCTATGCATATAACATCAAGCAAAAAAAATAATATCACAATCATTTCCATCAAACTCAAAATCTTCAAAACACACACAATTCATAAACACAAAGCAAATAAAGCAAAATGGCATAGAAATCAATACGTGTAGAGCATCATGTACTCCTCGCAGCTGAACTGCGGCTCGGGCAACCCTTCTAGAATGTTCTTCAGCTTTGTGATCCCCTTCTGCATTAGCTCCCATCCTTGTTTGAAGGGTATGGTCTCTCGCTCCATCATATTGCTATAGCTTTAATTCCTTAACCCCCAAAATTTAAATATAAAAAAATAAAATAAAAACCTGCAAACCAAAAAAAATTTCACACAAAACTAGTTGAACAGCAAAGAAAACCCCCAAATTGAATTTCCCAGATGCTTAAATTGAAAGCTAAACAAAATTGCCTCTATCCTCAGTCCAAAAACCCCAATGCTCTGTTTTCTCAGCTGAGGAAGAGGAAGAGTGAATGTACAACTGAAAGAGCTCAAATTACAAATTGGTATAATCTTTGTTAGAAAAACACCTTTCAATACAAAACCATAGCATAAAACGAATCAAAATGTTAATTTTTTTGCAAAAATGGATGAAGATTACAGATGAAATTTCAAACATATATATATATATATATATCTCTCTCTAAAAGAGTTGTAATCCAAAGAACACAAAAGCTGTATATGAGAAACCCATCAAAAGAAAAGCAACAATTAAAAAGCACAAGAATTGAACCAAAGTTCAGTCCAAGTTTTCATGAAACTTTAGGAGTAAGTTCTGATGAAACTTAATGCGCAAGTTTTACATTTTAGCAAAAAAAAAAAAAAAAAAAAAGGTCTAGTTTAGTTTTGTTTGTTTGATTCTCCTAGACTTTTGACCTGGAAGTCGTTTGAAGTCTGAGTGGTGGAAATAGCAAAGACTAGGAAAAACAAAGTGTACATTGACTACTGTGTGTTGCTTTCTTTTTTTTGAGAAAGTGTTGCTTTCTTATTGATCCTATATATAGACTAGTAGTAGTAGTACGAGTACGCAATTATTTAGAGCACCCATTTGGCTTTTCCAAATGTAATTCTGCTTCTCACTACTTTTAAGCACCCTGGAGCAGTACTGGTCTCCTATATACTGGTAGTAGTAGTACGAGTACGCAATTATTTAGAGCACCCATTTGCCTTTTCCAAATGTAACTCTGCTTCTCACTACTTTTAAGCACTCTGGAGCAGTACTGGTCTCCTCTTCTCTCTCTCTCTCTCTCTCTCTCTCTCTCTCTGTTTTTGACAACGAAAGAGAAGGAGAGGGTTCCTTCTCATTTAAATAAAATTCTTATTAACGGCTAAACCACAAGTATTTAATCTGTTGTAATTAATAATTATCCCAAATATTTTTTTTTTTTGGTTGCTGCAAAATTACAATTTGCACGCTTTAAGTTTGCTTAATATTCAATTTAGTTATCTAACTTAATTTTATTTAATTCAGTATTATCTATACTACTATTTAAGGGACTTCTCTTGTTTGGATTTCTTATTTTTTTAGTTCAAAAATGCGCCTATGCCTTTATGTTTAAGTAAAGATAAAACTAAAGGACAATCCGGTAAAAATGCAATTCTAACTCCCACTAAAACATTTCCTAAAAAATAGGACCACTCTCCTGTTAATTTTCAAATTGCTTTATCCACTTGTAAATTAGATTCTCAAGATAAAAATTATCTATATAAAATAAAAACACAAGATTTTTTTTTTGCTAAAAAAAAAAGCCTCAACGCACGTGTGAAGCGTGTGTGATGAGGCTAGTAACTTTTAATTTTAATCAATTTGGTCCTCTAAATTTTAACTTTATTTCATTCAGCATCTCATTAGTGTCCATTAAAATTGCGTCATTAGTGCCTTTGCAAACAGCCGTTGTCTTTGAATTTTATAAACTAGTAAGTTATCTATGTAATGTTGTACTGTTTTATGTAAAATGATTTTGAAGAATGTTGTATCTGTATTATAACATAATTGTTATATAATTTTATTAGTAATGAATTCATCATAAAAAGTAACAATTATGTAAAATTTATTTTTTCTAAAATTTATGTGAATATTATTTTAAGTGTAATTTTTAGTGAGTTATGAATTTGATGTCCAGATTAGGTTGTTAAAATCGGAATCCTACATAGGATCGTGGGAAGTAGGTAGGATCGTGAATTGTAGGATCAGATCGTGAACCATAAGATCCTACATATTTTTAGATTTAAAGCAAAAAACACATTGATAATGACTTTGTATGTTGAACAATCACGTAAATTGTGAATTTATCCATAAAAAATAAAGATTTGCATCATATGATGTAATTTGCATATCATACATCGTTACGTCTATACTAACGAAAGAAATATATTTAAGTTTTGACTTAATGTATCTAAAAAGTTTAATAAATGTTTAATTAGCAACCAAATACCAAAATATTTATCAACACCTATAGAAATATTTTTCAAGTTCTAAGTTCCAAGTTTAAAATTCAAAATAAGTTATCAAATGGAAACTAGCTAACTAAAATATGAAATCCAAAAGCAAGATTAATATTAAGGTGAAGTCAACATTTAATTATTTTCATTCTAGGGTTCTCATAACTACTGTCCTAATCATCATCATCCATTTCATCATCTATGTAGACATTGTATATTTATATACTAGAGCTACAAAAGAGATCAAGATACAACTACACACTCAACTATTCAAGTTATACCACTCAGCAATAATTATAGAGCATGCTAAAAAAAAAATCAATCAATCAATATACAAATACAAGCATACTAATAAAATTATATATAAGAAATTTATTTTTAGTAATATTATAACACAAATTAGTATATTGATTAAACAAATTTAACAATATTATAGCTTAAAATGTAACAAAGCCAATATAAATTCTTCATTTAGAAATGATGATGCATTCATTCATTTTGATTACAAGTGAACTAGAAACTAGAAAACATTTGCTTAGGATAACATAATTTTATAAATAAAAAATAAGAAGTCATACCATCACAACATAGAAAAATAAAAACCCTTAAAGCTTCATCAAAACCAAAAACTTATCCCATAAAAAAATAAAAAATAAAAATAAAAAACCAAGCACTGATGTTTTGGTAGGATCGGTAGAATCGGTAGGATCTCATACGATCCTACGATCTTATATGATCCTACACCATCCTATATATATATATATATACACTACTCTATGGATAAGCATGAATAATAATAATAATAAAATAAAATAAAAAACCTTTAGAGATCAACATTATGGAGCTATTCCATAAAATAAAAAATAAAAAACATTATGGAGTTATTGTGGTAGAGTCCCTTAGATTTTTGCAACTAATAACTCATTTAATACTAGAGCTGTAAATGAACCAAGCTGATCATGAACAACTCGGGTTATGCTCGATAAAAAGCTTGTTCATGTTTGTTTGTTTATAAATAAGCCAAGTTTGAGCCTTAGTTTTAGGCTCGTTTAATAAACAAGCCGAGCCCAAGCAAAAAAATTTGTTCACAAACAAGCTCGTGAGTTATTAGGCTTGATACACAACAATTCAAGCATAGATTCATTTATACGTTTATATGTGTTAGCTAAATATACTCATTACACATATCTTAATAATGATATTGCTAACATGAGACCACTACCTGTATTACCTTAATTTTTTCCTTCCTTTAAACTGATCAAGAACCACTTTAGACTATAGTTACATTTAAAAATAAATAATTAATTAAGTTGGCCACATATGATCCTTCCCTATCAATCATCTAAAGTAAAGTTATGAAACATGTTAGTATTTTCTCATTCATAATAGTTACAAATAGATATTTTTTATAGTCTTTCACCATCTAACGTGAATGTAAAAATTGTATTTTGAACAATTGCTGAAGTTGTAGACAATGAATGATGAATGAATGAATTTAATTATGTAAATTATTAATTTGAATAATGGCTAATCATAAGTAGGACTAGATGCATGATAAAATGAGTATACTATTTTCTATTTCTTTTTTCTTAATTTTAGAGATTTAAGCATTTAATAATGTAATTTTTTTAGATCTCAAGCTCAAAAACTTGACTTGAGCTTGAATTTGGGCTTGATATTAAGCTTGAGTTTGGCTTGACTAATTAATCAAACCAAGCCAAGCCAAGCTCAAACTTTTTGGCTTTCCCATGAACCCAAGTTCAAATACTATTTTTAGGCTTGTCATAAGCTCAAGCCAAGCTCAAGCTTTTGATTTTTCCTGACGAGCCAAGCTTGAACATGCACTACTCGACAAAATTCAGCTCGTTTACAGCCCTATTTAATACAAATATTAATACAAACTCATATATATATAACTCTAAGCAATGTTATACCTGGTGTAACTCTAAGTAATGTTACTACTCAATAACTTAGTGTTGAATTCATATTTTGAAAATTCAACCGTTGAATTACATGTTTTATATGTTCTTAACATGCATGTTAATTTTTATGCCTATATATATATATATATATATATATATATTGTTTGCTAAATTACAATTTGTATACTCTTACTTTACTTTCATTCATTTCAATTCTCTAATTTTTAACTTTACTCAATTCAGTCTTCTAAATTTTAACATTATTTAATTCAATCATAGAATCGTGCCATTATTGCCTTTAAAAACAACGTAGTTTTAGTTTTCTTTGAATTTTATAAATTAACAAAAAAAATAAAAAAATAAAAAAAAAATACTATTTCAATTTTTTAATAATTATTATTTAAAATTTAAAAAAAAAAGATTAAACAAAAAGATTAAATCCAAAACACAAACAAATAAACAAATTCATCAACAAAAATCGAGCATCTTGCATATTATTCGTTTGAGATAAAATTGAGCAAACCAAATATCATAACCGAGAAAAATTGTATAACCTCATAACTTGAAAAATTGAAAATCACTCAGGAAAACCCATAACTATAATCAAGCAAACCCAAATTTGGCATAAACCTTCTCATAGGACCCGAATCTTTGTCTTTGTCGTAATGGAACTAACAAGGCAGAATATGCTCTAAAATAGATCGAATCGGTGCAACGCTGAGAAATCCCTAGGGTTTCGGCTACGGACATCAATTTCTTGCAAGATTTTAAGGCTTTGATAGAGATCCTAAGGCTTTTGAGCAGAGTCTGAGAGAGGAACGTCTCAATCTTGGAGACATATTTGCATGGTAATTGCTAACACTTTTCTTGGTTTGTGTTATATTTTGGGTTGTGCTTATAGTGTTTAATTATAATACTATTATTTTCGTTATTTATGTTCATAGCAAAAAATTCTTGATGAAGGTGGCAATCCCACACTTTCATGGTTTAGAAAGACATAGGTATGATGACTTGTCAATATTTGAGAAGTGAACAAATAATTTCAATCAACACACACACACACTCATGATCTGTTTACAACGAGATTAGGGGTTATTTTAAATCCCATAAAGTGAAATTAATCATAATAGCATTTGAATACACAGATTGATTTCTAAAAGCATGAGAGAATATGAAACTCATTTTACTGTTCTAAATCCAACACGTGTCCCAAGACTTACAAAAAAAAAAGCATAAGCATCTTATGACGCTGGCACATTGACTACGAAATTACATTAAGCAAATAAAATTATTTAAGTACAGACTAATGCACAAAACAAGAGAGCAATAAAGATTTGCATATGAAGATGGAGTGATGGACCATCCATCTGATAGTCTGAAGATTGACAATTAAAAGGCAATGATGAGTAACATTAAAGATATACTTTTCATTTCCATTGGCAGCCGGTTGCAGGGGGCGGGGTGGGGATAAACAATTAACAGAAGCATAAACTAAGTCATGAGACTGGACATTACAATAAATTACAACACAAAGATACAGGGCGGGATCCAACTAGTGCACTGGACCACTTTATGGAATCAATTACAATTTCTCCGGCATGGGTGCTAAATCTACAGTAGTTGTTCATTACTTGGCTTCCAAGGAAAAATGTACAAGCATTCTCCGCTTACTGCTACTAAGCAATCACCAAAAGAGGCACTTACATGGTGGCATTTATGTACATGCCTTTTCCCCCTTTCTTTCCACCACGAACTGACCCTCTTTTCTTTGTTATTTGCAGCAGTAATAGTCACAAATTCATTTGGTGATATTCAACTAGGCCACCTCATGCCAAGTACCTGAACAAATTAGGGTTATCCTTGTCTCTTTCCAAATAATCTCGTGTAATCAGATCTTCAATTCGCTTCTTTATTGCCTTGAAATCGGGCTGCAAAATCACATTTCAAGCAACAACAGTGAGTCACAGCTGATTGAAAGAAACAGGACGTAAATCATATATGAGGAAAAGAGGTGCCAGAAAAACCTTGAACATGCGACCCAACTGCTCAACACACTCCATGACCAGCTGCTGGTGGCCTAAAACTTTACGACTCTTCATGATGCGCACAATCGAGGCATCAATGGCATACCGTCTGTCTTTGTCAACATCTTCAATTACTTTCTTCTTCTCATCCACAGGAGGGAGAGGAATCTGCACATCAAACCAAGCAATAGATTAAATATGCCTAGCAAAAATCGGTAAATTGAAAAGGCAAACTGGAACAAGACATTCAGAAAATAGCTCAGTACCTTGATCCTCCTCATTTTGTCGGTAAACTTTGAGTTGAACTCAAAATAATCAGTTGGAGATATTGTTTTCGTGTTAGGCTCCTTGTTCAAAATCTTGTACTTCGCACATGACAAGGAGTGGAGAAGTCTTACAACGTCATCATCGGTCAAGTTTAATTCCGTCATGATGTCTGAGTAACTCAATCTATCCGAGGAATTGAAAAGCAACAGGGCTGAAGCCTGTCCCACAAGAAGAAGAATTAACCCTCTATATTACCAAGAAATAAAACCATTCGGATGTGGCACTCACATCCACATAAAAGCATTTGTATGATAGAAATAAAATTTTGTGAACATATCACCTGATAAGTGGTCACAATCAATTCCATAGTTTTGGGTTCAAATTTCCCACTGATATTACAAGTACCCAAAGAGTATATCCATGTAAGTTTTCTGTGCTTTGTTTTTGTTTGATAGAATTCCCTGAAAACTTCAACACACTTGACCTAAAGCAATAGCAAAAGAAGAGAAGGATGTTAGCGACTTCCACAAAATAAATTAAAATTGCAAATTTATATCATATAGAATTCCAAATTACCAACTCTGGTGGAAGGTTGAGGTCAAAAGACTTGTAACTTGGCCAGAAGCCAGTAGTCAGAACAGTAACAGTCAAGTCAATCCCTGGATTTGCATGTGAATTATTACTCAGATACTCCTCAAAGCTGGTCTGGTTTTCCCTCGCCAATGTTAAGTCCGTAACCTACAAGATTTTTTTTTTTAATTAAATGGAAAAATTCTCCACTAGAGTACTATTTTGGATATTGAATAGAGATGAAATACTGGGATCCAATCAGTATAAAAAATGTACTTCATTAACATTTAAAAGTTTAGTTATTTAAAGATTAAGTTAACTGACCATTCCCTCCATCTTTGAGGTGAACTGACCACCACATTGCTGCTTAAGCTTTGTCAAAATACTCCTCTCGTGGTCATCATTAGCACTCTTGTCAAAAAGAAGCCGTCGAGCAAGCTTCTTCCTGCCAGAAATTATGCAACATAAATTAATCATCTACAAGTTGTTTTTAAAGTAAACATAAAGCAATAATCAATGTGGTTTCAATGTTCAAAAGAACTGATTGAAGACTACCAATATTTGAAAATAAGACTATTTACCTATAGAATTCAGCGAACAGGTCTTTATCGCTGATATAAGCAAGCAGCTTTACTACCTGCAGGTTGATTAGAAGATTATTAAGTTCTAAAATATCTCTATTAGAAGCTAAATAGAATAACTCATCAGGAGTGGAGTAGACCTTTTCAAGTGTTTCTTCAATGGCTTCATCACTCAGTTTCTCACTTCCACCTTTCTTAAGAATATTATCACAAAAAGTTGCAAGTAGTTCTGCACTTGAGCTTCCAGCAACACCCTTGTTGCAGAAGACCTCAAAAGCCTCCTTGAGTGCCTACAATGGAACACATAATATTTAGATGTAGAGGAACACGTGTGTGGGATCATGAAAACCCTGAAGCCAATTTCTAATACAAACCTTATGAAAAAGAGTGTGATTTTGGAAACAATCATTCACATAAGCTAGGTATTTGTCATGCAGCTCAATCACTTTTCTAACAAAAACCTGAAGAGCACACAGTCCATATCAGTTTCCAATCATCAAACAGCCCAGACAAATTCTACAGTAGAAGCTTCATACAATTACCTGTTCCTGCAAACCAACCACGTCCTTCTTCTCCGCCTGTGAAAATAAGATGAGAAAAAACAGTAGTGAGCATTACAAGCATAATGAACTTTTCAAGTACTGGCACACATTTTTTTTTTTTTTGATAAGTACTGGCACACATAAAAAGATCAATTAAAAAAAAAAAAGAGCAGTATGCAGAGGTCAAGATACAATGGTCTGGAATAAGTCACTGATCTTAACATTCTAATGATCATTTTCCTTGCATTCAGTCTATACTAAGTCACTAATGCTAATGTCAAAAAACATGAATAAATTCAGAATCTAAAAATAATTTTAATTTTGAATGATCTTATGGGTAAAATTTTGAATGATCCTATACATAAGCCAATTCGCCAACCTAAACTAATTTGTTGAGGATCCATAGCCGACCTCAAAAATTTGGGACTAAGGCTTCATTGCTATTGCTGTATATATATAAGCCAATTCACCCATATAGACCATGGTGATCATACACTTTATGGACTCATATATATAATGACTGCATTCATAATGAACTTATAATGACTGTATCAATTAAAATTACTCTGTTTGAATGTAAATATTGTTTTATTCAACATTTTCTGTCTACATGCTTCACTTTTGATTCTACATTGTTGTAAGAAGTGATCTTTCCAAGTTTACTTTCATACTGTTATAAGTTTTGTTTTATATTTCCATATATTGCTCTCACATCTCTGAAACTTTATTCATATTGGCTTTAACTAGAACTCACCCTCAAAACCAATCTTCAAAACAAGGAACAAATTAGAATGTAGCTTATGGCCTCAGGCAACTGACTTGTCCGCCACAGATCCCATTGGATCAGACATTCTAAAAGTTTACTGAGGAATAGGGCAACAAAATGACTCACAATTAAGTGCACATAAATGACGCATATTCATACACAAAACAAAAAAGTCAAGTAAACCAAATGTATCTATCTAACATTTTGTGAAGGGAAATGCAACATGTCTGAAACAATTCAAAGTGTTGCATGTTGTCACCAAGATTTTAGAATGGCTCCATGAATATAAGAACGATAAAACACTTATGTGAAGAAGTATGGATGCCACCTCCTTAGCAAGGTCATGAAATGGAAGTATTTGCCTTTTCAATTCCTACTGTGGTATTTAAGTGAGAAAAACACCTTCTGGGAAAAGCATTGAAACAGTAAATAAAGAGGAAAAGGAAATCAAGGCACAGACCTTCTTGTTGCTTGCTGCATCTTCCGCTTGTTTGACCAAGGCTGTTCCTTCAGCAGTGACATGCTGCATTACAGAACAGTGGAAAAAAAAGCTTTAATGAGAGACAGAAGGAAGATGTGCCATGCATAGGATCCCTTTTAAATTGAAGACATTGGATAAATCATAAGCTGGAGGCTACTAACCTGCTTAAATATGCTGGAAACAGGATCTAAGCCTTTAGGTATTTTAAAAAAGAGCCTGAACATTCTTGACAAATCTTCCACCTTGGGCATAATTAAACAGAGAAATAAATAAATAAAGTGATCAGAAGCAGAAATAATTGCCCAATTTTCAATTAATATCAGCAAATCTATTTCAAAAACAATATAATCACCAAGTACCTTGTCGTCTCTAAGCAATGCATGGCATCCAGAATTATCTTTTTCAAGCAGTTGGGTTGCATATACAGACAATAACTCATGTTGAACTTTCTACAAGGAAGAAAAAAGAGGTCATAATAACAAAGTAACAGCCAGATTTACAGATTTTTTAATAAAACATTGAAAGGCATTGCAAAAATCAATGAACATCACTAAAAAATTTAATATTTCATCAACCTAATAAAACATCATTCATAGGACTACTACACCAGAAAAGATGGATAACTTTTTTTTTTTTCTAAAAGAAGGTACAAACCTCCAGTAGCTTTGTCTCACTACTAGAATGCAAGTAATGAGAAACCCTATCTTTCTCTCGTCTTAAGCACTCCTCAGCCTGGAATTCCCAAGTCTCAACAGACATTAGAAATCATTCTGTATCAATAGGAAATCACTTTTTACCAAAAAACACGGGCATATAAAGTTTACTTTCAGCATATAATCTGGACAAGAATCTTCTAGAATCCAGCTGGAAGCTTTTCGAGAATAGTAGGCAGCAGTATCTTTAAGCATTGCTTCTTCAAAATCATTTTCATACTGAGCCATTTGCCCCATTCCAATCTCGACAAATATATCTAAAACATTCTTCAATAAAGCTCGATCAATCTGCTCTCCTTCACGTTCTTGATCAATCTGATCGAAAAGAATTGTCTTAAGTAAACTTTTTTCAGAGCTATACAAGTTCAGTCTATAATACAGGCAAAAGTGCAAACATACCAGAGAAATTACAGCATCCCTTACTTTTCCATTTAACTCCTGGTAGACCTGAAATCAGAATTAATGTGCCCTCCGTATCACAATTGATATATCTTATGAAGGAAATGAGCATCAAATTGGATGGAAGACTGTAAAGTCTAGGTTTAGAATGTGAACTAATCCATTATCAAGAGGCAATAAAAATAAGAATGGCCTACACAACATGAATCAAGATGGTGCATCACATAGGGGTTCAGTCATGACATACCAGATCACGGAAGCAAGTAAGTCCAACTTCATTAAGGGGTGGAAGTGACCTCCGAGCAATAAAATATCGATCAAGATAATGGAAGAAACGAGAAAGCCATCTCACCATTACTTTGTGGTTTGCCCACCTTTTTACAAGCTCTCTCAACATAAATTCATCATGCTTCTCTTTTAAAGATGGCAATACCTGTGTACAGAAGAAGAAACCATTAGAAAATGATTGCAAGAGAACTATAAATACATTGTTTTAGTGGTAAGTTACACATGCACCTAGTGGGTTTTGAACCCACGAACTCACCCTCCATCCCATTATTATGAAGTGCTAAAGAAGCTATAGCTCATTGGCAAGAGAATTATAAATACATATACTTGCACATATATATATACATTTATAAACAAACATGCACACACACACATAGAAGAAAATAGAACTGAGATGCACGACATTTCTTGAGCTAGAAATGAGATACTGATCAAACAAAGGTCCTACTTACCTTGGTAATTGCTTTCTTAACAGTTTTCCCCACACCTCTTAGATAACTAAAGTCTAACGTGCTTATATCATAATATTAATATCAGAATCAAACAAATAATAACCATTAATACTTCTTTTTCAAAGAAAAGTACAAGAAAACTTTCTTTTATCTTTTAAGATAATGGCAAACCATTGAGAACTTAAAAGACAGAAAACTTGTGAGAATGGAATAACAAGCAGTAGCAGTATTAAATTACAGTTGCGTTTTTTTCCTCCTTTCAGTCATTATTCTGGCAGCTATACTAGTAATATTACCTTTTGATGCTTCCTGATCTCACTTTTGCAAGCCAAAAAAGGGCAACAAAGCATGAGCTTAAAATTTAATCAACAAACCGTAGAGGCCAACAAATGATTGACAAGTAATTGTGAAAGCTATTGAAAATTAACAAAACAGTTCTCCAGTTTGAGAAAGAGGAGGTAACTCGAAATATAACAGCTACTTCAGAGATAGGAAGGAGGCTCATTTATCTTGACAGAAAGGCCAAATGTAGGGATCTTGAATCTGTGAGGGTGAATGTTACATCATAGGAAGTCTCTTTTTGATGGCTTGATCTGTTGGTAGTGAGAAGGTGTTAATATTGACTCTGACAAGAGTTTTAATATCATATGTAATTATTTTAACAAATCTTTCCCTTCACGTGTGAGAATTCTATCTTGCCACATCAACAAACACTTTGACTAGCCTCCCCTTCAAATGGAATTCTTTTTTCTTAATAGTTTAAGCGTAGTGTCACAACAATCCAATGCTTGCCATTACTCAATCATTGATACAATTGACATGGGAATCCTTCTTGCAGCCATTGAATTCTATCTCAAACAGCATCTCCGCTGCCCACCCCCCACACCAAATGAAAAGAGTGGAGGGTAAGTCATGGATTCAAAACCCATCGAGTGCATGTGTGACATTACTAATAGAAAAAATGAATCTTCCTCACACTACTATGAGAGCCACCAGTGCACAAGCATAGTTCCGTTAATTCATCACTTTTAAAGTCCTTACTCAACCATGGGTAGGATATCATAGGGGTCTTCCTTGCTCTTATGTGGGATCCACCAACAACATGCACAATCACATCAAAGGCTTGCCCTGTTGAAACAATGGCTCAGATGGCACATATTGATCTCAGGTTTTTGAGAGTTGAATGCTAAAGCCCTAAGGAAGTTCTTTTTGACAACTTGATACAGCATGTTGGAACACCACCTTAACTTAGAAGCTTAGGCCAGTAGGTTTGTGCCAAATATTATTATATTAATTAATTCTCACTGTGGTTATTATTACACAATATGGGACTTGAACACTTAACCAAACACATCATTCATGCGTGAATATTACAACAGGCAACAACATTTGACTTGTGCAAAATCAAGTCTTTTGACATGCAATATGCATTTTATATCACTGTTAAACATGTTTCTTTTATTTTTGTTTTTTTTTTTATATCTTTTTTTTTTTTTTCAAACGCTTCACCTATCATTTAAAAAAGTGTGCTTCAAAGTAGAATATATAATTGCCAATTTTGATGAAAGTAATAGAATAAATGTTAACTTTGATTCAAGGTTGAGCCTGACACATTTAAGTCTTTAATAAAGCAAAGGTTAATAATACTTCATTGAAAAAAAAAAAAAAAAAAAAAAAAGAACTCCTCACCGACTATAGTATCAAGAGACCTCACTTCATATTCAAAATAATAAATCCAGCAATAGCATACTAAACATCTCTTAGCAAAGAACTGTCAATACCTCACTATTATAATATTTTTACCTTGTGGGCCAGCAAGATTTCAATTTAGGGCAATAAGCCATTGTCATTGCAACTCACACATGAACCAACCCAAGAACATAAGATGAATCCTAGTAAGGAAAACACCAATTCTTAAAAGTCACACAAGAATAAGCTTCACCTAATAATATTTGTTATCTTGCAAAGAATGAAAGGAAGTCAGACATCTTCCCTAATTTTATACAATTCAACCCACATTTCCTGTTATATAACTATTAGATTCAATCCTATACCTCGCAAAGTGATATTCCGCAGCAAGTAGTTGTATTACACATAATTCATATTTCATGCTACGTCAACAAAGACAAGCTAATTCAAACAAAATGCGGAAGAATACATGTAATCACAGTACACACAAAATGTTCCTCACCGTTGAAGTTATGTACTCTTCAAATGATTCTCGGTACTTATCGTAGAGCTGTTGGGAATAATCATGAGGAGGCTTCTGTGTACACATGTTATAGATGGTTCTGTAAAATAAAATAAAATAAAAATCAAGCAAAACAAACAATATCAAAATCATTTTCATCAAACTCAAAACTTTGAAACACATACAATTAACAAAAAATAAATGAAGCAACTAAAAGCAAAATGGCATGGAAATCAATACGTGTAGAGCATCATGTAGTCCTCCGAGCTGAACTGCGGCTCAGGCAATCCTTCTAGAATGTTCTTCAGCTTTGTGATCCCCTTCTGCATAAATTCCCATCCTTGTTCCAAGTCTATGGTCTTTCGCTCACTCATCGTCATGCCGCTATAACCCTAATTCCTTAACCCCCAAAGCCAAAACCTGCAAAACAAAACACCGAATCTCAAAACCCGGTCACACTCACATTACATCCTATCCTAGTACCAAAATCATTACAAGTTTTCACACAAAACCTATTGAACAACAAAGGAAACCCCCCAATTAAAATTCCCAGATGCATAAACTGAAAGCTAAACAAAATTTTCCCTATCCTCAGTCCAAAAACCCTAATGCTCTGTTTTTGCAGCATGAAAGTACAACTAAAAAGCTCAAATTACAAATCACAAAGTTACCGAAGCTCGGTGGAGCTGTTGTACGATCCCAATTTTTTCATTTCGTTTCTAATTTTAGACTTTCTCGGGAACCAAACCAAGCTCAAGATTCCAAAACCAACCAAATCAAACTTCCAAAAAGTTTTCCCCAAAACAAAAGCAATCACTCTAATCGGAGCTCGAAAAGCAGAGATTTAGAATCATCAAACACTGAAAATTAAACCTACAAGAAAAGTCAGAGATCGAGATTTTATTGAAAAAATCAGAGAGAGAGAGACCTGATTTGGAATGGAGAAGAAACCCTAACGGAGAGAGAGAAAACGGTAAGGACGGAGGAGGAGGAGGAGACGAGCTCCGACAGAGCATTGATGAGGAAAAGGAGAAATTTTTTGCTAAAAAGGACTTTTGTTTGAGACACAGAAACAGATGTGGCTCCACCAACCAGTTCTATAATGCAATATTTTCTTTTCTCACCAAAATTTTAATTTTTAAATAGAAATAGTTTAGAGTCATGAGTAATTAACTTATTTTGCAATCAAGGTCATCCACTTTTTGTTAATTGGTGAAATCCCCTCATTTTTCCTCAAATTTTTTTTTAATATACACTTTCAATGTTAATTGTTTTTTTTAGACGTCCTCGCGTAAGTTGTCAAAACATCATTTCAATTCTTCCTAATAAATTACTAGGTTTTATAAGATTTCAAAAACCAAAAGCTTTCTTTTTTTTAGGGTATAGAATCGGATCCCAAAGATAGTAAGTCTTTTCTTTCATAAGGAAGAAAAGATTTTTTTCGAAAAAAATTATATCTATATAAATTATATGTGAAACCGAGATATTTACCTTTTAAATTCAATTAATGAAAAGAACAAACGAGAGGGTAATATATAAAAGGTCATACAAAGTTATATAAGGCCCCTCTTTTGTTTTATTCATATCTATTTATTATTATTACCAAAAGAAATGTTTACTTTCAAGGTGAAATGTTCGAAATAAAAAATAAAAAAATCATGGACAGAAAGATTATAGTAACAAAAGTTGTTGAAGTTTTTATTTTATACATTTGAAGAATCTGTTTTGTTATCCTATAAGCAAAAGAAGTGATGAAATTGCATGAAACCATCACAAGAGTTTATCCGTACAAAGAACGGGAACACCTGCATGGGTTGTATCCGAAGATATGGAAAGAGATATTTTTATGTCAACAACAAAAGCCCAAGCTCATGGATGTTTTGATCATGTAGGGGTAGAATAAAAAAAAATAACAGAGATTTCACGCAAATACAAAAATGCCTCTTATTTGCATTTATTGCGGTTCTTTTTTCATGAGTATTCTAATTGTAACATTCTTAATATTACAAATTAATCTATTTCCTTTTTTTTTTTTTTTAAATCTAGACTTCTACTATTTCAATCATAATCAATTCTTTTGGTTTCTTCCTATCAATTAAAAAAAATCTGTGGGTTTGGTCAAGGTTCAAATGTTTGTTTGCAAATTCAGGGTTGGAAATTATTACTACACTTGAATTGTAAAAGTGATTTTAGAGGAAACTTGCTAAAAATTTGTGTTGAAATAAAGAAAAACGTTTTATAAAGTGAAACAGAATTTTAAGGGGGAAAAAAAAACATTGGCAGTTAAAGACAGGTACAAAATATTTCCTAATCATTGTACTTTGTTTAAGTAAACTACTAGGTTAATGATAACTCCCATGTCTTGTTATAATAACTTCAAACCTTTTTTTTTCTAAGCTATAATAACTTCAACCTAGATCGGCATTAATTATGCCCTTCTAACCTGCTTGATTATGCCACTAAACAAGAACAAAGCACAATGGAATATCATGATCCTAATAAAACATTAAAACTGAGACAATGCAATAAATCTAAGTTAACCACTATTTTTTACACGTCTTCAATTTTGTTTTTTTAAACATAAATACAATGACTAAGACAAAAAGGGCATCAGCAATCAAGGGTTTCTCAAGGGAAAACCCTTAGTTGAAGGCACCACGAGAAAATACAGATTTCTGGGCCCATTTACATAGCTGATGGACCAGAAAACTTAGCTTCTATGTTAACCCATGCGGCCAGGCCTAAAAAAACAGGAACTTAAATTACTTGATGAACATTGGGCTTAAGAAAAGCAATGCCATACAATTAGGATATATTTTTCCTTTTTTCTATTACTAGATTTCTTGGGCAATTACAGGCATTTTTCACCATTACATTGAATTCAACCTTTAAATTTGTTTTAATTGATTGCTAAGGAGCAATGCCATACAATGTTAGGACAGTAACCGGAGCATGCAACCATATGATACAGTAAGAGGTGTGAATACAAGTAGAGTCAAGCAATGCTACATACACAACAAATTTCATAATAATTTAGTTGGCAAATTTTTACTGATTTTTATTTGGACCCATTATTGACATTATTTTTCTTCCTACCATTAACAATATTTCATATCAACTGTTGTGAGATTTTTTATCAATTGTTTTTGTGGTTATAGACTTTCTCTTCTTCTTTTTTGCTGAGTTTTATAGACTTTCTCATACAAATAACATATACTAAGATTATATGATGTGAAGTTGGAGGAGCTTTTGAAGGCAATTAATAAGGGAAAATTGACTGGAGGATGGGCTGCCGAAGGGCAAAAGGGTCAAAGAGAATCAACCTAATACTTATTTGTTTTATTTAATTTTCAAAGAGAGAGTCAATCTTATGGTCAAGTCAATAAGTTTCAAGAATTTCTTAGTCAGCTCATAAAGTTGGTAGTAATACTTATACTTACCTATTTTCACAACTATGCTATGTGACATATTTTGATGAACTATCTGTCACTTTTATATAAAATTTTAATTTTTTCTCCACTATTCATGGCACATCAAAGTTGTGATAAAAATGTATGTGATATTAGATTTTTTTGAAAATAAGATAAGGAAGGGTTTTCTTTGCGTAGGGCGGGGGGGGGGGGGGGGGGTCAATTTCCAATGTCTGACGATAGAGCATGGATTATAGGGAGAAAGTATATGATGTTTCAGGAACTCCACCTCAGCATCTAGTTGGTGTTTCTAAAACCAATAAGAAATTGACATCTGTCCTAAAAAAAGAAATATCAGCATACTAAACCATTTAAATTAAAAAGACGAAATTGACCCTAAAAAATTCAAAGACCCGCCATCTCTTGTTTTTCCTCTTTTTGCAAAATCAAAATGTTCCTCTCTCTCTCTCTCTCTCTCTCCACCACCACAGCACACCAGCACCTCCATGAGGACCATGACTCCATCTTTTCTCTCTCAACTCCAAACCAAAAACCACTTTACTTTTCCTCTTTTCAAAATCAAATCTCAATGTCACTCTCCCCAGTCCACACGCCACCATAGCCTTTATTCTCTCTCAACCCCAAATCCCAACAGCCAATGCCCAGCGGTAGCGTCTTCGCAGTTACAACACCGCCGACATCACAAGTTCTAAAGAAACCGGCCTTTCTCTCGTCAGAAAATCCCCAAAATCTTCTCTTTCTAGTAGAACCACCCTACACCGGCAACTTCACGCTACTTCCAACACCCGACATTCACAAGAAGGTTTTTTTTTTCTCTCTCTCTATTTCTTTTCTGCAATTTTCACATTTTTTTTGTATGCTTTTTTCTTCCCAAAATTACAGATGTTTAAAAGAAACAAAAGAAAATCCAAATGAATTTTTGTGTAGAAAGGAAATTTGTACCTGTTTGATAAAATGTCTCAATGAAGATGGATGCACTCCTTTGTTCTTAAACTATTATCAATCAACAGAATATACAATATACAATTAATGGTTAATCTTCTTCTCCTTTTTAATGTTCTTTTGGATCAGATTAAAGTTTTTTTTTTTTTTTCACTTTTTTGTTATAGTTTCATATGTAGAAACATAAAGCTTCTTTCTTTGTTTGACAAATAGCTTGCTGCCTTTATTTTGCTGATAAAATGCTTTGCTTATTGAAATCTTGGTCTTGAACAACTTCATTTTTGTGTGTGAAGGTTGTTGACTGCAGTATATTTGGTTTCCCCAATTCTAAACTTTGTTTTTTCCGCTTTTGAGTTTACTGATGATAACATACACACTGCAGTATATTTGGGCTCATATTAATAAGTAAAGAAAATTTGGCATATACCAACCGAATGCTGAGTTGAGTTTTTATGATGTTGGATTTGGCACCATATGGATGCTAGGTTGAGTTTTTATCAGGTCTGCTGCTCTTCTTTAGTTTACATTTATACAAATATAATTGTTTATGTTGTTCTCATGTCATAGGCATGATCAAGTGATAAGTATTGGATTGAAAGTTATATAATGAAAAACAAAAAGGGACAAGAAAAAGGTTTGAAATTTGTCTATTTGCTACCACGACCATGTGCCTTTGGCATTCAATTTTTCTTTTAATAAGCAACTCCCAACTTAGTTTTGATGGTAATGGTATATTATATTGAGTGAATTTGAAGGATAGATTTATAATAGTCCCAAATTTTTTTTTTTTTTGCTTCTTTTGTGGCTATTCTTAAACTTTTGTTTTCCACTTTTTATATGAAGTCCTAAACTTTAATTTGATTACTTTGTGTTAGGTTCTAAAGACTTAGGATTTTATGTATTTAGAACTCTAATGTGTATTGTTGGCAAACCATAATCAAAACAATATGTTTAGTCGTGTTTAGACTTGCTCAAAGTTGATTCATTTATGTAAAGTTGGAATAAGCTGATGCAGGATTCATTTATGCTTCTCGGCCTGGTTTGATCGATCAAAGCTTAGGCTCGATCAATAGAATATCGGGTCAGAGGCGTTTTCTGCAAAATCTCCAACTCAGCCCTAGCTCATTAAAACGTTTAGGGTTTTATATTTTGCCCTAGGTATATAAGGCAAACCCTAGCCACGTTTTTGGGTTGCTCATATTACTGTTTGTGTGAATCTCTTGTGAGATCCTTGAGGAGCTTTCCTTCACACAAGCTTAGGATTATCAAGGAGGAGATTTCTTCAAGAACTTGATGATCATTCAGTTGCTGCCATAAAAGCTTAAAGATACACAAGTGGGTGTGCTTGTACTTACTGGAGAATCCAAGAAAGAAGGAGTCCGTGGTCTCGGAGCTTGCATGTGGTCGTGTCAGTAAGTTCTACTGGTGGATAGCAATAAGAAGTCGAGCGTGGGGGCTTGTAAGTCTTATTGTATGAATTTCGATTCTTTCAAGATAGTGGATTCAAGTTTACCTTGAGGATAGCTAGATTAAATCCTAACCAGGTTTTTACCGGTTTGGTTTCCTAGGTGATCATATCATTGTGTTATTTATCTTTCCGCTATTTTGCATGATATGATTATTTGATTGTGATAACCTAGATTTGGAATTTGGACTAAGTAATAACTTGGCTAATTAACTAGGTTAATCCTATTGTGTTTTAAGGGATCTAAAAACCTATCAAGTGGTATCAGAGCAGGTAGCTCTCTTGTTGTTGATCTTTTGATCTTTGAGCTGATCCTTGACCCATGTTGTCATGGAACACGGACACTCTCTTATTATACCTCCTCACTTTGATGGGAATAATTATGCTTATTGGAAAGTAAGGATGAAAGCATTCTTGAAATCCATTGATGAGAGAGTCTGGAACTCCGTTGAGTACGGATGGGAGAAGCCCACTACTCCTGTTAGTGAGTGGGAAACTTCTCAGAAAGAAGCAACAGCTTTCAATAGCAAAGCTATGAATGCTATCTTTAATTCTGTTTCTATGGAGGAATTCAAGAGAATCTCTAATGTTGAAATTGCTCATATTGCTTGGACTATCCTCCAGACTGTGCATGAAGGCACAAAGGCTGTCAAAATAAATAAGTTACAGCAATTAACTACTAGATTTGAAAGCATTAGGATGTCTGATGATGAATCTTTTGATGAATTATATGCTAAACTTAATGATATTGTTAATTCTGCTTATAACTTGGGTGAAATCTATGATCAACCTAAAATTTTTAGGAAGCTACTTAGATCTTTGACTGAAGATTTTAGACCCAAAGTGACTGCCATCACTGAGAGTAAGGATGTGGACTTCATCCCTGTTGATAAACTTGTAGGATCACTTCAATCTTATGAGTTGGACTTACCCAAAACTAGCAAATCCAAATCAATGGCTCTTAAGTCAGTTGATGATGTTGAGGTTGGTGGATTTGATGATAAGCTCTCTGCTACAGAGATTGCTTACCTTGCCAAGAACTTTAGAAACTTTATTAGGAATTGTAACAGAAGGGCAAGAGGTACGAACACTGCTGAACCTAGAAACTTTATGAAGAATGATCCCACTAAGGTTAACAACACTGAAAAACCTAGAGAAAAAGTAGGTCAATCTTTAAATAATTCTATGGGTCCTCAGTGTTTTGGATGTCAAAGGTATGGTTACATGAAATCTGAGTGTCCTACTTACTTGAAGTCTAAGGGTAAGACTATAGCTGTAACCCTTACTGATAATGAAGTTTCTGATGATGAGTCTGAATGTGACGAGGATGGAAACTTCATAGCTTTCACTGCTACTGCTGTAGTAAATGAAAGTGTGTCTGCTGAAGAGAACCCTTCTGATGGAGAACTCTCTGAGGATGCAGATCTTCAAGAGGCCTACAGTAAACTTTGCAAAGTTACTGCAAAGGATGCTATAAATGTTGAACTTGGCCTGAAGAAAATTGAATCTCTTGAGCTTGATAAGAAGAATTTGCTTGTAAAACTGTTTGATGCTAATGAACTTTTGTACAATGTGAAAATTGAGAATATGTTATTGCTTCATAAAGTTAAATCGTTGGAACTTGATTTATCTGTTACTAGATCTGCTAGTTCTAAACTTGATCAAATGCTGAGTGTTCAAAAGTTTCCTTCTGACAAATCTGGATTAGGCTTTGTTGAAAGCATCTCCGTGTCTGCTCCTCATTCCACTAACTTTGTTCCTTCATCTTCTTCTGAACCTTCTGTGAGTGAGGTTGTGAGTGAAACTGTCAAACCCCCTGTGAGTGAGGTTGTCAAACCCATAGAAGTTTCACAATCTAGGAAGATTAAGGTTGATCTGAAAGAGTCTAAACCTAAGGAGCCTACCTTTTCTAAGGACAAGATGCATGGTAAGCCTGCTTGGGTTTGTCATTTTTGTGGGAAATCTGGACACATTCGTCCAAACTGTTACAAGCTGCAAGCTGCTAAGAGAGCAAACAAACCAAAAGTGCATGTGCCACAAGCACAAGATCCTATAACACTTATTGGTGAATTGGTAAAGGCCCTCAACCTTTATTCCAATCTTGCAGTTGGAAATCACTCTAATGAGAACATGAACTCCAATGCTCGTGGTGCATCTAAAAGATTTTGGATACAAAATACTCGAATTAATTGAGTCTTTCTGACATGGTCCTTGTGCTTCATTGCTTTACCCTTTGTGACCATTGTTCTTTGGTTTTTGTGTTTTTCTTTTTGTTTCTAGGATTTGCATTGCATAACATTCATGCATTTCATTCTAGGTGTTTTTTTTTAATTAAAAAAAAAAAAAAAAGGAAGGAAGGAAAAGGAAGCAAATTGTGTTTTGCACTATTCTCTTGGTTTTTGAAAACAAGGTGGGTCAATTTATTTTCACATAACATGTCTTTTGTAACTTGTTTAGCTTTGATGAGCTTATTTATTGCACTTTACTAGTTGAAGCTTTGTAGTGCATGTTGTGTGGGAAAGATGTTTATGGTTTTGATCACTTTGTCTTGATCTTGAAGTCACATGTCTTTGACTGTCGGACTTGAACCTTTTGAGAAAGACATAAATAACCATCCCACCACTGTTCACTAGCCAATCATGAACACCTTAGTGCATATCGTAAGATTTTGTGCTCAAGAAAGTATAGCACATGCACAAAAAGAACATAAGGTGTAGCCTCGGTTTAAATGCTTAAAATTGGTGTGTACATTATTAGACTTAAAGCTAAATCAAATAAATAAAAGTGGTGTGTACAATATGAGGCAAAATCAAGAATCTTACATGATTGCAAACTTATGATCTAGGAGATGTGAGAGTTATATGATGTAACTCTTTTGGTGATAGTCTCTTTCAAATTCTATGTGATGAATTTTGTAGACTTTGTGCTTATTACTATTCACATATCACCTCACATGTATCTCAAGTTTTTGCTAGTTTCACACACTATACAAGTTACTCTTTGCTAAACATTGTACATGTTATTATGTGTGTTTTTGGTCTGATCAACCAAGTTTGAAAATACCTTGTGTTTTATGCAAAACAGATTTGTTGATTGAGAATTTAAAGGGAGAATGTGTGAAAATCTTAATTTTGGGAAAACTGGGTTTAAAACTTGTGTTTTTGAAAAACTTTGTATCTCATACTCATGCATTTTATTCATATTTTTCAATGCTTGGAGGAGTTCATGCACAAAACTGAGCTGTTTTTTTTTCAAAACTGTGTTTTTTTCTAGAATTTCGATCGATCGAGGCTATATTTCGATCGATCGAAATTGCGATTAAAAATTTAAAGGAGCCTCTGTCTATTTCGATCAATCGAAAATCGTGAATAAGTTTTTTTTAAAATCGACTTATTCAACTCACCTTTTTCAAAAGTTTTCAAAGTTTTCTCTCTCTCTCCGACTCGGCAAGGCTCCACAACAATTTTTTTTGTCGTTTTCCTCCTTATTTCTTGCAAGGTTTCTCTCTCCATAAGCCGGTATGTCCATATTACCCTTTCTTTTGCATTGTTTTTCATGTTTTCATGCATTATTTCATGATTTATGGGTAAATTTTCGGACTATGCATAAATTGGGGTTTTTGATGTAACAAGCCTTATTTTGTGAAATTGATCAATAGGTTTTGTTGGTATATTGATATATTCCTGATCTATGATGGTTAATTTGATCAATTTGGGGTTTTGTGCAAAAATTAAAAATTCTAGGGCTTGTATTGAACCCGAATTGGGGTTTTTGTTCAAATTTGGTTAAATTGATGAAATTGACTTGTTGAATTGATGTCATTGATCATTATATTCTATGTTCTAACTTGTGTGATGATCAATTGGTCAATTTTTTATAATAACGATCAAGTGGTTTTTCGTTTTTGGGGGTTTTTGTTAGAAACCCTATGCTCAAGCCAATTTTGTGAATTTGAACTTAATTTGAGCTTTGTTCACTGCATTAGAGCATGCATCATGACATTTAACTGTTCATGCATCATATAGATTTTTGTTCTATTTTTTTTGTGTTAACTTGCAGTCTGCCTTTGTTTTTTCTTTCTTTTGTTCTTTTTGGTTCTGCTTCGTGTTTTTGTCCTTATCCTAGCACCATGCCTAGGAAGACTAGAGCCCATAGGATACCCTCCACTTCCTCTGTGTCTCCCTCTAGGAGTGAGGTGTTTAGGAATGACACATGCAGAGAGGCCTATGAGAAACTGAACTATAAAAGAAAGATTTGGGCTGAGCGTTCTGTTGTTTTAGATGAGGTTGATCCGGCCATTAGGGCGAACCTTGAGCGTAGAGGTTGGTTGTCCTTGTTAGAGGTAGATCATCCACCCCCAACCCCCCTGATTAGAGAGTTCTTCTCGAATCTCTCTTGTCACGTCTATGATTCCAACACCCTTGTTAGAAGTTGGATACGAGGTGTAGAGTTCACCATTACCCCTCGGATAGTGGCTGAAGCTCTTGGGGTTCCGGTCGTTAGGGAGCCTGTCTATCCTTATGAGGAGTCTCCATCCTTTGATGACGTTATGTCATACATCACTAGGTCTTCTATCCAGTGGGGTTCTGATCCTCGGATCTCGTCTGCTGAGCTTACTGAGGCTTCCTATCTTTTCTTCCGGATAGCTTGTCATTCTTTGTGGCCTATTTCTCATCTTCACACCATCCCTCTTGAGCAATGTGTGTTTTTGTATGCTTTTGTTTCTGGTGTTTCTATCAGTTTTCCACATCTGTTTCTTCGTTCTTTGAACGAAGTTCATATGAGTTCTGTTGTTGCTCATGCTCTTATCCATCCTATTTTCATTCATAGGGTTTTGTTATTTCTTGGTCTAGCTGATTTTCCTGCCAGTGAGCCCGTTCATGTTATTGCTCCCATAGGTGCCACCTTCCTTAGGCAGAGGGCTGCTCACTTGAGAGTTGGCTTTACGAGTCCTAGAGGTGCGTCATCTGTTGCTGTTCCCCCTCCTCCCTCTTCTACAGGTGCTGATATAGCTGAGGCGTTTGGTGCTGTTGCTGCTAATGCTGATGTTCCTCCACCGACTACTTCGGATGATTCAGACATTCGACGTACGTTGGATCATGTCTTGACCGTTCAAGCGGCTCATGGACAGATTTTGGTGGACATGCTTGATGAGATTCGTGCTTTGCGCACAGAGTTGGCACAGTTTCGACGATCCTCACCGCCACCTCCTTTTGATGATGGCTTTTGATTGCCCTTTGGCATTCCGTCATAAAAAAATGGGAGTTCTTTAGGTTTTGAGCACTTGTAGAGTTTTTGTTTTCAAGGGGAGAGTTTTTTTGTCAGTTAGAGCCTATGGAGATTAGATTGTATCTAGGTGCTTCACTTTGTATTTATATTTTTTTTTTGGCTCTTGATATATTCTTGTTGGGATTATCATTTTAGGGGGAGTTACATTTATTTTTTCATATGGTTCTTGTTTCACTGCTTATTGACTTATATTCATGATGTTGTTCACTAATATTTGTCTTTATTTTGTGGTTTGTGAAATCAAGAACTTATTTTGTTTACTTGTATTTTCCACACATACGGTTATGCATTTTGTTTAGTGTTTCATGAAATATACAAGTTAATTCAATTGAGCTGCTGTCTACTCTTGCAACTGATGGATAGTAGTTAGGATTGAATTTGTTGTACTGATCATTTTTTTTTGTAAAGGGCTTTTCTTTGTAAACTTTGAGCTTCTAGTTGTGTTTTGTCACGGATTGCCAAAGGGGGAGTTTATTAGGTTCTAAAGACTTAGGATTTTATGTATTTAGAACTCTAATGTGTATTGTTGGCAAACCATGATCAAAACAATATGTTTAGTCGTGTTTAGACTTGCTCAAAGTTGATTCATTTATGTAAAGTTGGAATAAGCTGATGCAGGATTCATTTATGCTTCTCGGCCTGGTTCAATCGATCGAAGCTTAGGCTCGATCAATCGAAAATCGGGTCAGAGGCGTTTTTTGCAGAATCTCCAACTCAGCCCTAGCTCATTAAAACATTTAGAGTTTTATGTTTTGTCCTAGGTATATAAGACAAACCCTAGCCACGTTTTTAGGTCGCTCATATTGCTGTTTGTGTGAATCTCTTGTGAGATCCTTGAGGAGCTTTCCTTCACACAAGCTTAGGATTATCAAGGAGGAGATTTCTTCAAGAACTTGATGATCATTCAGTTGCTGCCATAAAAGCTTAAAGATACACAAGCGGGTGTGCTTGTACTTGCTGGAGAATCCAAGAAAGAAGGAGTCCATGGTCTCGGAGCTTGCACGTGGTCGTGTTAATAAGTTCTACTGGTGGGTAGCAATAAGAAGTCGAGTGTGGGGGCTTGTAAGTCTTATTGTATGAACTTCGATTCTTTCAAGATAGTGGATTCAAGTTTACCTTGAGGATAGCTAGGTTAAATCCTCCCCAGGTTTTTACCGGTTTGGTTTCCTAGGTGATCATATCATTGTGTTATTTATCTTTCCGCTGCTTTGCATGATATGATTGTTTGATTGTGATAACCTAGATCTGGAATTTGGACTAAGTAATAACTTGGCTAGTTAACTAGGTTAATCCTATTGTATTTTAAGGGGTCTAAAAACCTATCACTTTGTTTGAAAGTAAAAATCTGAATTTTCAAAGCAAAAATCTATCAACTAGTATCTAGATTCAATATTGTCTATTGTTAGTGTATGTTTTCCATTAAATTTTAATTTAATTTGCTTTAGTATTGGAGTAAAGTGACCAACTAACCAACCTTGAATTGGTTTTGCAGATTGTCTAAAATTGCTTGTTTATAATGACTGTTAGAAATTAAATTTCAGTAGCAATAGCAATATTGGAGCAATCACACATAAGCAATAGCTTGAGGAGTATACTTGAAGACGTGCTGAACTTAACAAATGAGATTGACCAAGTTTCATTTGGGATGTGAGAGATGTAAATCAAGCAGCTTGTGAGCTTGCTAAGTGGGGCTTTGTTAACAATTGGAATGGTTTTGTAAATTGTGGCCTTACTGGCCGGATCATCTGATATATGTGATCATGAAGGATGCTTTGGATTGTACAATTTGAATTTAGTTCTTTTTAATAAAGCTTGGTTTATTGTAAAAAAAAAAAATTTATATATATAATGGGTGATTTGGTCACAAGTCCAAGATATATTTATGCAACTTTTAGAAAGAAAAAAGAGAACACACAAACATTGATAAGATTTTTAGAAAAAAAGTAGAAATGAATGGTTGTAATTCATTTCTTAGCTTGGCGATACAGGGACAATCATTCTCCCTTGTGAACCTGTGAACTTAAAACTATTGTAAGATTTGGGTAAAAAGGGTGCAACTTGTAGCATTTACTATATCATCAAAATAACAAAAAAGAAATAGTCTAGCACCAAAAAATTGCCATTCACTATATCATCCCCTTAATTGGAACTTTTCATGAGTGCTACCATTCATCCCTATATGGCACCACAACAATATAGCACCTGCAATAATCTAGCATTGCAATTCCACCACCATGCACATATAGAAATTAATATATAAGAATAAAATTTACTATTGCATTAAAAACTTTCATAATTTGCATATAACTAGAAGCTACTCAAACATACACGAAATCTATCATGTTTGAGTAACTTCATTAGTTACAAAAGTTTTCCAAAATGATAGCTATAATTAGTGTTGGCTATGCAATCACTTGTCCAAATTTTCAGTTATACTATCTAAAAAATTATTAAGTCAAAAATACTATCTAAGATGTTCCTCTACTGTGCAATAATGTCCGAAATGCTTTCCAAAAAACTATCCAAAAATGTTGTCCATTAGCTGTGCAGTATATTGTCCAAAATACTATCCAAAAGAGCTTTTCATCATACTTCAGAATTTTGCCCTAGAAAAAAAGAGAACAATATTAGGGGAAAAAAAAAATAAACAAAAGCACATATTAGAGTAATAACAGCATTGTATGATGATGAAGTTTTCTGCTGAAATGAAAGATGGTGAACAATAGACAGTTATGACACAAGGTTGTGCCAATGCCTTTGCCTTTGAATAAATGAGATCATCTCGGGCTCTATCTAATGCTTTTGCACTCAAAAGCATTGCACAGAAAAGAAACTGTGGGAGATAGGTAATTAGAAAATGCTCCGTATTTGAAATCAATTTTGAGATAATTAGAGGAGGGGGGGGGGGGGGGAGGACTAGAAACGTAAAAGAACTAAAGCAAAGGATAATGGTTGTCAACAGGGCCACATCCAATTTTGAGTGTACTTCTCAAATACAAACCAAAATAAGTATATATGCTTCTAGTATTTTAAAAAACATACCAAAAAAATCAACTAACACAACCATATTTCTCTTGCAAAGGCTATCATGCATATGCGAGGATAGCCTGATAAGGGATCATATATGCAGATCAGAAGTTTGTTTCCATGAAAGGTTACTTAGCCATAGTTATTAAGTACTTCACCATAAACATATTTGATTTAGCTAGCTTCAACTTGAAGTTCATGTTGAACTCATGATTTACTATAGTTTATGTAACCTCCTCAGTTTGTCAACAAGACTTAGAATAATTGGTCTGCATCTAAAACTTTTAATTCCATATTTTGAAGTGAGATTTTACTTTGGAGTTGATAGTTAAAATTTTAACCTACCAATATCCCTTTTTTGGGTAAACACTACATTTCAAAATTTATAAGAAACTTTGAACTTGGAATTTTTATGCATCCAAACGCCAAGTTCAAATTTCATTTGAAAGGTATCATTAAGCAAATTCAACAAATAAACATTTTCATACTACCAATATTACTCTTCACATTGTCACCACCATTGTTCCCTTTTATTCCCTTTACATGTCTAACTGATAAGGTCTTAACATCACCAAACACCAATTTCTCAAAATCGATGTTGTAGTAATTATTAAAAGATTTGTCGTGATAGCATCACAATTGATCACATTGTAGCTTTCCTAAGTGTCCAATATATCAGTGACCGCAAAATTTCATGCTAAAGATTGCAATTAGAATATATCACAGTACTTTTAAGTTACATACACAGTACTTTGATTTAATCCATAAGAAAAAGATAACAAAGAATTGATTTAAGTTCCCAAACAACAAACAAAATCTGTCATGTTTATCAATATACACCACTTATAACTATGTCAAGGAAAACCAGCAAGTAAATTTTTATCCTATTGATTGTTGAGAATTTGTAGAAAGAAAATAAATGTGAAAATTTGAATTTAAATAGCATATTATTTTTCAGTTTATTTAAAAAAGGGGATTGTTTTGTACATTAAAAAAGTGAACTTTGAAATGATTTTGGCTGAGCCTAATGTGATACTTGAAAAAATCTAACTAATAAATAATACCTGAAAATAAAGCACAACGACCAAATACATTAAATCAACTAATAAACAAAGAAAGGGCTTTATTTCTCTATTTATAAAACTACATCAAACTAAACACTTTTAATCTAATCCAAAATAAATTTTTTTTTTTTTAAAAAAAAACCCCTTCTACTTTATTATTTGTGCATCCATCCTCACTAAAGCATTTTATCAAACAATACGAATTTCCTTTCTACATATGATGTATATGTCAATTTATAAAATCAAAACAAAACAAAATAAAACACATATGTAAATAGAAAAATTCAGAAAATAAATTCAAAACCAGAGAAGAAAACCTTCTTGCAACGTCAAGTGTTGGAAGTGGAGAGAACTTCGAACGCCGATGGTTGGAAACAACGAGAGAGAGACGATTTTGAGCGTTTTTTGACGAGAAAAAGGTTGATCTCATTGGAACTGTTGATAATCGGCAATGTATCTCTATCTCCGAGAGATTTTAGGCAGCGACTGTCAAGGTTTGGTTGAGAGAGAAGATGGAGTCATGGAGGTGCTGGTGTGCTGTGGTGGTGCAGAGAGAAACGGAGAGAGAGAGAGAGAGAGAGAGAGAGAGAGAGAGAGAGAGAGAGACGAACATTTTGATTTTGCAAAAAGGGGAAAAGCAAGAGAGGGCGGGTCTTTGAATTTTCAGGGTCATTTTTGTCTTTTTAATTTAAATGATTCAGTATACTGATGTGTTTCTTTTAGAACAAATATCAATTTCTTATTGGGCTTAGAAACACCAACTAGATGCTGAGGTAGAGTTCCTTAAACATCATATACTTTCTCGATTATAGGAATAAGCTCAACTACACAACTAAATTTAAACCCAATTTCACATCATATTTCAATGTTAACTTCTTTTTTTTAATGAAAATGTTAACATGTTGGTACTTGGTGAAAAGTTGAATAATTGCGCACCAATCACGAGGCACAAGTTGACACTTAACAACTGTTAGGTCACGAGGCATTAAAACAATGGTCAAAATTTTAGAACAAAAAGTGCAATTTTACCCCAAAAAATAAAATAAATACAGGGACGAAGTTATAAATTTCATGCATTCATTAACAACCCCTCCCCCAGTTATACACTTGTAATATATATATTTTTTCTTTTGAAGGGGAGTTCTACTATATAATCAAACAGTAGAATGTCTAATGTCTTGACAGTTTTTCATGCTCTTCTTCTATCATTCGCATTTCTACCAAACATAATAAATGAAGAGAATATGTTTGGTTCACATAATTCAACTCTTTTTCTTCCTTCCATTTTCCAAAATGCGAAATTAATTGCCTCTTCTCCTAATTAGTTTTCCCTATAGAATTCCTAGTGCATTGATTATTTAAAAGGATTTTAGATAACGTATTCCATTTTGGTAGACATAGTCATATATATACTGACTCTATATGACAACTCTGTGTTTTTATCAACAAAAAGAAAAAGAAAAAGAAAATAATGTTTTAACCCTACTCAATACTCATGTAGTTTATAACTTTATATTATCCAATAATGGTGTAATGCCACCATAGAAAGATAATTATAAAACAGCTATCAATTGCGCATTGGCATTCTCTTAACTTATTGAAGATCTATGCATTTAAGACCCAAACCATCTCTGACTAATCAAATGAACAAAATGAACAAATAAAAAAGTTTAAAGGAAAAATGAACAAAAGATTGAATGAACATTGCATGTAATTATATATTATACGAGAACAAGGAGTTGCAAGACACGATAACACTAATGGTCCGTTTGGATTGAGGGGGAGTAGAGCAGAGTAGATTTGGCTCAAAATTAGCCTATTTTCAGCTAACTTTACTCTACCCCCTCCACTTTCCCTCCCTAGCCCTCAATCTAAACAAGCTCTAAGGTTAGGGCCACCATAAATGTTGACATAATTGTTAGATTGAATTAACCTTCTGATCCTCCAAATTAGCATGAGCATGTAAAATTCTATCCCATGTTGGAAGCTATGGGTTTGCTTCCGAATTGACCTCCCTATTTGTGAAGATTTAAAGCAAAAGGTGTAATTAAGTCTTTATTTTTTTTTTCTCAAAAAAAAAGTCTTTATTTTTATTTTTAAAAATAAGAGATAGAGATTCGGACTCAAGTGAAGAACTATTTGAACCATGCAAAAGTCAATAGTGTTACTATTTGAACCATGCAATAGTAATACTATTGCATGACCTCCCTATAGTGGAGGGGGGATATTGACTCAACCAAAAAGTCAAATATCCCCCCTCCACTTTTATTTGCTTTATAAATTTTTTTTATTTTTTACGTTCTATTATTTTATTATCTACCGGTTATATCCCCTCTTTTTTTCCAATGTAAACAATGATAGGTAACATACATTGTTTATTTCGTGGGGCCAGGGCAAATATTCGTAAAATTTGGGTCTAAATTAGTGTGAGACTATGAGAACCTAAGGCAGCGAAGCGATTATATAATATTAATGTTGTTCTTTCCATACGTTCATAATTAACATGTTAAGAATTTTGTATTTCAATGGCACTATTCAGGCTCAAATCCTCTCATCCTTATAATAATTTTTATTTATTTAAAAAAAAAAAAACCCTAAGGATTTGATCATTTAGTTGCCTTTTGGATTACTTGCTACATCTAGCATTGAGACTTTGAGAGTAGTTCATAGTTTCTTTTATTTTCTTTATCAAATTTTTTTATTTTTTACGTTCTATGATTTTATTATCTACCGGTTACATCTTTTTTTTTTTTCCAATGTAAACAATGTAGGTAACATACATTGATTATTTTGTGGGGCTAGGGCAAACATTCATAAAATTTGGGTCTAAACTAGTGTGAGATTGTGAGAGCCTGAGACAACGTTTATATGATATTAATGTTGTTCTTTCCATACGTTTATAATTAACATGTTAAGAATTTTTTATTTCAGTGGCACTACTTGGGCTCAAATCCTCTCATCCTCATAATAATTTTTATTTATTTATTTTTTAAAAACCCTAAGAATTTGGACGTTTAGTTGCCTTTTGGATTACTTGCTACATCAAACTATTCATATGTCGTTGTGTTAAAATGAATATTATTTCATCAAAAAAAAAAAAAAAAAGTGTATCTCATTTAGGAAGTGTGATTCTCCTTTCTCCTATCTACTTGTTGCCTATAACTTTTTTTTTTTTTAGAAAGTTGTTTTCCATAACTTGACTTGTTCATTTCTTTAATTGCTTTCTTCAACATATGCTTTTCATGAAACTTTGATTAATGCTTTATTTAAGTGTCATGAAAAGTAGCTGTTGAAGAAAGCAAATAAAGAAATTAGGGTAAATTACACTAAACAACCCTGAGGTTTGAATAAATACCAAGCACATCCACAACTTATTAAAAATGGCAAATTTAATCCTTCAACACAAACGGTTTTCATCTGTCGTTAATAACAAAGTCATCTCTCTCCCTCTCTCTTTTTTTTTTTCCCTAATTGTCTCACCGTACTCTCTCTCTCTCTCTCAATATTTGTTTTCTACTTTTCTCCAAATCTGATATCTTTCTCCTCTCTCTCTTTCTTTCTCTTTTCTTTTTTCCCAATCTCAGCAGACACTCTCTTTCTCTCTCAATTTTCTTTGCCTTTGGTTGTTTGAATCTTACCGATGAAGGATGATGGATCTGCTTTCTCTCTCATCTCTCTATTTCAATGTGGAGATCTTGCGGTGATGGACTCGATTCGGGTTTGGCTGACATGGGTATTAGGAGTTTGATGTTTGCTTGGTGGTTGATGGCAATTTTGTGGTGGAGTTAGGACTTTGGATGTTGTGATTGAGTTTTCTGGGTTTCTTTGAGGAGGAGAAAAGGGATTGTTTTTAAGGAGTTTTTTTTTTTTTTTTTTTCTCAGCTGCCAAACACTACATGGAGGAGATGAGACTTTTTCTATGGCTTTTCCTTTTGATTTTCTCAGCTACCAAACACAAAGTAGAAAGGAATTAGCTTTTTTGTTAAATTTTATTTTAAGAAAAAAGAACCAAAGAAAACTACTGCTATGTTGTTGATTTTAAGAAGAAAAGGGGAGGAAATTTCAGAGAATAAATCTTTGAGTTCATAAACGGACTATTCAAAATTTCAGATTTGGATAAGCAATGAAAAAGAAGATGGTGAGATTATGAAAAAGAAAAAGAGAGAGTCAAATCTGAGTATCATATTTTTTTAGGAAAACTTTGTTATTAATGGCAAATATTAACACCGTTTGTGTTAAGGATTAAATTGGCCATTTTTAACAAGTTGTGGATGTGTTTGGTATTTACTCAAACCTCAGGGTAGTTTAGTGTAATTTATCCAAGAAATTAAGTGGCAAATCAAGTTGATAGGGTACGGTTGTGTATCTATATCTATATCTATATCTATATCTATATATATATATATTAATAACTAATAGTCGAAATGTTTGACTTTTTGTTGACCGCTCCTTATTGCACCATATGGTTACATAAATTACTAACACATATACAATTAAAAACACAAACAATTGTATCTTTTCGGTAAACGTTCACCTTTAAGATAAAAAAAAAAAAAAAGGCCTATTCTTACAAACTAGAGACACAACTCTTACGGCTGTAGTGTTATAAAACTGCCTATGTCTTTTCTCCTTCCCAATTTACATATAAATTAATTTTTTTTCCTTTTAAGTTTTTACACCACATTTACTTTTTTTTTTTTTTTAATGGGAACACCACATTTACTTTTAAAAACGATAAACAATCATATCTTTTCGTTTTGCCTATTAAGATTCACTATCTACCAAACGTTTGGCATAAGGTATATATTAAAAAAAAAAAAAAAACTATTTCAGAGAAAGAGATATATTAGAGTAATAAATGAACATATATCAACAGAGCGTGGGTCTGATTGTTCTTGGGTCATCCTCCGCCAGGTTCCACTCCTTTAATCAAAGATTTCTGTCTCTCTTCACTCCGGTGATCATTGCCTCCTTGTTGGATCCAATGGCGCTAGTTCGTTCTATTGTTTCTTCTTTCATACTCTGTTTTTTCATTAATACTACTCTTTGTTTGGTTTCTCAGAAAATGGAGGGAAAGAAAAATCAAAATTGGAAATTGAGATATTAATGTATTGATTTTTGGGTTCAATTATAATGGGGTTTGTTCAATTTTTGTTCTTTTTCACATTTAGAGTTTCCTTGAATCTTTGTTTACTTGCCGAGAAAATAGAGGGAAGGAAAATATATAGTGCTTTTGTTCTATCTATAGTGCTTTTCACTTTTAGAATAGTTTTGTGGTTGCCACGGTGGTTCTGTGACTTGTGGTGGTGGCTGTGGTGGACTGTGGTTGCTACAATGGTGGTTATGGCAAGTGGAGCGGTGGTGGAGGAGGAGGTTGGCTGGTTGCTATAGATTTTTGTGTAGTTATTTTATTATTATTTTAATGAGTAGTATATATTATTTAAATGAAATGGTAAAAAATATAGAAGTTTTGATGTTTAATGTATTTTAAAATGAGATGGTATAATAAATAAAGTAAATTTTTAAAGGGTTAAATGCTAAAAATTTTAGAATTATTGATGAGAATGCGGTAAGATTCACTGTCTACCAAACGTTTGGCACAAGGTATATATTAAAAAAAAAAAAAAAAAAACTATTTCAGAGAAAGAGATATATTTAGAGTTATAAACGAACATATATCAACAGAGATTAGAAACCATCTATGACCGTGAGACACAGAGATACAAATGTGACAAGATGCAGACAGTGTTGGAGAGAGAGATCTGAGGGAGAGGCCTCTTCACTATTGTCAGACCGTTCTTCCTTCATCTCCCAGTTCCACAAAGTCGTCGGTAAGTTTTATTTGCTTGAAAACTTGAGGATAGTTCTAGGCACGACCATGGGTGCAATCTTTTTCAATCTCCGGCCCAGCCCCAATATAAGACCATTCTTTCTCGGTAATTTTCAACTAATCTCTTATCCTATTGTCTACAATTAGGTTTGCTGTCAATTTAGGGATTTTGTTGAAATCAGGGAAACAACCTAGATGATCAAATTCTACTTGAATTCTTATTAGGATTTTTCAGTTTTTGGGTTTTTTTTTTTTTTTCCTTTTCTTTCATGAGTTTCAGTTTCATGTTTTGTTTTTTATTTTTATTTTTCTGGCTTGCAATCTGGGTTATTAGAGAAGAAGAGAAGGCAGTGGAGCAAACACAGGCCAAGAAGGGAAAAGATTTTTCAAATCCATAATGATTACAAGGTTGCCCACGACTCATTCCCCCACAGGTATTTCCCCCCAAAAAGAAAATTGCTGGTATTAGTCTCTGTCACGTTTTAGAGTTGGTCACGATAAATACCTATAAGCCATTACTTTTAGTTGTAGAGAAATTATGAATCTATTTTAGTTGCCCATGAATCAAAACCATTCATATTTTTTGTATAATACTGCATTCACAAATTGTCGCTATAGTGGATAGAATGACTTATTTGTGTTTTACTATGAGGTGAATTTTAGCAAAAGATTTTTTAATTTTGTTTTGGGAAAATTGGAACATGTTTGAATTCAAAAATGGCTTGAGAGTGAGGTTATGATAGCTATTGTCCTGCCCTATATGCATATAAGCATGTAAGGCTGTGTGTGTATTTTTCTCATTGGGAAAAATTAATATCATTAAATGTCTTTTTTATATTTGGAGGTTATTGTTTTACATTGTAGGTTTGGAGAATTGACAGGTTTTTTTACTTGAATTCTGTTGTGATGCAGAATGTACATTTTTTGATGTGTCACAGTTTGCATTCTTTGGCAAAGATGTTGTTGAGTTGGGAGGTTGTCATTCTTTGTCGCTTGGAGTTTTTAAAATGGTTAGTGATGTTTTTACTTTAATTTTAGGATTTTCCCTCTTATCTATTTTCTTTATTTGGCCCTTTGGTTTACTAATCTATTTAAATTTTGTTATTTTAATTCAAGGTTTTCTAAACCAGGTTTGATCTTATCGAAATTAAAAAGTTTCTGAGCAAAGTATGCTTCTTTAGTTTTAGATATTAATTTTTGCATGTCAATGAATTTTAATTAGTGTTTTATTTGTATATTTAGCTACTATAGTTTCTTTTTTCTTTTTCTTTTTTAGGTTTCTTCGTTGCATGTTATATAATTTATTTGGAGCTTGATATTAGAATTCATGTTTGTTTTATAAAATTTTAACTTTATATTAGAATTTATTTATTTATTTTTGGAGCCTAATTGATTTCGTTTTGCATATAATTCTAAACATAAAAGCCAGTTAGGACTAGATGTAATTTATAATTGAACATAAGGGTAGGATTCAGAAGTCGGGCTTGGTGCAATGATAAGTACCTTCCATAGAACAAGTCACTATGTTAGTTGGAAATACTATAGTATGGCCCATATTTTTTTGGTTTCAAGAAGTCACAAATCACATAAACCCAAAATAATTTGGATTCCATTTTTTTTTTTTTTTGGCAAAATCTTTTTGTTGAGAACAATATACTTCTGTGAAACTGAAGGTCCAGTTGTTTCCAATTGATGATGCCATTCGGAAAATGGTGAGATTAAAAAAAAATATATTAGTTGTTTGATAAGTGAGATTTAATTAAGCATAAACCTCACATGAAGCTTTTTTTTTTTTTTTTTTTTTTTTTTTTTTTTTTATATATTGTTAATTTTTAATTGTCTTGGTTGTTTGTCAGAACAGGTTTCTAATTTGTATATTACATTATTCTCAAAATTTTTAGGTGCTTGAAATTTATGATTCTCTCTATATTAGCACCTGTAGATCAACCAAGTTCTATTTAAGTACATCTTGGCTATATTTGCTAGGTGTTTGACAAAAGTCCTTCAAGGGCAACTGGTGTACATGTGTTGGGATAATAGAATAGATGAATTGGCATAAACTATATAATGGCCCATGAGTGACTAAGCTGCTTAATTAATTTGTGTATCTCTGTTTCATAACTTTTATTGATGAAAATTGTTACCTGGAAAGTGGATTTCTGCCTTACGCAGAATGAGGTCTACTAGCATAAGTTTTATGCACTAGATCATTAAAATTAACAGTTTGATACAAATCATTTTATGTTTCACATGGCAATTTGTCTATGCATCTCCTGGTGTTAAGAATAGGTATTTCTCAACTGAAAAAAAAGTGTTTTTTAGTTTTATCATGTAAGTCTTATGAATTAGATCATTGAAATTGATAATTTGATACTAATCATTTTATTTTTTCACATGGCATATGTCTATGCATCTCTTGGATATAAGATTTAGATCATTTCGTTATTTTCCTGTGTAAGTTAGTGTAATTGTCATAAGGTATCCTCAAAAATTTAAAAGAGATGTGTAAGCCAAATGTATGTCTTGGATACTTCTATATGTAACTTTATATGCTATTATGGTAATTCTGTTCTTAAGTTTTTAAGACATTTTATACATTTTGCAACAAGTGTTTTGGGTCAATATCCTATTGTGGGTTCTGTATGGAGAAGGAAATAGGCAGATTTTAATGTTGTTGGTTAGGGTATTGAGTGAATGATAAGGTTTTACTAGAGTTATTGGTGTATTAGTGGCTTTTGCTGTATTAGTTGATTGTGGCGTTGAGACTGAACAGGGTGTTGGTACAATGATAATTTTTAGTCTGTTTCAGTTGTGGGGTAGGGGTGGGGGATGAACTGAGTTAATTTATAAACTTATCATTAGATATCAAAGTTGGTGTATCAGGGGCATATTCAATTGAAAAATATACAATACTTAAAAAAAAAAAAAAAGAACTCGCATTCAATAGCTTTCCCGTGCATCGCACGGGTTAGCAACTAGTATATATATATATATAGTTGTAACTTACCCTTAGTTGTCTTTGAATAATACCACGAAGGGTAAGTTACAACTGTATTATTCAAAGACAACTAAGCTGACTGAGGCCATATGATTACAGAAAAATAGAAAAGCTATTTGGTTACAGATTGGTTACAAGATTGGATATTCCTAATACAAGATTACTAAGGGATTCTTGTAAGAAGGAGATATGTTGAACCAAGCCTGCCTCCGAATGGAACTTAAGCTTCTTTATATAGACTGGGAGGAGCTTAGGATCCTCTGGAAAGAGATCTGAAGATTCTTGAAAATCTGGGGGGGGGGTAATTTGCTTTTTCCTTAGGTGAAAACCTTTTCCACCGAAAGTAGACGGGACCCTCGAAAGCGCAGTGAAGCTGCGCGACTGTTCATTTTTGTCTTTTTGTGTCGGCTGGTACTGTTTTTGACTTCTTGTGTCGGTTGATACTGTTCATAAATAGTGATAGAATTTGGAGCTGTTTGGAGCTATTCTGAGTAGTGACTGGTGCTATCGAAATAATTTTGGGACTGTCCAAATTATGGCCCTCATAGGGATCTTGAGAATCCTGGAAGGGATCAAATGGTTGGTGACTGGTAGATGCTTCAGAAGAGGTAGGAGAAGGATTTTCTTCTTCTTCTAACTGAGAAGCCTAGAGGAGCAACTGGTTGGCAAGATGTTTCAATTCTTTGCTAGATTTTCGGCGACTGAGACAGATTCTAGGCTAGGCTGGGACCTTGTCTTCTGGGTAATGGCTCTGTGGACTGGAGGAGGGAAATCCTTATTTATCTGATTGATGACTGGATCAATTTTGAGGCTATCCCACCATTTTATTGAAAACTCTTTGTTTAAAAGATTGTTGTTGATTGCATAGGACCACATGTTGATCCAATGGTTTTTATACCTGATGGTCATATGCAAGATTGCTGGAAACCGGGAATTGTGATGGTTAACTTGGAGTCTTGAGCTGAAATATTTGAGGGCATCTTGGAGAGGTTCTGGGAAGATCTGAGGAATTGATTTGAACATTTCCCACCACTTAAGGAACCAAGTCGGTATTTGGCTGTTGAAATCTGTCGAACATTAAGAACCATGAATGATCAAAGTTCTTATTCTGATAAAATAAAATCTTTTCAAAGGTGTCAATATAGTCATAGTAACTATATTGAATTCCTGTGCCTTCTATTGTTCTGAGCAGGGAGGGGTGTTGGCCCCATTCTTTGCAACTGACGAACTTAGTGATGATGAATTTATGGTAGAGGACGACTGAGGTGTCTAATTTTGACTTGATGTCTTCTATTCGAGCAGACTTTTCCTGGGTGAGGATGCTCTTATAGAACTTGATGGATTTTTCTTGGACTTTTGGAAGAAAATGCCAATTTGGTGGCAAAACTTCCATTGCTAGGGCTAATGGATCTTTTATATGGATCATGTGTGGTTCAATATAAAAGATGTGTTGGATGTAAGGTTTCTTAATGTAAGGAGACTTATTCTTTCTGTTGGATGGCTGGGATGATCTTTAGGACTATAAGGGGCCAAAGGGATCATCTACTGTGTATGGAGTTATTGCCTTAGGTGCTGGGGATACTAAGGCAGAACTAAAACTGGGCTGGGTTAGGAGTGGCCTTTCATAGTTTGGTTTCGGGATTGTAGAAACCACATAGCGATTGGCCAAGGAAACTGAGGAAACTGGGACTATCTAGCCAGGGTTCTTTGCCTGACTAGTATTGTTGGGAGGTGACTGTTTAGGTAGCTTTGAGGGTTGGGGCTGCTGTGCTGGCTTTTTTCTGGACATTTTGGTTTGGATTTTGCAAGAATTCGTGGGTAAGGAAATTAGGGATACTGTTTTGGGTTCCTTCTATGAATTCTATATCAAAATCAAAAACTGAGAGAATGACCTGCCATCGTGCAAAAATTTGTTTTGATGCAATGTTTTGGACATCTTTTTCAAAAACATGTTTTGCAGATTTGCAATCAATTTTGATTAAAAACTTTTGATTTAATAAATCACTTTGAAACTTTGAAATGCATAGTACTATAGATAAAATTTATTTTTTAATAGTACTATAATTTAGCTGAGTAGGAGTCCAAATTCCTGAATGGAAACAGACTATTTGTTTAGGGGAATTAGGACTAGTACGCTGAAGGAGAATGCCACCATAACCAATGTTAGAGGCATTTGTCTGGACAATCTTAAAGGAATTTACTGAAGGAATTCCTAAACAAGGGAGAGTCTTAACATATTTTTTGATTTCCTGGACAACTGATGTATGGATTGAGGTCCAAGGAGGTGGATTGGTTCGAAATCTATCAAAAAGTGGTTTGCGTTGCTGCCTAAGATTTTGATAGAAATCCCCTATCAAAAAAAAGATTTTGATAGAAATCTGAAATGTAGTTGAGAGATTCTAAATCTTTGAAGCTGGGTTTTGTCTAGGATTTGATCTGGAAATTTTTTTGCAAATTGAATGGCTCTATCTATTGGTTTGATCAAGCCGTGATGGATGTCAAAACCTAAGAACCTGACATGTGTTTGGAAAAGTTTGATTTTTGGGGCTGAAATCACAAGGCCATTGAGCTTTGACTGTATTGAGAAACGATCGCAAATGTTTCCAATGTTGCTCAATAGATTCTGAAAATATGAGTACATCATCTATGTAAACAATAGAGTGACTAGAGAATGGATTGAAAATCTCATTCATGATGTTTTGGAATTCACTGGGTGTATTCTTTAGACCAAAAGGCATTACATTCCATTCGTAATGTCCAAAGGGTGTAGTGAAGGCTGTTTTATACCTATCAGACTCTTTGATTTAAATCTGCCAAAAACCACTTTTCATGTCAAACTTACTAAAGATGACTGCTTTACTAAGCCTGTTAACTAGGTCTCTTTTATTTGGGATAGAATATCTAACCCATTCTAGGGCTTTGTTAAGGGGCTTGTAGTTGATGACTAATCTAGGTACACCTCTCTAAATCTTAGCATTTTTCTGGACATAAAAGGATGGACATGACCAAGGTGACTTAGAATTTCTAATTATTCCTTTGCTAAGGAGGTCGTTTATCTCTGTTCTACAAAATTCCATGAGTTCTTGGCTCATTCGGATGGGGCGAGCTTTGGTCGGGATATTCTTTTCCTTAAAGTCTTTGACATATGGGAGAGCCACTTCATGTCTCTTTCTATGCCAAAAGGCCGTGGGTAGGTCTGAGCAAACTTCCTGTTTGAGTTTTTCCTCAAATTCTCTAATTTCTGCTTGGATGATCTTACAAGTCAATTATTCCTCAATTTTCTTGTGTCGTAAATCATCCTTAAGGTATTTAAGGTGTTGGGTTTTCCTATTGATCAGATTAAGAGTCCTAGAGATGGAGACATCTTGGAGGCTACTAATTTCTTGGGGTTCCGGGCTTCTGAGAAACTTAAACTTAACTGGCTGACCAAAAGGATAGGTAGTGATTCCTTCACTATCTGTAGTGAATGGGTACAACAGACACATGAAAGGATTTCCTAGGATTACTCTGTCTGTCATATTCTTTACTAAGACAAAGGTTGTTTCGAAGCATGTGTTGTCTTGGCACACATGGGCTTTTGGGATTTTGTATTTAATCTGTATCTTGCTACCATTTGCTGAGGATAATCGTTCCCTAGTCTGTTGAAAATACTTAGAGGGAATGAATCCTTCTTGGATGCAGTTGAGATCTGTGCCTGAATCTATAAGGGCTATAACCTCAAATTCAAAATCTTTGCTGATGACAATCTTGACTTTAGAATGCCATTTTTGGAAATCAATTCTGCTGATAGTATCTATGTATTTCTGGGCTGGTTCTTCTAAGACCTTGTTTGTTGTAGGATTGGCTGACTCATCATAGACGTTTTCTACTTCATCATCTGAAGGGTTTTGGCATGAAGGGCCTGCTTCATTATTGCCTCGATGAAAGGTGTTGTCTTGATGCTCGACTCTCTGATTAAGGAAATTGTGGTCAATCCTAAGGATGGTTAGAGCTTGGTCAAGCTTTTTAACCTCTTCTCTAAGTGTTCTAATTTTAGATTGGGTCTCTTTGATTTCATGTTGAAGGTTGTTAACTATGACTTCTTTCTTAGCTTTGGTAAACCTATTGAAGATTTTCTCTAGGTTAACTGGAGGTTCAGAGTGTTTTGATTTGGTTTCCTTTGCCTCCTTGACTAAAGTTTTCTGAAACTGGCTAAGATATTGGGCCTTAGCAACTGGGTCTTCTATTTTTTCTATTAAGGTGAGCAAGAGCTCTTCTTGTTGGCTAAGAACGTTGACAGACTTGTTTTTGCAACAACTGTTTTTACATCCTATCTTGATGTCTGGACTACTAGAGATGCTGGATGATTCTCTAGAGGATGATGACTGGTTAATCTGGAAAATCTCATGATCACTAGAACTATTGGAGAGCTCACTGTCTATGTTGTTGAGTTCTAGGAGCCTGAAAATCTCCTCTTTGCTAGTTTGGTCACCTTGGAGGGTGTTGATTAAAGATTTAGTTTTGGATTTACACTCATTCCTAAAATGACCTTTCTTGCCACACTTATAACATTCGCTATTTTTTTTGTCGAATGTTTTTCTTGTTGAATCTTTTCTTTTACCATTGACTTTATGGTAATCTCTGGATTTCTTGCTCTTCTTATAGAAATCATTTTTGCTAAAGTTACTAGGCTTCTTATGACTACTATAATACTTGGAGGCTGTTTCCTAGGGTATTCTTTCCCTCTAGATTTCCTTTTGGATGGGGCTATGGAAGGGAGGCCATATTGAGTACATAAGTTTCTAACTTCATACTTAGCTTTTCTCTTGTCCTTATTGGCCTGGTTCTGGATTTTCATGTCTATTCACATTTTCAGGTCTTCTCTACAGATGACATTAGATATATCTCCATAAGTCAAGTCATCATAATCTATGACACCTGAGGAGTTACTGAGAGTTTCCCTAATCTTATGGGCAAAAAGATTGGGTAAGCCATTGATAAACTTCTCCTTCCAAAACGGAGAGTTACAATTGCTTCTATGCATGACTGGTAAAGACATCTTCATACCACCTGTAGTCATTAAGGGTAGGACACCTGAGGTTACTTAACTGGTCGTGTATCCTAGTCGTGATGTTGCTAGGGGTCCCTATGAAATGTCTTGTAATGGTATAGATTAAGGTCTTTACTCCATTTGGGACACCTCGACCTATGGTTTCATCAAAGATTGGACATCCTTCCTCATCTTTCTGGACTGCACTTTTGATCTCTTCCTTTGATTCTTTTGTTAGGTAATGGTTCCACCATGACAGAAGTTTTCCTATGAAACCTAAGACCAGAAGTTTGACTACTTTGGTATGAGGGCGACCTTCATTGAGGTAATTATTGGCTACCATAGTCATGTGTTGAATTTTATTTATGATTTCTTGTTCTGATAATCCATCTATATTCCATTCATAGAGTTTATCAGAAGATACTGAGAACTGGTTGCTAACATTCTTTTCCTCAAATTGGAGGTCAGAGGGTGTTGGTCTGGGATACCAATTTATGGTGAGACTAGTTGGGTTACCCTACGATGGTGAAGTTTGTTCACCTGTAAATCTTGAAATTGGTTTTCTAATTGTCTTATCTCCTCTTCAAATTCTAAAGAGGTGTTGCTGCTGCTGTTAGAAGTGATATGGATGTCTAGGGTGTTTAACCTATGGTCTCTGCTAATTGAAGAGGCAGTTGGCTCCCGTTTGACTAGTTCTTCTAACTTTTGGTTAACTATTTCTGATGCAGTTTTATCTTTGGACCTGAGACTGGTTTGTCGAGTTACTGGTAACTTGACTAAAGGTTTTTCTAAAGACAGGATGGATTTAGCAAGGTTTCCTGACTGAGGAATGGCCTTGGCTTCTATCCTATCTTCCATCCTGTCTAGCTGTTTTCCTATGACTTCTAAACGCTGGTTGGTGTAGTTGTTTTGCTCTATGACCTTTTTTACTGGTTTATCCTCATGGAAGGTTTTCTAAAAGGAGTAGCAACTACTTCAAAACCTTGGTGTTTGATGGTTATATTTTCTAGGGGAGGGTGATTAGATCGGACTACTTCCTTGTTTTCTTTGGTCCAGTTTGTTTGGGTGATGACACAAGACTTTCTGTGCCATTCAAAATGGTTCTCAAAATATTCAAAGAAAGGGACATTTGCTGATATCTCTTTCATGAACTCTTGCCATTTAGTGTACACTTCTATCTTCTGTTCCTTGGTATGATTTGCCTTATAGGCTTCTTTTTTGACTTTATTTGTCTCGTAGTCAAAATCATCACCTAAAGACTTATGGTTTGGGGTGAAATTTTTTTCATGACATTGAGCTGGTGACCTACTGGGGGTTCAGCCTGCTCAAAGTTTGACTGGGTTGGGGAGGATTGATCGTGATTTTCATCCTCATCAGCAATTGACTCTTGTTTGGCTGTGTAGCATGGTGTACTAACTTGAGATTTAGTCTTGACCCCTTGGAGTTCTAAGTCCAAATTTTTTTTAAGGGGTGGGTATCTGGACTACACTAGGATGTAGATCTATCTCTGAGGAGAAAAGGGGACTGCATTCTGGGTTGTTGAAGATCTAAGGGAGATCTGAACCTAGACTGGTCAAAACTTAGCCTAACAGTTCCATCAGTTAATTGTTGGACAAAGTCTAAATCTGGGGTTTGGGTAGGGTGTTGGATTTGAAAAGAATAATTTTCATTTTGCAGAGTCTAGTCTTGTGGAAACGAGATCTCTGTCCACTTAAGGGTCTTGGGTACTTGAATCTGAGATCCAGGGGCTGTGGTTTGGATAAGGGTGGTTTCTCCTTTTGCTTTTTTGTTAAGGGCTTGGACATTTAGGTTTGTCTTGATGCACTTGTAGTAGACCTTATATATTAAAGCTAATTGTTTGGCTCCTGGTACCATGAGGGTTCCTGAAGTCTTGATGTTTAAAGTGAGGGCTTTCCTGATATGTGGGTCATGAAGGGAAACTGTAAAGTTAGGGAAACAATCAAAATGGATTGGTCCATTGCTAAGACTGATTTGGATGGTTCCTAAGAGACTATCATCAAACCTGATGTGCCTTGTGTCTCTAAGAGCCATAAGGATTGAACTATTCAAACCTTCTCTGATTAAGGGCTTTACTCCTACCTGGACTAGACCTATGTGTAGAAGTTGTGTCCTTCCTTCCGGTGGGTAGTTAGGGTTGATGGTGAAAACAAATAACATGTTTCATATTCTTTGTTTATCCCATAAACTTGTTCTATAGTCTTAACATGGTAGTCTGTCTTAAAAGCTTTTTTAAGAGACCAGGAAGACTTATAGATCTGGTTGGTGGGGACTTTAGGGATATTCCAATCTCCTAAGTTTAATTCTAAATCTGGTACTTCATAAGACTCTGAATTGAGAATTCCAGTGTCTTTCGGAATCTTAGGGATGGGGGATCTAGAACTGGTGGAAGAGTTACTTCTAAACATCTTGTTCATAGTTTTGGATCAAGAATCTATGTTAAACAGTCAAAATCTAATCACCTTTACCTTCGAAATACTGTACCTAACCTTTGATCTATTAAAGGGTATACATTCCATGACTGATTGTCATTCCTAACTTTAAGCCTCAAACGCCTATTTTCGGCTAAACGGCCACTCACTTAGGATTCCAGGACTTACAGGTCAAACTCGTACTTCCCTGAAACAAACTATGGGGCTAGACACAGAAACTAAAAGAAGCAGATAACTAGAAGATAACGGGTTAACATAAACTGATAATTCAAAATTTTTAAATAGGAGAAAAGAAAGAAGCTTACAACCAAAATAGTTCTAGGAAAGAGGAAATATATGCAAAGATGAGAATGGAGAAAATATAATAGATATAGAGATAAATGAAGGGGAAGGGGAGAGTTATCATAAAATAGATGTAAAATAAAATATGGGGAATGGGAGACATTATGATATGATACTAGAAATAAGGCGGTATAACCAGCCAAATGTATGGAACTTGAATACTACTTGATACTGAAAATAGTACTGAATGTAATGTAACTTACAACTATTATCGGCCAACCTGGCTCTGATACTACTAAGGGTAAGTTACAGCTGTATTATTCAAAGACAACTAAGCTGACTGAGGCCATATGATTACAGAAAAATAGAAAAGCCATTTGGTTACAGATTGGTTACAAGATTGGATAAATATATATCTTGCTTCTTGCTTCCACTTACAAAAGAAAAAAAAATCTCATTTCTCTCTTGCTTTACTCTTACAACCGAGTCTATATTGCCCAGACTCTCATTTTTCTCACTCAAAATATTTTTCTCTCAAGAAAAAAACCCCAACAACACCCCTACCATTTTGAAGCAAATCTCATTACGTTCCCACCATTAATTCAAGTAAATCTTATTCTTGAGCTTAGTACTCTACAAGTTTGTTGATGGAGGGTACTTCCCAATATTGTTTGCCTTGACTCTTGTGACCATTATGTATTTATGGAACTATGGCTACTGGAAGAAGTACAAGTATGAGCTAAACAAAGTTTCTACTCATAGATTGGTGGAGATAGCCTTTAATCCAAGCATCCATTGTGTCCCGGGTGTTGCTCTATTTTACACTAAGCTTGTCTATGGTATTTCCCCTATATTCACTTACTATGTTGCAAATGTACCAGCTTTACACTCAGTTCTTGTCTTTGTTTCAATCAAGTTTCTAATCATTATCACAGTCCCTCCAGAGGAACGCTTTTTTGTTTGGACGAATAGAGCATTATGAGCTAGGCATTTTCCGATGTGTTGTGAGGTATGGATATAAGGATTCAAGATTTGAGTAGGAGTTTTTTAAGGAGATGTTGGTGAATCAATTGAGGGAGTTTTTATGAAATGATGTATTCAAGCCTAATGAATTAGCTGATAACAACGAAGTAGAAAAGGTTGATGAAGAAATGGTGCAAAGAGAGGTGGGAATTGTGGATGATGCACTAAAATTTGAGGATGTTGTTTATCTAATAGGTAAAAATGAAGTGATGGCTTCAAAGGGGTCTGGCTTTTTGAAGAAGTTAGCTATAAACTATGCCTATAATTGGTTGAAAAGATGTGTGAGGCAGGCAGATGAAGTTTTCAAGATTCCTCGCAAGCGTCTTCTCAAGGTGAGAATGACTTATGAGGTCTAGAGATTTTGATCAGATTGTTGTGATTTTCTTTCAACTTTGGTTTGCTAATGGCATGAAAAACCATTTCGAATGTCTGAATAGCAGCCTCAAAGAAATTTGTTTAAAACTCAATTCAACAAACCAAGCTAAATACGAATTGATGTCCAAGTCATGTTATTTCCCACATATCATACCCTGCACAAAATATTGCAATATTTCAAAATTAATTAAACAAAAAAAGAAAAAGAAAAATCTCTCATAGGAATTGAGGGACAACAAAAACAAGAATCTCATTTTAGATATATGTTTTCTGCCTCTCTTATTCTCCCAATATGAGAAAGAGGAAACATATATTAAATTCATGATACAATTATTGAACAAACAGTTGATAGTCAATAACACAAATTTTAAGTAAAAATATAGAACTGCATTAGAGCAATTAAAAGTTCATTCATCCTTAACTTCAGCTTAGGAATAAAGGTTGAGGTGGAATTAAAGTAGATTTTAGATTCATATCTTACTCAAACTGAGAAAGAAAAAAACAAAGGAATAAGTTTCAAGGTATGGCATATTTATTTTGGTTATAATGACACCCAGATTAGGAAATAAGAATACAAAAATAGAGAAGGGACATTGAAGAAACTTACGGTTGATATTCAATATTGATAGAGAGAGAATAAGTAGCTAATTTGTAATGGACCCAAAAGCTGTGTTGGACAAAACCATGGTGGTGTTGAAAGCTGAAGGGGGAGACAGTATTCCACCAATATAATCAACAATCTTGACCTGAATTGTCTGGTTTTGATCACAAATATCTCTTATTGAACCACTATGCACTTCACCAAGTATTGTCTCCCACATGCTGCTACTCCATCCCAAATTTCATCACTAGCTACAACGAACAAGTTGATAGACGAAAATTCAGATTTATTGGTTCCGTAACATGTTGTGGCTTTAATATATAAAAATAAACAAATAAATTGATCAGAAAATTGTTGTGTGAGATTCAATTCATTTTATCAAAATCTCAACAAATTGATCAAAATCTCTGTACCTTATAAGTCATTCCCACCTTGAGAAGACGCTTGCGGGGAAACATGAAAACTTTATCTACCTGCCTCACACATCTTTTCAATCAATTATAGGCATAGTTTATAGCTAACTTCTTTGAAAAGCTAGACCTCTTTGAAACCATCACTTCATTTTCACCCATTAGATAAACAACATCTTTAAATTTTAGTGCATCATCCACAATTCCCACCTCTCTTTGCACCATTTCTTCGTCAACCTTTTCTACTTCGTTGTTATCAGCTAATTCATCAAGCTTGAGCACATCATTTCGTATGAACTCCTTCAATTGATTCACCAACATCTCCATAAAAAACTCCCATTCAAATCTTTAATCCTTATATCCATACCTCACAATACATCGGAAAATGCCTAGCTTATAATGCTCTATTTGTCCAAACAAAAAGCGTTCCTCTGGAGGGACTGTGTTAATGGTTGGATACTTGATTGAAACAAAGACAAGAATTGAGTGTAAACCTAGTACATTCGCAACACAGTGAGTGAATATAGGGGAAATTCCATGGACAAGCTCAGTGTAAAATAGAGCAACACCCGGGACACGATGGATGCTTGGATCAGAGGCTACCTCCACCAATTTGAGTAGAATCTTTGTTGTCTAGTTCATACTTGTACTTCTTTTGGTAGCCATAGTTTCATAAATACATAATAGTCACAAGGGTCAAGGCAAATAATAGAGGAAGGTACCCTCCATCAAAAAACTTGTAGAGTATTGAGCTCAAGAATAAGATTTACCTAAGTTAATGGTCGGAAAGTAATGAGATTTGCTTCAAAATGGTGGGGGTGTTGTTAGGGTTTTTTTTCTTGAGAGAGAAATATTTTGAGTGAGAAAAATGAGAATCTGAGCAATACAAACTTGGTTATAAGAGGAAAAGAAAGAGAGGAATGAGATTTTTTTTTCTTTTGTAAGTGGAAGCAAGAAGCAAGATATATATATATATATATATATACACACACACACAACCGTACCCCATCAACTTGATTTGCCACTTAATTTCTTTATTTGCTTTCTTCAACAGTTGCTTTTCATGACACTTAAATAAAGCATTAATCAAAGTTTTATGAAAAGCGTATGTTGAAGAAAGCAAATAAGAAATGAACAAGCCAAGTTGGTCAATAACTTTCTCAAAAAAAAGAAGTTATTTCATGAAAAGCATATGTTGAAGAAAGCAAATAAGAAATGAACAAGTCAAGTTGGTCAACAACTTTCTCAAACAAAAGAAGTCTAGTTTCATGAAAAGCATATGTTGAAGTTCTAGGTAATAAGTAGATAGGAGAAAGGAGAATCACACTTCCTAAATGAGATACACTTTTTTTTTTTAATGAAATAATATTCATTTTATACACAATGACATATGATTAGTTTGATGTAGCAAGTAATCTAAAAGGCAACTAAACGTCCAAATTCTTAGGGTTTTTTTTAAATAAATAAAAATTATTATGAGGATGAGAGGATTTGAGCCCAAGTTGTGCCATTGAAATATAAAATTCTTAACATGTTAATTATGAATGTATGGAAAGAACGACATTAATATCATATAAACACTACCTCAGGCCCTTGCTGTCTCACACTAGTTTAGACCCAAATTTTACAAATATTTGCCCTGGCCCCACGAAATAATCCATATATGTTACCTATAATTGTATACATTGGAAAAAAAAAAAGAGAAGATGTAACCGGTAGATAATAAAATCATAGAATCTAAAAAATAAAAAAATTTGATAAAGCAAATAAGAGAAACTATGAAGTACTCTCAAAGTCTCAATGCTAGAGCAACACCAACACTAAAAGCATAATAAAGCTAAAGTTCCTGTTTGAATTAAAGAAGTACACGAAATGTAAATGAAGTGATATATATGTGTGCAATTTTTTTTTTTTTTTCTTTTTTTTTGTTTAAGACAAATTTGAACTCTACATGTTGAATGTAGATTACAAAAAAAAATTTGCCCCCAAAGGATTTCAAATGCAACTGATTCATTATTTTTTTATTGATAGAAAAATAGTAAAATACATGCAAGAGCTTTTTAGCTCATGTATCAACACTTTCTAACGTTCTCACTAGAGACATTTAAAATTCAAAATTGAAATCCTCTCTCTCCAATTATCGAATTGTCAATTAAAGAAATGAAAAAAAAAAAAAAAAACCAAACCCTTCTTTTCAACTACTCCCATCTCATAATGAATTAAAAAAAAAAAATTGATAGCTAATAACAAGACAGGTTTATATTCACGTGTTTGCCAATATAAATCTAGATATTTAAATCCTAACACTCTCATTTTGGAAAATGAGTAAAAAATGTGTAATATGTATACACCAATTATATATAGATAAGTAAAAAAGTGTAATATGTACACCAATTATACATGTCCTCTAGACATGGAATACGCATATCATATCTTAAATGTTGACCTCCTTTTTCTAATGAATGTGTAAACAACGAGGAATATTTCTTTGTGCACTATCTAAAGGCAAATTATGTGCTTGTCTTTTTGGTTGAGGTGGTTAACAAAAACTTCTTAAGAAAAAAAATCAAAAGTATTACTATTACAGGATTTTTCTAACGTGAACAGCTTGAGTCCGAATCTCTATTTCTTATTTTTAAAAACAAAAATAAAAATTTAATTACACCTTTTGCTTTAAATCTTCACAGATATGGAGGTCAATTCGGAAGCAGACCCATAACTTCCAACACGGGATAGAATTTTACATGCTCATGCTAATTTGTAGGATCAAAAGGTTAATTCAATCTAACAATTATGTCAACATTTATGGTAGCCCCAACCTTAGTGTTAGTGTGTCTTGCAACTCCTTGTTCTCTAAGCTGCTGGTCAATCGTATTAAGCCTTTCATGGACTCTCTTATCACCCCCTTTCAAAATGCTTTTATTAAGGGTAGAAATATTTCTGATAATATTCTCATTGCTCATGAAATTTTTGATTTCCTTAGGAAAAGGAATAGGAGGAAAAAGTTTTATGGGGCTTTGAAGATTGATATGACAAAGGCTTATGATAGGGTAGATTGGAAATTCTTGAAGGCTGTGCTTATTTCTATGAATTTTAGCCAAAATTGGGTCAAGTGGATCTTACAGTGTGTCACCACAGTCCAATTTACACTTCTTGTGAATGGGAGCTTATCTCAAACCTTCAAACCTAAGAAAGGATTAAGACAAGGGGATCCTTTATCACCCTATCTCTTCCTTTTGTGTGCAAATGTTTAAGAAGATCCAAGGTATAAAAGTTGGAAGGAATGGGTGCACTTTCACTCATTTGCTGTTTGCTGATGATTCCCTATTGTTCTTTAGGAAAGATAGTAACTCCATAGACAACATTCAATGTGTTTTACAGTGGTACTGCTCTATTTCTGGTCAGAGCATTAATGTAGCCAAGTCAAATTTATATTGCTCTCCAAATATGCCAAGAGTAGAGCAAGATCAACTAGCCTCTGCCTTGAAGGTCAATCTGGTGACTGAGCCTAGTAAGTACTTAGGGTTAAATTTCAAATTTAAGGGTAAGAGAGTTGCTGACTTTCATTACTTAGTGGATAAAACTCAGCTCTAAACTTCAAGGATGGAAAGCTAAGCTCCTCTCACAAGCTGGTAGAACCACTTTGATCCATTCAGCTCTTCAATCCATGCCCTTATATACCTTTTCTTGTTTTAGGGTGCCTGACAGTATTTGCAATAAACTAGATGCCATTACAAGATCCTTCTGGTGGGGGCATGATCAAGGGGTTAGGAAAATTCACATTCTCAATTGAAACAAAGTTTGTCAGCATAGGAATGTGGGAGGGTTAGGCCTTAAAAAATTCAGCTTGATGAACCAAGCCATGCTTGCTAAGCAATTCTGGAGAATTCACCAAAACCCTCAATCCCTTATAGCAAGAACTTTTAAAGCCAAATACTTCCCTAGAAGCTCAATCCATGAATGTCAACCCAGACCTCATCAATCTTGGTTCTGGAGAAACATTGTGAAGCAGGATAACAAAAAGTTGAGAGAGGGGAAGTGGCGGGTTGGTAATGGTACAAACATTCCTTTAGACCATCCTGCTTGGTTCCAAACCTCAAATCTGCAAAACCCGAACCTTACCACAGGTACTGTAGCTGATTTAATTGACCAAATCACTCACTCTTGGAAGCCTGATTTGGTCAGATCCTTGTACCAACACCCCCCCCCCCCCGGGTAAGCTCAGAGATTTTAAGCATCCCCATCTCAAAGACAGGTGTTGTGATACTCTAATGTGGAAGTTCTCCAATTCAGGAGAGTACAAAGTTCATAGAGCTTATGAGATCCTGTTGGAAGATGCAAACCTGTCAGCCAATGCAACCCTTAGACCCCAAAATGTCCCTAAGGTTGTGTGGAACATTATCTGGAAGGTTAGGCTACCCTCGAAAATATATGCAATTTGGTTTGGAAGGTGATTAATGATAGTCTGCCTACTTTTCAAACTCTGAAAGGGAGGGGAATTCCAATTGCTGCTCTCTGTCCTTTTTGTGATAGTGTAGAGGAGTCTGCTAGCCATCTTTTTCTTCATTGCAATTTTGCTAGAGCTTGTTGGTATGGATCACCTCTAGCCTTGCATACTTCCTCCCTTGGTCCCATGACAGTTCAGCATTGGCTCACCAATTCTATCTTTAGACATAAGAGGATGGATGAGAATAGCATGAAAACTTTGCAACTGATGTTCATCACCCTCTGGACTATATGGAATCACAGAAACAGAGTGATTCATGAAGGAGTTACACCTGATCCAATGAATGTCATTTTAACCTCTCAAAATCTGTTTTGCAGGTACCAAGAGATTTTTCAACATCATCACAATACTGAAAATAGGAATTCTAGGCAGAAAATCATGGCTCAAGGTTTTGGTGGGCAGTGGAGCATTGTCCTCAAGATCTCTGGTGTCAGGCAAAGAAGAAGGAAGAGGAGTGCTTTTGCTTACGAGGCTCGGACTAGGTAGGGTGCAGTAGTGTTCTATGGGTGTAGCAGCAGTGCAGCTAGATCAATTTCAGGTGCTTTGCTTGAAGGATTAAGAGAAGCAGCAGTGACAGCAAATAGTCTTCAGTTCAACCAGATTTTGGTTTTGAGCAGTAGTAAATATTTAGTTCAGTTGTTAAACATAGGTCAATCTCAGGATTGGGGAGGAAAAACTTTGATTGCTGATTTTGTTTCCTTAAAGCATCAGGGTATGAGTTTTTCCTTCCATTGGGTCCCGAATTTTGTGCTTGGTAATGTACATATTATGGCTAATATGGCCTCCAGTGCTCCAATGCACTACAAATGGCCTTAGCAAGTAACTCTGTAATGCTCTTTTCTGGTTGAAAAAAAAAAAAAAAAAACTCATTCTCATATAATATATAATTGCATGCAAGGTTCATTCAATCTTTTGTTCTTTTTTTTTTTTTTTTTTTTTTTTTTTTTTTTTTTTCATTTGATTAGTCAGAGATGGTTTGGGTCTTAAATGCATAGATCTTCAATAAGTTAAGAGAATGCGCAATTGCTAGTTGTTTTATAATGATCTTTCTAGCTGTTTTAATGTCTTGTGAGCTTCTTTTTTTTTTTTTTTTGAGAAGGAATGTCTTGTGAGCTAAAAGTTATTAAGTGTCAACTTGTACTTTGTGCTTGGTGCACAATTATTCAACTTTTTAAGTACCAACAAGTCAACGTTGAAACATATTGTGAAATTGGGTTTAGATTTGGTTGTGCGCGCGCGTGTATATATATATATATATATATTTATATATAAAAGCCCAACTACACAACCAAATAATAATAATAATAGTTAAAACTCAGAGAAAAATCAATTAGATTTTAATTAGATTCTCAATTTTGCGTCACGCGTTTCATTTAATTATTAATTTTGTACAAAATGAATTATTGAATATAAAAATTGAGGAGTCTAAATTCAATTAAATTCTAAATTAGATTCCAATTTTGGAATCCAATTTTTCGCCACATGTCTATCTAGGTTTTTAATTTTTGTGGCAAGTGAATTATTGGGTGCAAAAATCAAAGAGTTTAAAATTAATTAAATTCTAAATTGTTGGGAAATTTAGACCTCGGTTGATAGAATTAACAAGTTTTAAATCCAAGTTGTTAATTAGATTTATTATGAATAAAACTTGTTAAAACAAACAAACATCAATATCATGTCAATAATGAATGCAGCGGAAAAATAAATAAGATAAGATATGATGACTCAGGAAAACTAATGAAACAAACTAGTTTTATAGTAAAAGACTTGGAGGGAAACCTTCCCGAAAAGCAATCCACTATAATGAAAAGAAGTTTCAGATATAGTACAAAACCTTTGTCCCTAGACTCTACAATCCCCGTAGATGAACTCACAGCAGAAACCTTCTACCGCTTCAGAATCTCTGAACTCTTCAATATATGAACGCCACCTTTTGATGATGCACAAATCCCAGTACGTGACTAACCAATTGTGCGGATTCCAGTACGCGACTTCAATCACCAACTAGAAGAAGATGTTGGCTGCAAAGTTCTTCACTTCATCAACAATGAAGATCAAGAAGCACTTGGTTACAAAACCCTAAGGCACAAAGACGCAGTAACTTCTTTCAGAGAGAATAAGGCATCGGTCACCTTTTGCATATGTTCTCCTTGTATTCTTTTATGTGACGGCCTCTAAAATAAGCCTTATATAGGTCTAGGGTTGTGAGAAAAGAAACCCTACACATACATGTTAGCATGGGCTGAAAATCAAATCTGAAAATCTGAAATTTGTAAGGCTCAGTAATTCTCGATCGATCGAGGAGGTGTCGAGAAGGTGTCGAGGAACATCTCGATCGATCCACCAGGTGTCGAAGAGCTATCGAGGAGACAGAAGATTTCTCAATCGATCAACCAGCTATCAAGAAGGTGTCGAGATTGCGATAAGAAACACCTTAAGAGCTCGACAGATAGCCAGGTGTCGAGGATGTGTCGAGTAGCTATCGAGTTTTAAAATTCAACATTTCTCACTTGATTCTTGGACAAACTTGCATGTCTTTAACACTTGAACTTGAAACAAGGTTTTTTGAAGTATCAAACACATCCTAGATCTACCCAAATACAAGTAAAGTGCGTTTTGTTAAAGGATAAGCTAATTACATAAAATATGTCCTTAACATAAATCATATATATATATATATATAATGAGAAACCGTTATATATTTTAGAAATGTATAGTTAAAAAAAGTATAAACTAATATCATGTATAATTTGAACCTCTTCTTAGAAAAAACGTATAATTTGAATTGTATAATTGTGATTATTTTTTATTGTACATGTGCATATGCATGAGGCTATACACTAGTTACTATAATCCATGCTTCATCATTGGACATTGGAAAATCGACCCGAAGAGAACCCTTCCTTCTCTTATTTTTTTTTTTTAAATCTAATATCACACACTTTTGTGTGACAAGTTTGATGCGTCAGTGTGTGAGTGGTGGAGAAAGAATTATGATAGCAATAGTTAATCATAATTTATTGCATAAAATAGTTGTAAAAATAGGTATGGTATTAGTATTAGTACCAACTTTATGAGCAGACTGATTCTCAACCAAAAAAATAAAAAACACTTTATGAGCAGACTAATTGAGTTGACCATCCATAAGATTGACTCTCTCTTTGAAAATTAAATAAAATAAATAATTAATAGGTTGAGTCTCTTTAACCCATTTGCCCTTCGACAGCCCACCCTCTAGTCAGTTTTCCCTTATTAATTGCCTTCGAATGCTCCTCCAACTTTTTTTCTTTTCTTTAAAGCTCCTCCAACTTCACATCATATTCATTCTATAAAAAAAAAAAAAAAAAAAAAAAACCTTCACATCACATAATCGTAGTACGTGTTATTTGTCCGAGAAAGTCTATAAACATGAAAACAATTGACAAATTTTTTTACAAAAGTTGATATGAGTCATATGACAGATTGTTAGTGATAAGTAGAAAGAAAATATCAATAATGGGTCCAAATAAAAATTAGTAAAAATTTGCCAACTAAATTATTGTGAAATTATTTGTGTATGCAACACTGCTCGCCTCTATTTGTATTCATACATCTCACTGTATCATATGGTTGCAAGCTCCAGTTACTGTCCTAACATTGTATGGTATTGCTCCTGGTCGGTAGCGATCAATTAAAACAAATTTAAAGGTTGAATTCAACGTAATGGTGAAAAATGCCTCAAATTGCCCAAGAAATCTAGTAATTTAACTTCAGGGCTAGTAAAAATATCCTAAATAATTGTATGGCATTGCTTTTTCTTAAGCCCAATGTGCATCTAGTAATTTTAACTTCTTTGTTTTTAAGGCCTGGCCTGGGTTAGTATAGAAGCTAAAATTTCTGGTCCATGAGCTATGTAAATGAGCCCAGAAATGTGTAATTTCTCGTGCTGCCTTCAACCAAGGGCTTTCCCATGATAAACCCTTGATTCCTGATGCCCTTTTTGACCTAGTCATTGTATTTATCCTTGAAAACTGACACATTGAAATTAACTTTTGAATTCATTTTCAAAAAAAGAGAGAGTGCAGGACTTTTTTTTTTTTTTTTTTTTTTTTGTTAAAAAAATAAAAAAAACAACGGTGACTTGAGTGGGAGTAGATTTTTGCAGTTACCTGACTATTAAAAGATCAAAATAAAAGCATAAAATTTAGGTTTTTTTTTTTTTTTTTAAATTTCCAAAAAAACTGAAAAAATATAGTAATTCAAAATTGAATGATTTTACTTAGTTGACTCTATTCTTTAAACATTTTTAAGACTTAATAAGGTGTGTGAGAGGGTATTTTGGGACAGGAAAAAGGTCAATCCCCAAACCAGGAATCATCATCATCATCTTATTACTAATAGCAGAGTATAGAAGATGTATATTCAAAAAGTAAAGTATTTAATCTCAAAAAAAAAAGAAAAAAGAAAAGTAAAGTATTTAGCCAAAAAAAAAAAAAAAACTTCAAAAAGTAAAGTTAAATTATTGCCAAATATAAAGAAAAACACATGTAGTGTAACAAATTAGTACACCCCAGTCCAAAGCGCGCAAGACCCGGGCCCAATAAGTTCACAAAATAACTTGGAATAATTCTGTTTTGTATAGGTCCGAGGAGGAATTGAATATTAACAATTAGGCAAAACTTAAATATCATAATTTTGTAGGTTAGGTTCCTTAATTAAATTCAAACACATGATTGTATTAACTAATATAATATAAGAAAAAGAAAAAAGAAAAAGAGGAATTGGGAGAATTAAATGGGAAGAAGGCCTTTCCAGAATAGAAATATGATTGGCATTGTGTTGCGTGAATTAAGAAACAAAGAACCAATTAAAAAATTCTGTGTGGAAACCATTATTGTGTGACCCTGGTAATTCCAGTGTGGCTTATCACAAATGTACAAGTACAACTTGATATCATCACGCAAGCCATAAATATAACTTCTATCTATAATCAGGCCCCTTTCTTGTCAGTCCCTTCACAGTAAAGCAAATTCAACTAAAAGAAACAGGTTAGCACTTAAATAAAAAATACGAAATTCAATCCTCTACATTAGAGAGAAAAAAAAAAAAACTTTTAATTATTCTTTTGTAATTTTCGAAATTATTTGATTGTAATATATATCCTTTCGTTTAGATAGTTGATGTGTTCAAGAGTAGATTTTTAGGCAAAAGATTACTAGTAGTAGGACTAAAGTCTAGGACCGCCAGTTACTAGTAGGATATATATTTAAGCTTTTCAACGATATAAAGATTTTGATTTTAATTTTAAATTTTTTTTTTTTTTTTTGGGTGAAACTAATCGGCAATTAGAGCCTATAAATTACCTTGCTTAATTAAGGGCTTTCTCATTTCAATTTAACTCTGAGTTTAGATAGGTCATAAGATTGTAAGTTTGAGTGAGATGGAGGGCGTTGATGCTATAGAAAGCTCCCACAGAAAAATTCATGTAGAAGAAAAGAGCAAAAGACATGAAGTTGATCAACCTGGGATTCTGGTCTCAAATGTACTTTCTCTTGGAAAAATCTTATTAGACTTCTTTTGATTTGGAGGCTGATAGATTCACCTCAATCAAGGCCCTAGTCTTCTCAGGTATTATTTTTGTTTTCTCTTTTACTTTTCGTTTATCTTGTTATTCTTATGATATCTATAGCCTATTCTAAAAATTATAGGACTAATGTAATTTTAGATAAGCAATAAACTAATAAGTTAGTCACAAAAACTAATCAATTATTATTATTGTTATTATTTCGTTTCAATATGATGTTGGAAGTGTTTGAGTGCAGGCCTTGGATTGGGGAAGCACAATGAAGCTAGCATTTCCAGGCATTGGGGTTGTGTATGGTGATTTGGGCATGTCGCCTTTGTATGTGTTACCCAGGCATTTTTTTCCTACTAGGGTTAAACACAATGACGATATGCTTGGTGTGCTGTCTCTAATATTTTTACTTTCATCATATTTAATTACTTTGATCAAGTACGTTTTCATTGTCTTTGACGATAGCGATAACGGTGATAGTGATGTTAATCACTCTCTCATGTAACAGCAATTTGTTTTAATAGATTAGTTATTGTAGTTCTTGGACTCTCATTTTATTGCTAGATGATAATTAGAAAGAAATTAATATTTCTTGATGATAACACTTGCACACAAAATAAAAATGACATTAGGTGATAACTATATCAGTGTCAATAATAATGCTTTGTGAACTTTGAATGGTGTTGAGAGCCCACGGCCCAAGATGCGTGAATCTTGGTTATTTGTCCCCACAACACATATAATCACAATTATTTTGTACGTACCTATAAATCATCAATGAATTATTATAAAGTAAAAGTATATTTTTATATTAGAAAATTGTTTATTACTATTGTAGCACATAATTGAATATTAACAATTAGGCAAAACTTAAATTTAATTTTGTAGATTAGGTTCCTTAATTAAATTCAAACACATGATTGTATTAACTAATAAAATATAAGAAAAAAGAAAAAAGAAAAAAGAAAAAGAGGAATTGGGAGAATTAAATGGGAAGAAAGCCTTTCCAGAATAGGAAATATGATTGGCATTGTGTTGCGTGGATTAAGAAACAAAGAACCAATTAAAAAATTCTGTGTGGAAACCGTGTGTGTGACCCTGGTATTTCAGTGTGGCTTATCACAAATGTACAAGTACAACTTGATATCATTACGCAAGCCATAAATATAAACTTCTATCTATAACCAGGCCTTTCTTGTCAGTCCCTTCCACGAAGTAAAGCAAATTCAACTAAAAGAAACAGGATTAGCACTTAAATAAAAAATAATAAAAAAATACGAAATTCAATCCTCTACATTAGAGAGAAAAAAAAAAAAAAAACTTTTAATTATTCTTTTGTAATTTTCGAAATTATTTGATTGTAATATTTATCCTTTCGTTTAGATAGTTGATGCGTGTTCAAGAGTAGATTTTTTAGGCAAAGATTACTAGTAGTAGTAGGACTAAAAGTCTAGGACTTACCAGTTACTAGTAGGATATATATTTAAGCTTTCAACGATATAAAGATTTTAATTTTAATTTTTAATTTTTTTTTTGGGTGGAAACTAATCGGCAATTAGAGCCTATAAATTACCTTGCTTAATTAAGGGCTTTCTCATTTCAATTTTAACTCCTGAGTTTAGATAGGTCATAAGATTGTAAGTTTGAGTGAGATGGAGGGCGTTGATGCTATAGAAGAAGAAAGCTCACAAGAAAAAATTCATGTAGAAGAAAAAGAACAAGAACATGAAGTTGATCAACCTGGGATTCACAATGGTCTCAAATGTAAAAAACTCTCTTGGAAAAATCTTATTAGACTTGATTCTTTTGATTTCGAGGCTGATAGATTCACTTCCAATCAAGGCCCTGGATCTTCTCAGGTATTATTTTTTGTTCTCTTTTTTACTTTTCGTTTATCTTGTTATTCTTATGATATCTATAGCCTATTCTAAAATTTATAGGACTAATGTAATTTTAGATAAGCAATAAACTAATAAGTTAGTCTAGAAAAAAAAAACTAATCCAATTATTATTATTGTTATTATTTCGTTTCCAATATGATATTTGAAGTGTTTGAGTGCAGGCCTTGGATTCGGGAAGCATAATGAAGCTAGAATTTTAGAGCATTGGGGTTGTGTATGGTGATTTGGGCACGTCGCCTTTGTATGTGTTACCAGGCATTTTTCCTACTAGGGTTAAGCATATTGACGATATACTTGGTGTGCTGTCTCTAATCTTTTACTCGCTTATGTTAATTACTTTGATCAAGTACATTTTCATTGTGCTGACAGCCAACAATAACGGCGATGGTAATTGATAATCTTCTCTCATGCTTAGCAGTTTGTTTTAATAGATTAGTTATTGTAGTTCTTGGATTCTCATTTTTATTGCTAGATGATAATTAGAAAGAAATTAATATTTCTTGATGATAACACTTGCACACAAAATAAAAATGACATTGGGTGATGCTATATCAGTGTGTCAATAATAATGCTTTGAACTTTGAATGGTGTTGATAAGTTATATATTGAATTGCTAGCAAGGAATACATTGTCATCAAACTATTCATTATTTTATAATGGAAATTGTATGGTTGTAGGAGGAACTTTCGCTCTATATTCTCTCATATGCCGCTATGCCAAGGTCAGCTTGATGCCCAACCAGCAGGCTGAAGACAAAGAAGTGTCTAACTACCGACTAGATGTGCCAAACTGACGGCTGAAGAGAGCATCCTTTATCAAATCTATGCTTGAGAGTAACGAAGATAGTTGGAGAGGATTGCATAATCTGATGATGGTGGTGGCAACAATGTTCCCTCACCAAGTAGTTTTTTCATCTTATTATTGCAATTTTTTTACTAAAAGCACTGTTTGTTTGTTTGTTTTTTTTTTTTTTTTTTTTTTGTGCTTTAGTTTCAAAATTTCAATTGATGGTTTCAATGTTTTATATACTTCTATGGTTTGAAGAATATTTGTTTAATGATTATATAAAAAGAAAAAGAAAAAAAGATTAATGGTGCTGGCATTGTAGAATTCAACAAGTCATGGATTATAGAGCGCCTCTATGCACAAATTTACTAATCTATTGTTTGGTTTGTTATCCACTCATCCAATAACACCCTTGATATCCCTGCTTCAAGAGGTACAAACCAATTCAAAAAAGCTTGACGAGCTAAAACTTTGAAAGTTGCTTCATTCTGCTCTCTTCAAATATTATGATTATTTGCTGGTGATATTTCCGCTTTATGGTGTTTTTAAAACAAGACTGCTTTTGAAGCAATTTGTATCTATGTTAATGGTGTATATATTGAGAATGATTAATACTAATGGTATGGAAGATTTATTTAAAATTATGACTCTAACTTTTGTTGAGGGCTACAAAAGTAGGAAATGAAAATTATGGGATTCTTCTTTGTAGACAACCATTTGTTCCTGAAGTGAGAAGCCAACGTTTCATTGGAAACCAGGTAGTACCATCCTCATAAAAGTATTCAACAGACTTCTCAATTGAACCATAGAACCCTTAAGTATCACATCCTCAAATGTTTTTCCTTCTCTTGAGATGCTATATAAAATATAATGTCTCAAAAATCTGCACTACACACTGTTTTAAATAACTTTCTGCATTGTTTTTAAATAACGTTTTGTAAACCAATTTTCTGTTTCATATGTCAAGTTCTGTAAAAGGAACAATGTGAGTTTGTTTGTATTGGTTGAAAAATTCTGATTTTTTAGAGATAGTGAGTGATTTCGTTTCGTTCATCAACTGATTAGTACCAAACTATTTCTCAGAAACTTTGCCACAACAATATATTAGTAAAAAATTTGTAGTTTATTCCTTTCTTTATTTGTTTGCATTGATTGAAAATTTCTGGAATTTTTATCATAAAATTTCTGGAATTTTTAGCATAAAATTTTTGGAACACACTAGAATTTCAATCTCTATCTCTCTTCTTCTAATTTTTAGATTCTCCTTCCCGGCCTCAATATCAGACCATTCTTTTTCGGTAATTGGGTGAGATTACCTACAAATCTGAATTTGGTTTATAATTTTTCCTATTCTTTTTCCTTTTAAAAAACAATTCGATGAATTCAGAGATGTTGATCAAGTGTGTTGTGATGGTTGTAATGTTTGGGTGCATGCCGAGTGTGAGAATATTTCCAGCAAGCTTTTCAAGGTGTGCTTAATACAGTTGATTTATGAATTGTGATGTCAATTTATGTTCCTGTCGTATGTGTTTACTCATTGACTTGTGTATGGTTTAAAGGATCTAGAGAATGTAGATTACTATTGCGCAGATTGTAAAGCAAAGTCTAATTATGAACTATCAGCTTCAGAAAAATGCCAGCCAAATGTGAAGTATGTATGTCCTATTTTTGTGTGTGTGTTTGTGTGTGTGTACAATTCTTTTCCCTCCAGTTGATTTTTGGGGCAATTGTATATTTGACTTTATAGACTAAGGAGTTTATCATCAGTTTTTAAGCCTAATTTTGTGACAATTTTTGTACAAAGGGCAAGTTTATGTACCAGAGATCAACACCCTTCTCATGCTGGCTTGTGTGGGTGTCACTCTTGGCTTCAAAAATACATTGAAGATAGGGAACGCTTATGGTAAATCACCTCAAACTTTTCTTTATTTTTTAATATAATTTTAGAATTATGAGAGGTAGTAAAAAGCAATTGTACAATTTTTTGGATTTATTTGGATGTTGATATGAATTAGGACTTGTCGAAACTCAAAAGCCATAAAAATAGTAAGAGTCTTGTGGCTTAGCGTCATGCATTACTTGGAGAGAACCTTATTCAAAATCCTCTTCCCATGATGATGATGATGATGTTTCAAAGCAATGAAGTGTCCTAAAATGAAGTTAAAAGTAGTCAAAAAATGTCTTTTGTGCTTGTTTATGAGAGTTTATTTTCATTGACTTTTTAGGTTCTAAAATTAAGTTAGGAAAAAGTTGCTTCAAAACGTTGTACATAAGCTAAATAAACATAATAAACAACTTAATTCCATCATACAGTTCATTCAAACGAACACTTAAAGTTGTATTCTTTGTATCAATATGTTATTTTACTATGTTGTGTTGTGAAGAATGAAAACATTTTCTGTTAGCTTCCTTTTGAATTCTACATGTGCAAGTCTTTCCAACTTCTTTTCTTGATATACTTTCAACAGGAATTGCCGTGGCATTTGTATTTACAATCACATCTTCGTTTCTTCTCCTTGTGATGGTCATGATATGGAAGACAAACATCTACTTGATCATCATGTATGCTCTAACTATAGGGCTCTTGGAATTCCTATTCTTGAGCTCAGTACTCTACAAGTTTGTTGATGGAGGGTACCTTCCTCCATTGTTTGCCTTGACTCTTTTGACCATTATGTATTTATGGAACTATGGCTACCGGAAGAAGTACAAGTATGAACTAGAAAACAAAGTTTCTACTCGTAAATTGGTGGAGGTAGCCTTTAATCCTAGTATCCATCGGGTTCCAGGTGTTGCCCTATTTTACACTGAGCTTGTCCATGGAATTTCCCCTATATTCACCCACTATGTTGTGAATGTACCAGTTTTACACTCAATTCTTGTCTTTGTTTCAATCAAGTATCTAACCATTAGCATAATCCCTCCAGAGGAACGCTTTTTGTTTGGACGAATAGAGCCTCATGAGCTAGGCATTTTTCGATGTGTTGTGAGGTATGGATATAAGGATTCAAGGTATGAGTGTGAGTTTTTTAAGGAGATGTTGGTGAATCAATTGAAGGAGTTCACACGAAATGATCTGCTCAAGCCTAATGAATTAGCTTATAACAAAGAAGTAGAAAAGGTTGATGAAGAAATGGTGCAAAGAGAGGTGGGAATTGTGGATGATGCACTAAAATTTGGGGATGTTGTTTATCTAATGGGTGAAAATGAAGTGATGGCTTCAAAGGGGTCTAGCCTTTTGAAGAAGTTAGCTATAAACTATGCCTATAATTGGTTGAAAAGATGTGTGACACAAGCAGATGAAGTTTTCATGATTCCTCGCAATCATCTTCTCAAGGTGGGGATGACTTTTGAGGTCTAGACTTTTTGATCAGTTTGTTGTGATTTTCTTTCAACTTGGTTTGCTAATGGCATGAAAAACCATTTCAAATATCATGTAGTGTTTGATGCCATGGCAGCCACTGTAGTTTTTAAATATTATGTAGTATTTTCCTTTTTCTTTCATATAACAATGAAATCTGGATCTAGCTATCTTGTGCTAATTTAAGGCATGAAATGGGAATTAATATTTTAAATGTACTTTTGCAAGGATGGATAAAAGTTTTTGTGTTTGACATTTTAAATGCATGTGCTTGACTGCTTAATTATTAGTTCAGAGTACAAATAAGTTATACCATGATAAGCAATAAATTATGAAAGATCATAACTAGTTGTTGAGACTGATTCCTAGATAAGTAATAAACTAGGTTGTTACCCTTGCTTACAATCTAAAATCTAAATCGAATCCAAATCATTTCTAATTGTAGCTTGAGTCTTTGTCGTGTTCATTTTAATTTTTGTGACGAGTGACACATTCATAATACTTAAGGTGAAAGTTGAGACGATCTCCTTACTCACCTAAGTAAAATCACCTTATCATCATTAGTATTGAATGTTTCCATGCGTAACCACCAGTTATAGGCTTACAATCTTAAAAAACCAATATGTTTTTAAGGATTGTGTGTGTTACAACTTACAAGGATTAGGACTAGCTTAATTACCCAGCTGTTACTAGAACAACATAAAATAAACATTTCTTTTTCCAAATCTAATTAACATATTATATTTATTTGAAATGTTGAGAAATTCAAAAAATAAATTAAATAAACAATATTAAAACCAATATATTTCTTAATTATAAAACTTAAAATTATAAATTTATTTAATTCAAAACACTAAAATTATTATAAACTCTTTAACACTACTTTGCTTTTTTTACCCCTAAAAACTAAAATTTCTGAAAACATAAAAATTATAGGTATTAATTAAAGTCTTTTAATTTCAAAAATAAATTAACAAGGGTAAGGTTTAAAAAAAAAAAAAAAAAAAAAAAACCCTCAACTGTACCCAATCCAATCTAATAAAAGGCTCAATCATGCGTAAAAAAAATCATATAAAGGGATTTTGGCCCAATACAATTGAGTGACTCAAACCACTTGAGTCAACAAGCCAACCATAGGACAAGGTTTCTCTCTAAACTAGTATGGAGAGAAATTCTTCAAACTTCTCCTATATCTTTTTATTGGATGTGAATTTTGAAAATTTAACTGTTGGATTGTATGTTTTTTATGTTCTTAGCATGCATGTCAAATTTTGTTCAAATCGGATTTTATTTACTATTTGATCAATAAATTTATTTTTTATCTATAATTTTAGATCACAAAAACTTGAAATTTAAATATTAGATTGATAACATAGCTATTGATCTTTATAAAACTTTCAAGAATGGAGGATATAATAAGAAAATAGAAGTCAACAGTTAAATTTTCAAAATTCATACCCAATAAAAAAATATAAGAGAAATTTAAAGGGTATTTCTTCAAACTACCTTGAAATTTGCTTTTGGAATTGACCAAACCGATCTATGGAGTGATTAAAAAAAGGGTCAATTTTACCAACCACAATGAATCATGTACAACTCTACCCAAAAGTAGCCCTAGACTAGGTGACATTTGATATATATATATATATATATATTCTTAATGTGAATTTTGTAGGGCAATGTAAATACTTTGGACATTTATTTGAATTTTTTTTTATTTAAAATTTGGTTAATTATTTAGTTTTTTGTTTGTCTATAGTTTTTAAAACCTACATTTTTTTTTAGGTGCAATTATACTATGCCCAACTTTTTATCTTTTCAAATAATTTGATAATTACAACTGTAAAAGAGAAATTAGAATATGAGATGTCATAAAAACACTAGAATATGCCAATTAGTTGAGGTATAAGACTTTTTTTTTTTTTTTTTTGATAAGAAGGTACAAGACTCTTGGCCAACTTGTTTTTTAAGAAAAACTAGTTAGTAACTTAGTAGTAACCCTTGCAATGCACAACAAAATATGATTTTTTTTTAATCTTTTGCTATTTGTCAAAATATGAAATATGATAATTATATTAACAATTAATAGGCATTTATTATTCCTTCTAAAAAAAGAAGATATTTATTATGGTTTTGGCTTACTTCCAGTTAATTTTTTACCGGACATCTCCTTTACTTTTTAACAAATGACTGAGATTAAAAGTAAAGTTACCTTATTTTTCTTTTGGGCAAATTAACGCCTGCCAAGGTTTCTTGAGTGAAAAAAAAAAAACAGATTGACATAAGGGTAACGCAAATTGCAGAAAGCTTGAGATCTATCTTCGTCAATGTCTTTATTTTTCTTCTTTAGATAAACTCAAAAAGAAGTCCAAAAAGGATCCACATCCTTTCTTCGTTCTATTCTTTCGCTTGTAATCAAACGGCATGGTAAGCATAATCCCAAAGGCCAAATCTCAGTCTCAAAAGAAAAAAAGAAAGAGAGAAGCAATTGGTTTCTAAATTATCAGTCCACGCTATTTCCTTGGATTGAATTGAAAAATCAATGCTGACTGACCTCCAAAATCAAAGACATAAATAGAGACTTGAAGCTAAAAATGGAATACTTGTTAAAACTCTGTATGTGATTAAATCTATGATTTTTTTTTTCTTTTTAAGTTTCTGTGAAGAAGTAGAAGACATTGACGAAAATATCTCAGATTTTTTTTTTCGATTCTTTTATTCAAATAATTTTCCTTGATTTCACTGGCAAAGAATGAAATCTTCACATCATGTAGCCTAGTCACTAAGGCAAGCGTAACCAAACTGGATCCGAGTAGGAAAAAGCATGGTAAAGAGGAAACCTTCTCTTCATAGAGGAAAAGATCTCAAGTTTGGCAAACGATTTCAGGGGTAGTTAGAGGCTTGGACTTGAAGAGGCCCTTCATCATCTTCGTAGTCAACACTGAACTCTGAAGGAACCACTGTCTTGGGTTGCTTCAGAGGTGTGCCTTTTTCTTTTTAAAATGACGTGTACTTCCTTTTTAATCTTAGCCGTTTGTTAAGTTTATTAAAAGCAAAGGAGATGTCTTGTTAAAAATTAATTGAATGAAAGTTAAACCCATTTATTATATAAGAGCATCTACATTAGTCCTTCTAAATTTTCTGTCTATTTTACACGAAAAAACCTACTTTTTCTATTTTACACTATCACTTATATAAAACACCCACATTAGTTCTTCTATTTTACAAGATATTTTAATAAAATATTTATTATACTCAATTTTTTTATTATTTCTCTCAACTACCCTAATCTAAATACGCGCGCTCCCTCACTCTCTCTTTACTCATTTTTCCTGAGCTAAACACCTCTCTCTATCTCTGTCTCTCTCTTTTCTCCCTTCTCTCATTCTTTCTCAAAAACTACCAACTCAGATCACTTCTTCACCGGCCGATCCGGGTCCTTTCTTCACCGGCTGATCCAGATCCCTTCTTCACCGGCCGATCCGGGTCCCTTCTTCACCGGCCGATTCACGAACCAAGCTCCGGCGACCCAGATCCTTTCTTCACCGTCTGATCCACGAACCAAGCTCCGGCGACTCAGATCCTTTCTTCACCGGCCGATCCACGAACCAAGCTCCACAACCCAGATCCTTTCTTTACCAGCCGATCCACGAACCAAGCTCTGGCGACCTATATCCTTTCTTCACCGGCCGATCCACGAACCAAGCTCCACGACCCAGATCCTTTCTTCACCGGCCGATCCACGAACCAAGCTCCGGCGACCCATATCCTTTCTTCACCGGCCGATCCACGAACCAAGCTCCATGACCCAGATCCTTTCTTCATCGGCCGATCCACGAACCAAGCTCCGGCGACCCATATCCTTTCTTCATCGGCGACCCATATCTCTCTGTTGGTTTGTCTGTGTGGGTTTGTTTGTGTGTGGGTGTGTTTCTGTGTTGATTTGTTTGTGTGGATGTGTTTGTGTGCATCTGAGGAAAAGAAGATGAGGAGCTGAGGTCGTTGTGCACGGAGAAGAGAGAGAAAAATTGGTGCGAACGGAAATTAATAAAAAACTAAATACACGAGCTACAATGCTCGTGTAAATTTACACGGGTACTGTAGCTCGTTGATAATTTTAGAAGATTTTGCAAGATTTTAAACGGACTGATGTGGGCTGTTTTTGAACAAAAATGTGTAAATTTGAGCATTTTTCTATTATACACACTTATCCACGGACTGATGTGGATGCTCTAAGGAACTATCTATTTTACTATTTAATGAAAATATGAAGTGTCAAGATTCTATGGAGGGTTTAAATGTAGAATATAAATTAAATCAGTTAAATATATATATATATATGAAAATAATGACATGTAAAATTATAGAACCGTAAAAACTTAAGTGACAAAATATTAAAAGATAAAAAAAAAAAAAAAAAAATCAAATGCCTTCGAATGTATATATCCCTAACTCTACATGTAAAATGAAAAAAAAGTGTTGTAAGAAAAAATAGAAAGAAAATATGAGAGTTTGTTTTTAAAAATAAAATTGAACTTTTATTAAAAGGTATATACTCTGAATAATCTTAAAATAAATGAGTTATACATGGAAAAGAATGATTATTAGAAGGAAAAAAAAAAAAAGGAGACATTAATACTTTTTTTTTTTGATACCAAAGAAAACAACTTCATTAACAGAAACATAACCGGTACACACAATAAGGACATCAGGCACGAGCATAATTAGGATTTAGCCTGCACCTATGTACAGGGAAACAAGTGGTGATACAAGCTAAATCTGTTACATGGCTAACTACATAGGTAGGAACAAAATGGAAGTCTATGTGTATTCCTTGATTCCGAAGATGGGTTATATCTGCAATCAAAGTCTTTTGATGCCAACTAGGCTCTTTGTACTGCTTGCAAACTTGTGTGAGGTCCTTACAACAATTCAACACAAGCTTTCTGTTATATCCCAGCTCCAGGGCCTTAATCATTGATTCTCCAATAGCATCTTGTATTGCAAGACAATAGGTCTTCCTGCCACAACTAGCACCACCTGTGAACAATCTTCTTCCATCCACTGTTGTTGCCTCAAAAGCATAGCCACTCCTTTTGGTTTTCCTATTGATAGAAGCTGCTACCTTTATGACAAGCTGCCAATCTTGGTTTGTGAATTGCTGCTGAGTTTGTTGTCTGCAACTGGACCTCTGACTTTGGCTGTTGTTAAAAACTTCCTGATACCTGCACAAGAGAGATTGGGAGGTTAGAAGAACTTCCATTGGATTAGGATCCTTCCCTTGATGAAGAACCAGATTCCTATGGTTCCATATAGACCATAGAGTTGTGAATAAGGATTGCAAAATTCCCAATCTAGTAGATTCTCTAGGATCATTCTGCCTAACACAAAACTCCACCCATTGATTGATTGACAGATTGAAGGAATCAGAAGTTCTTATCTCTAGGTTTGATCCATGCCACACAGCTCGAGCAAATTGGCATTTTAAAAAAAGATGATTAAGAGATTCCTCATCCTCATTGCATAAAAGACACTTGCTTGATACAGTGATGCCCCTGTTAACCAGAACCTAAAGGACTGGTAAACTTCCATGAAGTAATTTCCAAATGAAGTTCAGGATTTTGAGAGGAAGCTTAACTTTCCAAATTCTTTCCCAGACCTCCTTTTCAATACCAAAGTATCTATGGTTCTATGTGGAAGTAGGGTACTGCTCTTTGAGAAGCAATTGATATGCTTTCTTAACCTTATAGTCTCCTGAATTTGAATGCTTCCAAATGAGTTTGTCATCCATATTTGGTAGTCTAGATATAGGTAGAAGCAGAATCTCCTTAGCTACCTGTGGGTGATATATCTTCCTAATTAACTCCTCCTTCCATGATTTAGTCTCTTGGTCAATAAGGTCAGCAACTGAACCATTGGACATATTGTTTTCCCTTAGAATAAGTTCTGAAGCTTGGTACCAGTCAGGATGAGTTAGGGGAATTTGATGCCCACTTCCAACCAACCATCTGCCTTGATGTAAGGCAGGATTTTGAGTAACCACAATATTTTTCCAAATCCAAGAGTGGGTAGGTTTAGGTTTATACTCTCTTAAGGAATTGGATGAACAGTATTTTCTTTGAAAAGTTCTAGCTAGAAGGGAATTGGGATTATGCTGGATTCTCTAGAATTGTTTAGCAATCATGGCTTGATTAACTAGACTGAATTTTTTCAACCCAAGCCCTCCCCTGCATTTAGGTTGGCAGATCTTATCCCAGTTAATAAGATGAAGCTTCCTATCACCTAGATCATGACCCCACCAGAACGCCCTAGTAATAGCATCAAGCTTGTTACATATAGTTTCAGGAATTTTAAGATAGGAAATAGAATACAAAGGCATGGCTTGAAGAACAGAAGCAATCAAAGTAGCTCTACCAGCTTGGGATAAGAGTTTGGCTTTCCAACCTTGAAGTTTGCCTTGTACACTATCAATAATATCCTAAAAATCCTCTACCCTTCTTCCCCTAAGCTTGAAGCTGATTCCTAGGTATTTGGTTGGATGTTGGACAAGATTGACTTGAAGTGAGGAGGCAGTAGCTTCCTGGACCTCTTGAGGAGTGTTAGGTGAGCAAAAAAGGTCAGATTTGTTGAAATTAATGGCCTGTCCAGATAATGAACAATACCACAGAATAGTCCTCCTAAGATTGGATAGAGAGTTTTTGTCAATTTGGAAAAAGAACAAAGAATCATCAGCAAATAAAAGGTTTGTAAAGGATAGTCCATTCCTACCCACACAGATCCCTTTAATGTTCCCAAGATTTTCCTCCTTTAAGAGAGCAAGAGAAAGTATATTTGCACAAAAAAGGAATAGTTAAGGTGAAAGAGGGTCACCTTGCCTAAGACCTCTAGAAGGGTTAAAAAATTGAGAAGGACTCCCATTTAATCAGTAGAGCATATTGCACAGTGGTAACACACTCCTTAATCCACTTGATCCAACAATTACTAAAGTTCATAGAAATAAGCACAGCCTCAAGAAACTTCCAATTGACCCTATCATAAGCCTTGGACATATCAATCTTCATAGATCCATATCCATTTTTCCTACCTTTCTTCTTTTTCAAGGTGTCATAGATCTCATGTGCAAGCAGAATATTATCAGTAATTATCCTACCCTTAATGAAGGCATTCTGATATGGAGTTATAAGTTGATCCATCAAAGGTTTAAGTCTAGAGACAAGGATTTTGGATATGATCTTGTAGGTAACTTTGCAGAGGCTAATAGGTCTGAATTGAGTAGCCTCCTCAATAGGAAAGGTCTTAGGAATGGGATCCCAATTGAAAAACTGCCTCTTCAATCTCAGCATTTGTCACTTGCCTATCAAGGTGTTGTTTTTGGGATTGGTCTAGTTTTGGTATTGAAAGAGCTTCTAATTCCCTTAAAATACTATGCACATCCTTTGAATCAGACTTATTGTATTGGGATTTGAAATGATCAACCAAGACTGCCTCAATTTCATTCAAATCTTCTATTTGTTGTCCATCAGACTTCTTCAGCATTGTTATTCTAGTCCTGGCTCTTCTCTGTTTCACTAAGGTTTGAAAATACTTGGTATTCCAATCACCTTGGATGATCCAATCACTATGAGCCTTTTGTGACCACATAAGTTCTTCCTTAATCATGAGATTTTCAATCTTTTCCCTTAAAGTTTTTTCAACTTTAATATCCTCAATAGAAGAGATTGCATTTTGGATTTCTTGCAATTTCCTTTGTTTTTCTTTTAAATCCCTATCCACCCTTCCAAAGGTATTCCTATTCCAATTAATGAACTGCCTCCTAACATTTTTGATTTTTTGTTGCAGTATGTAAGCCCTTGACCCCTGTGTGTGAGTAGTCTATGCATGTTGTGCCACAGTTTTACATTCAGCATGAGCGAGCCACATCTTCTCAAATCTGAAAGGTCTCTTCCTAAAAGGTTGTCTTAGATCAAAATCTAACAAAATGGCCCCATGATCAGATCTTATAATAGGTTGGTTTTGAAGGTCATAGTGAGGGTAAGTATTAATCCAATCAACAGAAGCATAAGCTTTGTCCAAATTTTCCATAACAAAGGTATCATCCTCATGCCTATTCATCTAGGTGTACTTTTGGCCTTTAGCTTCTAATTCACAAAGCTCCAAATCAAATAAAGTTTTTTGGAGTAATTTAGCACCCTCAATCTTTCTAGATTTAAACCCAAACTTCTCATTTTGGGAGAGGATTTGGTTAAAATCCCCAATGCACAGCCAGTTCTTATGAGCAATTCTACTAATAGATTTTAAATTTGACCAAACTATGTCTCTCTTAGACTGAATTGGATGCCCATAAATAAAGGAAATAGATAGTGGGTTACCTCTGTTATCAAGGAGATTTGCATGGATTAGGTGTTTGGAGCTGTATTGAATGCTTAGCTTGTAAGGTGACATCCATCCTCTCTAGGGACTTCCCAACCCTCCATAAAGCCACATTTTTCCAAAAGTTGTTTGCCTTTTTCCTTACTTAGCCGTGTCTCCATCAAAAATATGATATCTGGTCTGCTTACTTGGGCCTTTTTTTGGCATTGCAGAACTACAGAGGGGCTGCCCATCCTTCTACAGTTCCAGCTTAGGACCTTTATGGTTGCTAGGGAAGCTGTTGAAGGCCAGCTTCCCGAAGCCTTAAACTAGAGCTAGATTCTGCCTCAAAAGATACCATCTGATCTGAATCCTCTTCCTCATGTGTCATCTCCTTATCAAACACAGCACATAGAATTCTCTGCTTGATATTCCTTCCAAATTTGCCAATTTCCTTTCTGATTCTCTTCCTAGAGCAAGGTTTTGAAGTCTCCTTTCCATCCAGCATAGGTCCAGACTCATTACATCAGAGGCTGTTAAGCTTCTAAGTGAACATTAATGGTGGATTTGGGAATTGTGGGTGGTTGCTTCGAGGGAACCAGTCCTCCTTAGAATAGGGAAGAGATAGAGAGAGAATTAGGGAATCAAGGAGAGAGTAAATTGGTATTATTTCTGTTCCCCTCTGATGTACACCATACAATCCTCTTATAGCTAATTCCATACATTTTGGCAGTTACTAACCCTTCTAACTAACTTTCCCGCCCTTTTTATCCTAACTGTACAACCCCCTGTACCAGCTCATCTATACAAACCCAAAACACTCATTCAATCACAACAGCTTATTACAATCAATTACAACTCAATTACAATATCTACACAGAGTCTAAACATACCCCTCCCCATCTAAAAGACCTTGCCCACAAGGTGAGGGAACCTGAGCTTCAACTGGTGCAATGATTCCCAAGTAGCATCCTCAGGTGTAGTGACCAACCATTGTATTAGAACTTCAGTAATAGACCTGGATCTCAAAGTCTTAGTTTTGGTTTGTAGAACAGCTACAGGTTCTGAAATGATTTGACCAGTCTCATCTAGTGGTGGTAAAATAGGCAATGGAGAAACTTGCTGTCCCAACTTCAGCTTTAAATAAGATACATGAAAAACTGGATGTATCTTACTGTCACTAGGTAAATCCAGCCTGTAAGCTACCTCCCCTACCCTTTGAAGCACCTGGAAAGGCCCATAAAACCTTGGAGATAACTTCCATTTTCCCTTAGAAGCTAATGACTTCTGCTTATAAGGTTGTAACCTCAAAAACACCCAATCTCCCACCTGAAAAGACCTCTCAGTTCTGTGTTTATCTGCAAAAAACTTCATTCTCTCTTGAGTAGCCACCAGATTAGCCTTTAGTGTAGCCAAAATCTACTGCCTCTGAATAAGAAGAGAATCTACTGCTGCCACCTGTGAAGTGCCTGAAGTATAATCTTGAAGTCTAGGAGGAGGATAGCCATATAATGCTTCGAATGGGGTGAGTTTAATGCAATCACCAAGCACAACCACCACCCAAACACCAAACCATCACCGAACCGACCAACCCAACACCAAAACCACTAACCCGGCCACCCAATCACCATACCAACACTGATTCGGCCACCTAAACACCAACCTACAGCCCATCCCACGCCTACCAAGATCCACCAAAACCCACAGCCCATCCGACCCACAATCCCCACGCTGCCACCATCGCATCGCCCACGACCACTAGAAACCCATAGATCTCGTCTCCACCACAGCCTTATCTGACCCACACCCACAGCCCACGTCTCCACCATGGCCCTACCCAACCCACAACCCATAACCAAGAAAAAAAAAAAACCTCCAAATCGAGAGAGAGAGAGAGAGAGATGAAAAAAGAACAGAGAACAGAGAAGAGAGAAGAGTTGGAGAAGAAAAGATAGGAATCAAAGACAGAGAGTGAGAGTGATTGATAAAGAAAAGAAGAAGAGAGAGAGGAGAGAGAGAGTCAGAGATTGAGAAGAAAGAGAAGAGAGAGGAAAGAAAAAAAAATATTTTATTTATCCATCCCTGCTATAGTAGGTTGTATATACCCATACTTACTGTAGCAGGTTGCAAAATTTTTTTAGGTTTCCATACCCGGATGGAGCTCATTTTTATGGGTTTAGTGTGTATAATAGCAATTGGGGGGTGTTTACACCCCCCAATGCTAATGCTCTAAGAATACTATCCATATGCATTATTTAAATTAAACATGTGACTCATAAAAAAAAGTTATGTAATTAAAACTACATTTGGATGACTTCTTTACTACCATTTAGTGGGATGATGGGAGATTCCTTCAAACCGGAATATATAAATATATATATATATATATATATGTTTCCAAATATATTTTTTTCACCAAAAATACCTACTAGAAAAGATCAATCTAAATAAGAAAAGCTTACGAAAAAATGAGAGAAAATAGAAAAATAAAGTGAATCTTAAACGATGCCTTGATGAAGTTGTTACTAGGAATTAAAAAGAAGAAAAAATAATAAAAATGAGGTTGCTGCTAGGAATTAAAAAGAAGACAAATAAATTAAAAAGGATTTTGTAAGATAACGAAATGATACAACATAATAATAACAATGAAATGATCATAATGAAATTTAAATAGGTTAAAAACATTTCCTAGTTACATAAAAATACTAAATTATTTTTTGAATAAATTTCTTACTTAAGTTTACTAATAATACTTGTTATAATTATTTTCTCAAAAGGAAGTTTTTATTTTTATTTTTTTAAATTGATGAAATTCTACCTATAATTAATTGTCACCAAAAAATTAAGTAAATTATATTATTAATTAAAAAAATATATGCTAGCAAAACCTAGACACAAAAACATAATTAGTAATTCTACATCTTAGAAAGAAGAATAGATTTTAATTAATAAAAATATTTATAATGGACTTTAAATGTAACAAATGTCCACTTAAAAAATGTTGCCTTAGAGCAATTACATCAGCTTGTGCATAAGATTCCGTCTATTTTACACTTAAAACCTACTTTTTCTATTTTACACTATCACTTTTACAAAACATTCACATCAGTTTATCTATTTTACAAAATATTTCAATAAATTATTCACTCTTCTCAATTTTTTTATTATTTCTCTCAACTACCACTTTATATACGCGCGCCCTCTCTCTTTCTATACCCATTTTCTGATTTGTTGCTCTCTCTCTCTCTCTGTACCCATCTCCATCCATCTCTATACCCATCAACTCTCTGTACCCATCTCTCTGTACCCATCAACTCTTCCTCTCGGTCAGATCTCCCTAGCTCCGATCAGGCAAGACCCATCTCGGTCAAGCTCCGTTCAAGCAAAAGACCCACGAGCTCCGATCGTTCCACAAGCACCGATCAAGACGAGCTCCAGTCAAGCACCGATCAAGACCCACGAGCTCCAGTCAAGCATCGATCAAGACCCACGAGCTTCGATCAAGCACCGGTCACCCACGAGCTTCGATCGTTCCACAAGCACCGATCAAGATGAGTTCCAGTCAAGCACCGATCAAGACCCACGAGCTCCAATCAAGCACCGATCAAGACCCACGAGCTCCGATCAAGCACCGGTCAAGACCCACGAGCTCCGATCTGTCTCTCTATTAGTTTGTTCGTGTGGGTTTGTTTGTGTGTGGGTGTGTTTGTGTATCTCTGTGTTGATTTGTCTGTGTGGATGTGTTTGTGTGTGGGTGTGGGTGTGTTTGTTTGTGTGCATTTGAGGAAAAAGAAGATGAGGAGAGGAAAACTGAGTTCGTTGGTTGTGCACAGAGAAGAAGAGAAAAAAAGGTGTGAACGGAAATTAATAAAATAATAAATACACATGCTACAATAACCGTGCATATATGTACGGTTACTGTAGCAATTGTGCATAATGCACAATTATGCACAAGCTGGTGTGGGTGTTTTTTTACTCAAATTGTGTAAAAGTAGTTAGTTTTTCCATTTTGCACAATTATGGCCAAGTTGATGTAATTGCTCTAACCTCAATTTGTATTGAGCTAGCCTTGCATTTGATGATAATATATATAAATATATATATATATATATTGTTTCATGGTAATCATTATTATTATAGAGCCTACCACATACATTTTCTATCCAAATCTAATACCAGTTAATGTAAGATAAGGAATAGAGAGTGTATTAGTAGAATTCGATTCTTTGTGGGTGCTTGAAGTTATTTTTTGTTAGTTAGGACTTAGTAGATGCTATCTCTGGTTACCAATGCATGCAGCAAACCTCTCACAATAGGTGAGTTCTACATTTATTTTGAGTAATTAAATTTGATAATTATTATTTTGAATAAGTAATAAAGGAAATGTGGGTTAGTTTAACTAGTAAAATCTATTTCTATTGTATTGAATCTTGTTTACATACTAAAGAAACATATTCATATTTTGACTAGATGATAAATAGTAATCTTCATAAATGCAATAAAATTAAATAAGCTTTCGAGGCTGCACAATTTGAGATGTCATTATAGGGTTTGGCTTACCTCCTGTACTTTTTTAATTGGAATCTCTTTTTGTTTTAATGAGAAATTGTTACATCACCTACTAACTAAATAAAATGTGGAGATTAAAACCCACTATCACTTGCTATTGTGTATTTAAAACAAAAGGACACATCCGGTTAAAAAAGTATTAGAGATAAGCCAAACCCGTCATTATATATATATTGATAATTAGATGAAGTATTTGAACTCTAGATATTTTTTGATTGCAAACATTCCATTTTTTTTTAGAGAGTTTCAACTTATGGCGTCCGCTCCTGATGATAACTCTTTATCATCAAACCAAGACACCAATCAGTTTTTGGTGTAGGCGGGGATTGAACCCCAGATCTCTTATTCAACCATCAGAGACTTTACCAGTTGAACTAACTGGAACCCACTCAAACATTCCATTTGAAATAAAAGTCTGTAGGTTAAACTCATATTTTTTATTATATTATAATTCAGCTCAATTTGCATTTTTTTTAAAATTAATGATATGTAATATAATTTAAATTTATTTACATATGGTAATAAATGAGTATTAGTTGTAAATTGTGTATTGGGGGGATATGCCGTAAGTGTACATGTCAGCGCTATTTTTTCTCTTCCAAAAATTTGTATGTGAAAGTCAACAAAACTAAGAAGTATCTATTCTAAGGGGGATTCTCAGCCCAAAAAAAAAAAAAAAAAAAATCTATTCTAAGGGGGGATTCTCAGCAACAAAAAAAGAAAAGAAAAAAAGAACCTATTCTAAGGGGGATTCTCCAAAAAAAGAAAAAAAGAAAAGAAAAGAAGTATGTTCTAGCACCATGAAATAAGGGGTAAAAAGAGAAATACTAGAAAGTAAAAAGTAGTGTTAACTAGACCTTATGTCACATCATTTTACTTTATGTTAGATTTTTGATCAATTTCATAGAAGGTAAAGCCAATAAAATGAATTTTTTAAGTTTCACCTGCCATTTTTGTAATATTTTTAATCACTTCATTAATTTATACTAAATTTTTATTAGGTGAACTTCACAATATATCATCCTTACCGGGCACGTCAAAATTTCCCAAAGTAAAATATCACTATCACGTTGAAATTTATAACTTCTTCTGGGACTAGTGGAGATCAGATGGTGGTCAATACCCAAGAAAAGATGAATGTATACATGTAATTCTAAATTTTGAAGACCGATTCTAATGTAATAATCACTGAATGAATATCCTAATTGGGGTGGGTTAGAAATAATCGAACGTAGTCGGGTGTAATGTAAAGAGCCGTGGTAGTATCATCATCGTGACTACCTATAAATACGAGACTGACGCAGCAACTTTGTTTTCATCCAATTACTTATTGTCTTTACTTGGATTCGATTAGATTGGATTGGTCTTTTATAGCATAGTATCTCTCTCTCTCTCTCTCACACACGCACTCACTCTCTCCATAATCCATATTCTTGTTCTCACGTTTGTGTCATCAACCAACATCCTCCCTCCTAACTGGTAACCCAACACAAATCTGATCTCTCTCTGCCTCTGCCTCTGGGGTAAGCCAACGCACACTTTAATCTCAAATCTATTACAGTTGCCGTTATCTGAAGAACTCAAGTTTTGGATTTAATTTATGATTGCCCCAAATATTTTTATAGCTGCTTTTCTGAATTCCATTGAATAGATAAATAAATAAAAAGATTACTGTTTTTTTTTTAAAATTTGATATCAGTGCCTCTTGTTTTATCAAAGCTATGAGCCTCAATTGCTTGATTTTATTAAATGTTAAAAGTGGGAATGCTTTATAACTTTAATTGATTTCTTTCTCCAATTATATTTTCCTTTGAGGAAACTGGTGTTTGATTGCTTACTTTATGGTATGGTAAACCAGTCCAAGATGAGCTCCTTGGCTGCAAAAGATGATTGCCTTGCATGGGCAGCAAGAGACCCATCTGGAGTTTTAGCACCTTACAACTTCAGCCGCAGGTCTTTCTTCTTATTTTTACTTTTCTTCATTTTTTCCATGCGCTACTAGTCGAATTTTTTATAATTCGTTTGGATGTGGCTTTTGTTTGAAAAGCTTATTTGCAAAGTTGATCAAACTGTAGTTATAGTTTGATCTAAAAAAAGTGAGACTTCAAGAAAATCTACAAACGCAAATAAAGCTAAATGGCAAATGGGTGATATCATGTTTTTAAGAAAAATGAATAGGGTGTCTACTTTGATGTTTGTTTGAGGCTTCAAACTTTGAGAATGCCTTGCAGAGTTGCAGGTCATGTGCTCTTGCTTATACTTATGTTGTGCTTCCTAACCATGTTGTTCAGCCAATTAGTGATCATATAATGTCAAATGAAGCATGGATTAGTGTTCAAGTTCACTTGTTCATACAAATTTGTATATGGTAGAACACAAGTGGGTACTAGACCTGATGATTCCTTTCTTGACAAGAATAAAAGAAACAAATGAAAAGAAACTCTAAATGTGCTTGAAAGCACAAACATATCAATCTTTTTATACATTATGTTATTTTGTTGAGGTGCTTTTATTCTCTTAGATATTCATAATGGAAATGATTTGCTTAAGTAAATTAAAAAAAAAAAAAAATAGAAGTAATTTGCTTAAGTTGGTGAAATTATTAGTTAAAAAAGGTTACCTGGAAGTGAGTTACATATCTTGATCTTTCATATCATTGGTTAACATTAATGGTCCCATACATGAGTTCCTCTACGATTTTAAGAACTATGATTAAATGATACTTGAAATTTTCTTGATGAATTTGTTTTTCTTGATTACATGATTTTATAATATATTCTAATTATGAATGGATCTTGGGAAATTTTATTCAGGGCTGTTGGCAGTGACGATGTTTCATTAAAAATTACACACTGTGGAATTTGTTATGCTGATTTAATTTGGACCAGGAATTTTCATGGGGATTCAAAGTATCCTGTAGTGCCTGGGTAAGTGGACCAACTGTATACTATGAGTAGTCCTAGCTATCCTTGAACTGATGTATTCTTTGAAATGGGACTGTACACATCCTTTGTATCAGTCTCTCTTCCTCCTTCAATAAAATATTTACTTAAACAAATAAAATAAAATAAAATAAAAAAACTATCCTTGAACTGATATATCTATACCTGTGCAATAGACATGAGATAGCAGGAATCGTGAAAGAGGTTGGTTCCAATGTTCACCGCTTCAAAGTTGGTGACCATGTTGGAGTGGGTACCTATGTCAACTCATGCAGAAGTTGTGAGTATTGTAATGATGGACAAGAAGTTCATTGTGTAAAAGGATCAGTTTACACCTTTAATGCTGTGGACGCAGATGGTAGCATTACCAAAGGAGGATATTCCAGTTACATTGTAGCCCATGAAAGGTAAGAATTCTCTAATGCTACTACATTCTGTTCCTTTATTTTCCTTTACATAAAAAATTCTCCGAAAAAAAACACCTTTCTGGCACCCAATTAATGGTTGGTATCTGCTGAATCTTTAAAGCTGTTGCTCACATTAGTATGGTATTCATATATAAGTCTCTTAACCTCATGCACTTACTAAATAAGAAGGGTCTTGGTTTATACTAATCGGAGTTAATGTGACCTTGTGAAAGTTGTGTCAATTCATTTTATCATTTTGTGGAAGTGATAAAAGGGTGTTACATGGAGGTTGTGGATTTTGGTGGCCAGGTAAGGCTTCCCAGGGGACCTACGTCTTTGGCAAATTCACAAGTGATTGAACATAAGCTACATGCCACCACATATGTGGCTAGGTTTATAAAAAGTTCCATTATCATGCTGTTCTCTCTCTCCCCTCCTTCCAGTTTATGACATATTTGACATTATATTCTTGTACATTGTTTTAATTCTTTGAATTCTCTATATTTTACTTGGTACTAGAGCCTTCAATGAAGGAAATCAAGGATGGCTGTTCACATCAATATATAGATCTTGCTTATGGTTGGGCTTTTAGAGCTCGCAGTTATACTTTGCATGCCATTAGGAAAAGAAGATAATTACCATTTCTTTGTTACGGTTCTAAAATAGTCAATAGCAACCATAGTTTCATGAAGCAACTTTAAGATTTTGGAATTGAGAATTTGCCAAGTTTTTAACACAGGTTAAAGTACATCAGTTTTGGCCTTGAATATGTAGGTACTGCTTCAGGATACCTGAAAACTATCCATTGGCTTCAGCAGCTCCTTTGCTTTGTGCTGGAATTACTGTGTACTCTCCCATGGTGCATCACAAAATGAACCAACCTGGTAAATCTCTAGGAGTGATTGGGCTTGGAGGTCTTGGTCACATGGCAGTGAAGTTTGGAAAGGCTTTTGGGTTGAACGTAACAATTTTCAGCACTAGCGTATCCAAGAAAGAGGAAGCCCTGAGTTTGCTTGGTGCAAACAGATTTGTGGTCTCATCTGACCAAGAGCAAATGAAGGTAGATTTACATAAAACTTCTTATAGAGCATCTGTTGCCCTGTTCATGTAAGCAATGCTGAAATTGATGAACTGTCTTTAAGTTTTGTTGGATTGATTGTTGCTATGTTGTTGTAGGCCCTGGCTAAGTCATTTGACTTTATAATTGACACAGCATCTGGTGATCACCCATTTGATCCCTACATGTCACTGTTGAAGACTGCTGGTGTTCTAGTCTTGGTGGGGTTCCCAAGTGAAGTCAAATTCAGCCCTGGAAGCCTTAATATAGGTACTTAGACAATTCCTAGATTTGAAAATTTCTTGAAATCAAAGAACTCTTTAGTTGGATAGTGTTACCTTTCTAGGTTTTAAGCACCACAAGTGTAATGAATTGCACGCATTGACTTTTTGTAGGTAATAAAACCATTTCTGGTAGCGTAACAGGTGGTACAAAGGTGACCCAAGAAATGATAGACTTCTGCGCTGCTCACAAAATTTACCCAAACATAGAAGTAATTCCAATTCAGTATGCAAATGAAGCTCTTGAGAGACTAATAAAGAAAGATGTGAAGTACCGTTTTGTGATTGATATTGAGAACTCCTTGAAATGACACTGCTAAAGAAACCAGGAATTCCTCCTCTCAAAAGCATACAGTGATTGGCAATTGTTCTATTTTGGATAGTGGACATTTAATTCTATTAACAAGCATTTGGTGTTGCTCTTCTGCATCATACAATAGCCTGAAATAAGTGAATAGGTCTTTGAGTGGTTTTGTGAGAAATGGCTTTATAAAGACTTTTGTATCATTTTCTTAGGTCTTTGAATGGTGTTGTGAGAAATGAATTAATAAAAGTTCGAAGTATGGACTTTTAAACTGTTGTGTTTTTGTGTCCTTGTCTTGTGGCTGCGCAGCAGGCTCTACTTGTAGGGAATATGTCATTTTGTTTGGGAGTTCTTAATTTTATTTTGTTTCCCGGAGACCAAACTGAAAAATCCCTCAACCAGAATATCTTTGTTTAACACTCATAATGCTAAAGATTTGTTCAGTTAAAGGTAAAGCTCCATATCGTATAAACTCTATTACTAAATTTCTGTAGTTAAAACTTTACTTCCTACGGTAATGCTAAAGGGGTATTAAGACTCTGTTTGATAGGCCTTTTCTAGAGATTCTTCTTCTAAAGATTGAAATTACTTCAATCTTGCCTAGCTTTTCGCCAATTTTGGGAAGCTTATGCATTTTAGAATCATCCAAAGATTACTTCAGCTTGTCATGTTTTTGTTTTTGTTTTTGTTTTTTTAGAACAGAGCTTCTCATGTATTTGAAAAGCTATGGATTACTTGCATCTGACTATGCTATATTTATTTATTTTAGGCAAAAATATTGTTTCCATCGATAAAGTCTCATCCTTAAATTTCTAAAAGTATTATTTTCTCCTAAATTGTTGAAAATGTTACATTTTTTTGTCCTTTATTCACTCGGTTAACTTTTATCCTAGGTGGTACTATTTTTTGCATTAGAGAATTGACATGTTTGACGTGGATCATTATATTGGTCAAGAGGCACGAAACGAAACTATTGGTCATATGCACGGTATAAAAGATCTTTTTAAGGTTTGGAATAAACAATATAATGTTTTCAATAGTTTTAAGGACAAAGAACTCATTAAAGTTCGGGAACGAAAAACAAACTTATGCAAACTTTAAGAATGGAAACAATATTTTATTCATAATCTATATATATTTAAAAGCTGAAGCATAATATTTATTGTTGCTATATTCCTGTTGAGTCACATCAGCAGACACATCATCCACCAATTTTTAACATTTTTTTTCCCTTATTAATTTTCTAACTTATTGTTATACTTTTTCATTAAAGTTCAGGAATGAAAAACAAACTTATGCAAACTTTAAGAATGCAAACAATATTTTATTCATAATATATATATATATTTATTTTGGTAAACTCATAATCTATATATATCTAAAAGCTTAAGCATAGCGTTTATTATTGCTACGTTCTTGTTGAGCCACATCAGCAGCCACATCATCCACCAATTTTCAACATTTTTTTTTTAACTCTTTTTTTTTTCCCTTATTAATTTTCTAACTTATTGTTATACTTTCTACTTATTGTTATACCTTTTCATTTCCCAACTCTTTTTATCTTCCTTATTTTTGGCTTTTCTTATTCCCCTCTTCTTACTATAAATTTACAATTCTCTCTCTCATTCTATACATAGTTTTCCCACTCACAAAATGTTATTTCCCTCTCTTTCTCTTTCTCTTTCTCAAAATTTTGTTTTTCATTTTTTGGAGCATTTAAAAAAAAATATACATATATTTTTCTTGCATCTTTACTTTAGGTTGATGAATTTTTGTATTATTTGGAAATTTACTTTAGGTTGATGTGATTAAGTTGTGTTTTTAAGTTGTTATCTTTTTTCTTCTCTTTGATTTCATAGATGTTATCCTATTGTATTTTAAAGATACTATATAAGAATATAATGTTATTTTATTACATAATATAACATGACTTGGATAATTTGGTGTTTATTACTATATTTTTTATTTTACTTTTTTTTCTTCTCATATTATTTTCTCTCACATTCTCTCTTGAAAAAGTGGTTATTCTCTCTCTTTTATTTTTACTTTTTTATTTTATTCTTTCTTGAAACTTTACTTTTTATTGATGAATTATTGTGATTTTTACAGCTTGGCACCTCCATGGTGATTGGAGATGGCATCCTCACACCATGCATATCAGGTACAATAGAGTGATATTCCTAAGTCCTACTTATTTCTTTACTGTTGGTTAAGATGGTGTACAAATTAAGCTATTTATTCAATTTATTTAGCTTAGTTACAATTATTTATAACTTTACATTTCATGAACTCTTTGTATTCAATATTCTGAATAATAATTTACATTATGATTTCCTCCTTGGTGTAGTATTGTCAGCAGTGGCGGGAGTTAAGGAAGCTACTAGTGCGCTTATTGATAATGCGATCATGTGGATTTCAGTAGGAATCTTGGTTATTTTGTTCCAAGTTCAGAGATTTGGGACAGATAAAATAGGCTATTGTACGGCACCCTGGTACTCAGGACCATTTGGGCCTTAGGACATAAGCAAAGTATAACATGTTCCAAACTTTTAACCCTAAAAATATAGTTTTTTTTTTTTTTGTAATAATACCACATAACTTTTTGAAAGTTAAATTTTTTTTTCCATGCTATTATTTTAATATATATTTTTAAATTTAGTTTAAATTTTATTAGAATATCAAGAAAACCTCCTATGTCTATATCATTTAATAAAATCTTATCACATCATATTTTCTTTAAATGGTAGAATCGATAGTTTCATATACTAACAAAATCATACATATTGGACCCTCAATTGCACTAACCGTTGCAGCAATCATGACCCTTCCACTAACCTGATGCTATAAATACAGCAAGTTGGATACGAAGCGAGGGATCGAAGAAAGAGGAGAGAAAGGTGAGGGAGTGAAAGATCAGCTCGGCAGAGTCTCTGTGCCGGGAACCACCCAAAGTAGGAAATCCTATACCCAGATTACAAATAGGTTGTGAGCCCCTTGGAGGTTGGGCCTACCCCGCCTCTTAGGCACGCACAGCTATAGTTTTGCTCCAGTACTAACAATTTGGTTTCTTTTCATTGGAACTATTGGCATGTACAACTTTGTGAAGCATGATCCAGGGGTTATCGAGGCAGTCAATCCAATGAATATTGTTGAATATTTCATTAGGAATAAGAAGAATGCATGGATTTCTCTTGGAGGCGTCATCCTAATCATATAAATTCATTTAATATAAATAATTAATGCACAACAATAGATAATTAATATATGCATTTACTCTATTGGCTAATTCAATGAACCGATACTTTAATATAAATGCAAACTTTGTTGAACTAGAAAACTAAATAAAGAGAAGTTCAAGGAATGCGCCACATGACACAACCTCATACTCTCTAACATGGTATTTTTGATATTTTATGTAAGACGGTTTTGGATAATGTTTTACATATATTATAAGAAAAATTAACTAATTTAAAGTAAAGAAACATATACATTTTGAGATATTAAAAATTAGTTTAGTATTTTCACTACATATTTATAGCATTCTCAAGGTAAGATTAATTTTTTAAAAAAATCATGAAACCAAAGATAAATGTAAAAGAGTAACAGGACCATGAAAATCAACTAATTTGTATTATGTTCACATATTTCATACCATGAAATGAAAGTATGCCCAACTCTCTCACCGTCTTTTACTCATCGATAGTGTGATATTAAAACATGATATGGGCAAGTGTGTGTGCATATATCTTATAGATATGCATTTACTCTATTGGCTAATTCAATGAACTAATACTTAATTATAAATGCAAACTTTGTTGAAGTAGAAAACTAAATAAAGAGAAGTTCAAGGAATGTGCCACATGGCACAACCTCATACTCTTTAACATGAGTTTTTTGATATTTTATGTAAGAGGGTTTTGGATAATGTTTTATATATATTATAAGAAAAAGTAAACTAAGTGTGTGTTTGGGTTAGGATTAAAAATTAAAATTATTTCACTATTCAGTTTATTTTTGCTACTATTCATGGGCCCCACTACACTTTTTGGCACTATTCATGAGCCCCACTGTACTATTTCAACTAACTTTTACCTTCATCTACAGTACTTTCAGCAATAATTTTTCAGTTTCAGCAAAATAAGTGATATCCAAACACACCCTAAATTAGAGTAAAGAAATATATACATTTTGAGATACTAAAAATTAGTTTAGTAGGTTTACTGTATATTTGTAACCTTCTCAAGGTAAGATTATTTTTTTAAAAAAATCATGAAACCAAAGATAAATGTAAAAGAGTAACGGGACCATGAAAATCAACTAATTTGTGTTGTGTTCACATATTTCATACCATGAAATAAAAGTATGTCCAACTCTCTCACCGTCTTTTACTCATCGATAGTGTGACATTTAAACATAATATGGGCAAGTGTGTGTGCATATATCTTAAACCATGGTAGAATATGGCTTTACATTGTGCACCAAATATTCTCTTTACTTATATACCCAAAATAAAAACTTCCCAATCAAATTACCCAAACCTAAATCATATTTAAGCCCCTAATTTTAAAATGAAAAAAGAAAAAAGAAAAAATTACCTGTAGGAGTTTTGGCGTCTTGATGGTAGTGAAAGACCTGTATAACAGAGGTGGTGACCCCCTTAGATTCCTCTTTCTCTCTTTCAAATGTTTTGTCAGTCTCAGGTCTTTTATTTTGGTAATATAAGTGAAACAATGTGTTTTATTTAATAATCCACAACATTTTTGTGTCTCTCTATCTCTCTTCAGGGCCTTATCTAGTTAGTTATTACTATTAGTCCTTAATTATTATTTTTTTTTCTTTTTTTAAAATGCTAAAACGGTGAGTATGCTAAAAGACACGAAGAAAGAAGAATAGAGAAATGTGTGGTGTAAGCTTAGTCAATTAATGAGACATTAATGAGATAATAGTAAAATAAGTTAATGTGAACTTTTGGGTAACAATAAAAAAAAAAATAACGAAAGAGGTAAAAAAAAGGCTAAATGCAAAATTAGAGCGCCACTTAACAGGACCTCATGCACTCCCGCATGAGGTCTCTGCTTTTATATATATATTGATGCTTGATTGATTAGCTATAAACTATGCCTATAATTGGTTGAAAAGGTGTGTAAGGCAAGCAGATGAAGTTATCATTATTCCTCGCAGGCAACTTCTCAAGGTGGGGATGATTTATGAGGTCTAGAGATTATGATTAGTTTGCTGTGATTATCTTTCAACTTGGTTTGCTAATAAAATTGCTCCCATGGAAAATCTTTTCAAGTATCATATAGTGTTTGATGCTACAATAGTTTTTAAGTATAAAATAGTGTCTATCTTTCATATAAAAATAAAATATGTAACTAGCTATTATGTGCTGATTCAAGGCATAATGGGAACTTATTCATAATTCAATAGTTACCATGAAGGAGAGGGAATTTGACTATGAATGTCTCAGTTGGAAACATTAAGAGGTGTTAGTTGAACTATAAAAGCTCTTAGTAAAATTAATTGATCTTATACTTTATCAATGATGGATTAAAAAGTTTTTGAGTTTGGCATTTTAAGTGGACTCATATAAGCTATACCATGATATATAAGTAATAGATTATAAAAGATCCTGGCTAGTTTAGAGAGACTGATATCTAGATATATAAGTAGGGTGTAATTTGTACTTGCAACCTAAAATCTAATTCGAATCTAAATTAGCTTCTAATTGTAGTTTAATTTTGCACCAAGCGCATGATTTAATTTTCTTAATATTGGTGCCAAGTGACCTTTAAGGTCGACATATTTATTGGAAACTCTTGGGCATCACACCCAGAGTTCTTCCATTAACCCATGTTCTCCAATCATGGGAATACATCCTGAGAATCTCTCTAGTCTCTACCATTAACACCACTCCTCCCATCACACTTCCTATATGGAAAGAGGCTAAAATCATGGGAAGATGATCAGCTCTAGACCACTATATAACTTCAGGCCTCCTCCACTCCAAGGTATGAAACAAAACAACCTTAAACTATTGAGCTTATTTGGGTTCATATGAGTCTCTAACTTAAGTATCAGAGAAGCTTAGGCCAACATCCCACTAGTGCCCTCCAGTAGCGTTCTTCCTTCTCGCTGGTCTTCCATAGCCTCTTGAGTCTCGACGGACAAGTGGCTCGCTAATTTTTCATGCATCATCATTAATATAGTTGCTAAATCATTTTCTTGTATTTCTTTTTCGCATGTTATTAGATCTTTGAATTGTTTAGCCCGTACCCTTGCTGCTCTCCTTGTGTAATTGTCTTAGTGTCGTCCCCATCTCCTCTCTCTCCTCCTTAGTTTGTTTTACAGGTTGAGAAGACAGATGGTTGTGGCCCCAGTCTTTTTCTTAATAAATTTTGTATAATTCAACAAAAAAGAAAAAAGAAAAAAAAAGCAACATTTTCAGATACTTCACTTAAGCTACAAATTGGCAAGTACTGTTACAAAATTTAACCCAGAAATCATGTGTCCTACTAGTGCAATAAATCGAGTTAGCATCCAACAGGTAGGTATGGTGGAGTACAAGTGTACAACTTGATATCATGCAAGCCATAAATAAACTTGTAACTATAACTACGTTGGTGGAGTACAACTTGAAATCCTGCAAGCCATAAAGAAAACTTCTTTCTATAACTAGGCGTTCTCAACCTCTTTCATTGAAGCAAGCAATTAAAGCAGATATATATACAAGAAAGGGACTCTTTGAAACTCGTAGTAATAACGTAATATTGTTTTGTGTACTGTAAATCTGTAACATTTATAGGACTAGATACGGAATTCAATTTCAACCATTAAGGAAAAGTAGACAGTGTCACTGCAATACTCTTAGCCATTAATAGGTTGTTATATTTGGAGGTTAAGGGTTTTAGAGCCTATAAACTAACTTTGAGAGCTTTCTCATTTCCATCAAAACTCCTGAGTCCTGAGGCTTTAGATAGGCCATAATATTGTGCATTTGAGTGGTGATGTTATAGAAGTAAAAAGGCCAGAAGAAGAAAATAATGTAGAAGAAAAAGAACAAGAAGAGGAAGTTGATCAACATGAGATTTTCAATGGTCTCAAACGTAAAAAACTTTCTTGGACATAACCTTGTTAGAGTAGATTCTTTCGATTTGAAGGCCGATAGATTCACCTCGAATCAAGGCACTGGATCTCCTCAAGTATTTTATTTTGTTTTTTCTTTTCTTCATTTCTTTTATTGTTGTTATTATTGTTAATTAATATTATATAAGTGACTCTAAAATTTGACGACTAATTAGAGTGTGTTTGGATTAATTTTTCTTGGGCATGTAACGCATGTTTAATTGTTGTTGTTGTTCTCTTTTCTTTTTCTTCTTCAAAAAACTTGTTTATTAGAATTAAAAAAATTATCTTGTATTTTCAAAATCAAAAACATGTTTGATTAGTTGAAAACGGGCAGAGAGGAATAAGAATCACTATTTGTTCAAAATCGACAAAAGTAAACTGAAAGGTATTATAAACAAATAGTAATTCAATTAGCAAACAAGTTAACGAAAAAAAAAATCAATTATTATTATTATTATTATTTGGTTTCCGATATGATATTTTGAAGTGTTTGAGTGCGGACCTTGGATTGGGGAAGCATCATGAAGCAGGCAATTCAAAGCAATGGGGTTCTGTATGATAATTTGGGCATTTTTCCTACTGGAGTTAAGCACAAAGACGACATACTTGGCCTTCTGTCTCTAATCTTTTACTCATTTATGTCAATTACTTTGATAAAGTATGTTTTCATTGTGCTGCCTGCCAATGATCAGAGTGATGGTAATTAGTTAAATAATTTTCTCTCGTGCTATTAATAGTTTTGGAAATCTCTGTCAACTTCCATCTTGTATTGACTATATATAGTGGCATGCATGAAGCTTTTAGTGTAGTTAATAAAATCGGAGTTTAGCTTACCTTCAGTATTTTTTTTAACTAGAATTTCCTTTTATTTTAATGAAAAACTGCTATATCATCCACTAACTAAATAGAAGGTGAAAATTAAAACCCACTACCACTTGCTATTGTGTATTTAAAATAAAAAGAGACCTCCAGTTAAAAAAGTAATAGAGGTAAGCCAAATCCATAAAACTGAAATCGTGAGTTTAACTTATCACGTTTTCTGTGTTATTTAACACTTGTGTGAGCATCCACACAAGTGTGTAATAAGTTTTAGTCTTATGTTTTTAACCATGCATGGGAGGCAAGTGGCCTCACCCTAATAACTGGATGTTTCTCTTCATATTATTTTTAAATTAAGGAAAATACTATAAAGTTATTACAAATTTTAGTTCAAAATATTTCTTATATAATAATGGAATAATTGTTTTGTTGTAGGAGTAACTTTTGCTCTATATTCCCTTATATGCTGCTCTGCAAAGGTCAGCTTGACGCACAACCAGCAGACTGAAGATAAAGAAGTGCTTCACTATTGACTAGATCAGGCACGGCTCAACCATTAGGTGATTTAGGTAATGGCTTAAGGCCCCCAAATTGAAGAAGACTCCCTAAAATAGAATATATTTTATCGGTTTGCCTTATAGTATTACACAAAAATAATAATAATAAAAGTAAGGTCTCACAAAAAAAAAAAAAAGAAAAAAAAAAAAGACATCTTCTATTGGCCAATTTAAAATATAATACTTTTTTTTCAAATGTTCAACATTTCATTAATACATTTTACTATATATGTTTGCGGTAATTTAAAAGTGTAAACTTTTTAAATTTTTCAAAAATTTTACTTTTTTGTTCTCTCTCTATCAAAATTAAAATTAGAATTAATAGTTTTCGAGATAAATTCATTACTGAAAATTCATTGTTTAATAACTGAGGTTCAATATTGCCAAGAGAGACAATGACCATTTAAAATATAGGAAATATTCTAATACTAATTGTTTTGATATTTTTAGGGTTTTTGAGATTGTGCACTGTGAAACTAATCGACTTTGGAAAACACACGCGCACGCGCACGCGCACGCGCACGCACACGCGCACGCACACACATATACATGTATTTAGATTTTAGGTTTGTGAAAGTGTTTGTCACATATTGTAATTTCCCTATATTCTTAATAAAAAATTCTTCTCATCACCACCCACGTATGTAGGCCTAAGACCAAACCACATAGATTTTTGTGTCCCGTTGCTTTTTTTTTTTCTCCCTATTTTATTATCTATGTTTTGTGTAAAACCACTATAATTAATTGTGGGGGGACGAGGATCCAAAGCAGTTAATAAAGTAGGAAAGGGCATTTCCGAGGAGGGGAACTCCACAAAGTATCCCTGGAAAGGACTTGTTTAACTCATAAGGAGTTCAGAATGTTGCAGTTGATGGGGGTGTCGAGGGCTCTTACTTAACCTCGGGAGGCCGAGAATCAGGAATGAAGGGAGCACGGTGCAATCCCAGGAGGGACAAAGGTAACTTGGTATTAAACAAGGAAGAGAAGATAAAGGAAGGACAAGGCAGTCATCCCATCCGCATTAAATGCACTGCAACCATTTAACTGGCTGCATTAATGGGGAAATGACCATGAACAGTGTTCCCCCCAGCTCATATTCTAGTGTAAAAACCTTCTAGTAAGGTCTTGATGAGACAAGTATCAAGAAAGTTTGATCATGACCCTCCAAATGTAAGATCTAAATGCATCCTTGCTAAGTTATATAAAGCCAAGAAGCACTTGGATCAAGGGGGGGAGGTCTAGTTTTTGAGAGAAGAAGAAGAAGAGAGAGAAAAATCATCCAATTGTAATACCATCATTGGATTAAACCTGAGGACAAACACTTAGCCATTACTAAGCTCTATTCAATCGAATATTAATCACTACACACGTAGTTCAGATCGGTTTTCCATCTTTTGTCTTGTAATGGGTACTTAAATGTTGACTTTGCATCCCATCTCTATAAACTCATTGTGTGAGCGAATAGTAACTGGATCACGATTATACTATCTGTTCTTTGTTTCACTTTTTGCCCCGCTACATTAACTACACAAAGAACAAATGAATAAGTTTTTGCTATCTCAACAAACATGTTTTAGAGAATGGGTTCTTTGTTTGGATTGACAGGCTATTTCAGTTTTTATTTTGGGTTCTTTGGTTAAGCAATTGATTGTTCCAATCTCCACTAGATCTTTTTTGTTGTGTAATCATCTATTTACTTGGGTTTTTTTGGAATGACATCAAACAATTCGTCAGTAGAAAATTTTGATGGGAAGAATGATTTCATTCTATGGACTGTAAAGATGCGTGCTTTGCAAGTTCCACAAGGATTGTTGAAAGTGTTGTACAAGGATATGCTTTGTCAACAATGCTCTCAGATGAGGAAAAAGAAGATCTCTTCGTAAGGGTACATAGTGTAATTCAGTTATTTTTGGCAAATGAATATCTAAGAGAAATTGTAGAGGAGAAGACAATTGTAAGATTGTGCATTAAGTTAGAAACTCAATACATGATTATGTTTCTCTCAAATTTCCTATACATGAAGCACTGGTTATACACCATTATGATGAAAAAATGTACACGTGTATTTGATCATATATAGATGAATTTAATATGATTTTTAAAAAAAAAAATATTGATTGTAATGTAGGTGATGAGGATCAAGTCTAATTTTGTCATGTTCATTATCTCCTTTTTCAAAGCACTTTGTTGATAGTTGATACCACGATATAAAAGATGTTTAAAAGTCCAAGTAGTTAAAATGAAGATTTTTGAAAACTAGGGTGAAAGTCAGGCTGAAGGTCTATTTACTAGAGGTAGATCCAATGAAATTAAATCTAGTATCAACAAAAAATAAATCTAGATCAAAGTCTAAATCTAAAAAAGATTAGATATTTGCACTGTTAAAAAAGAAAGGGCACCAAAAAAATTTAAATTACTCTTAAGCAAAAATATTGAAGTAAAAAAATTCATGATACTAATGATACAACTAGTGTTGTGGAGGATATCCAAATTCAAATAATAATAGTTTGTGGCATATGCGGTTGGGGCACATGAGTGAGATTGCATGACAATATTAAGCAAACAGGTTTATCGGAAGGTCAAAAAATTGGGAAGTTAGACTTCTATGAGCATTGTGCTTTTGTCAAGAAGTGTAGAGTCAAGTTCAACACAATGAAACACAAGACTAAGGGCATAATAGATTATATCCTTTCAGATATTTGGAATCATTATCTTATATGTTCAAATAGTGTTTATTGGCACTTATTAACTTTCATTGATGACTATCCAAGGAAAGATTTGTTATATTTTGAAAACATAGGAACAATATGTTTGTCACCGTTTGGCCTTAAGAAGACCCTTGTTCTATTAAAAAGATCAAGTGACTTAGAAATAATAACAATTTCGAATATTACTAATGTTTTTCAAGGTATCTGATTATATCATTAGTTGGAAAACAACATTATAGTTGACGATTATATTGCTTTGTTTACTATTGAGGAAGAGTATAGGAGTGACGTATTGACTGTGAAGAAGCCATGTGGCTAAGAGGTTAGTGAATTAGGTCTGTGGCAGGATGATACTGTTGTATTTTGTGATCACCAAAGCGTAATACATTTGACTAACAATTAGATGTATCATGAGAAAACCGAACACATTAGCGCCCAATACAACTTTATTCACAATTAGAAATGTTGCTGCAACGGATAATCCATCGAACATGATACCAAAGCTGGTTCCTCTGCACAAGTTCAAACACCACCTGAACCTTATCGGTGTTTGTAGTCTGTGATAATCCTTAGGGGTTTTGGTGAAGGCAATGAAGAAGTTTCATTTATGAGGTTTGATCAAATTCAAGTCAATGTGGAAATTGTGGAAATTTGTTATAGTTGGCTCGAATTGGCGTAGCACTTGTAGTGTCACGTTATCTATCGAAAAAGCATTAAAGCCATGTCGACTTAAGCATCCAAGTTCTACTTGGTTTTTGAGATTGTGCACCGCAGCACTAATCAAATTTGTGAAACACACACGTATATCCAACCTTGCAGTATTCTTTAACACACTCACAACTTTGGTATTTGGCATGCCAGGTTAAGAAGATTAAAAATAATGTGGCATACCAGTTCTAATGAGAGAGAGCTCTTTGGCGCACATAGGATTTCTACGAGTGTCTCTGTGCCATCTTTTCTAATTTTCCTAATTAGCAAAACTCTTTCTTCACTACTACCAGTAAATATAGACTTAATTAAGCTGAACTACGTAAATTTTTGTATTCCTTATGTGATTATTTTATCTTTCTATTTATATTTTCAAATAAAGTTACTATATATATAATTTACTACAAATTAGTTTTCCGTTATTTGATCGACCATGACAAACAATATCATCAACAATATTCCTTCTTACCGTATAAGGAGTTTTAACATGTCTACTTGATACAAAGTATCTTAGCCTACAGGAACAATTTTCTTCCTTTACAAGACATTATCTTAACACTAGCAATGCAACTGTTCTTCCTTTTCTTTTTCTTTTTTCCATTTTTTTCCCCTCAAAAAACCCTTCGGAAAGTGTTACCAAATACTTTGGTGAAGAATATATATATGATTACCTAATTCGAGCTGCTCTAGAGTCCACATGTTGTCCATGGTCCACATTCGAGCTGTTACCAGATCTGCAGTTAATATATTATAGGTCCACATTCATTACTTTGAGTTGTCCTAAGCAATGTCACATGAGTGTGCACTAACCAAATAGGAACTACAAACAGTAGTAGTTCTTTTGCTACAGATCTACATCAATGTGTCTTATTTTTCCTCGTTTTGTTCAGCTACAAGAAACAAATATTGAGGGAGCCACACGTAGAATAATGATAATTAGGTTACCAAGTTCTTTGGAAGCTTTTAAACTCAAATGGGATGGTTACAAAAATTTCTATTCTAGGATGTGATATATAATGCTTCACATTGCTCACTGTTGGTTAATTTTATTATTTTGGAGCTAAAATATTTAGGAAATGGATAACAAAATGCACCAAACTTGGTTTTTTTTTTTGGGTTAAAAGACCGAGTATATATATCAAACTAGCTAATACACACTAAAATCAGATATGAGCTTCCATTCATGTTGTGCATGGTGTATTGCATAACTGTCAACATTGTGCTTCAAATCTATGCACTAACACATATTCTACCCTCCATAAGATGCTATTAATACTACAAAATCTATGCTTAAAGGAATTCTTGCTACTCATAATTAATGGCATTTACTCATTAAATATAAAAAGATGTATGTTAATATTGTTGGTGTCATCAATAAAATTCTCATCCTAGAAGGATATACTCTCACACTGTACGGAAAATGGAGTATGGAATTGTTGGATGTTTTCTAGGTTTTAGGCTTGTCCTTCAAACTGTCTCAATCTAATCCAGAGAGTTGGATGAAGTAGTACTCCAACAAAAGTCTTAAACATTAATTATAAAGGAATATCCCAAGTTGCACAGGTAAGGAAACTAGAAAAACCCTAAATCCTAAAACTTTAAAAAACCTTAAATGTGAGAGAAACCTTTGAAACCCTAACTCTTGTCCTCTCTCTATCTATTTGTCTTCATGTTTATGAAACTGTGTCTTGATACAATGAACATGATCAACATTACTCAATATTATTTTTTTGGGGGTATTTTTTTGGCGTTTAGTGTATTAGGTGTTGGGTCATTGCTGAAATGCATGTGGTCCCCAACTCACAAAGCTATGGGTTAAAGAAAATTAAACCCTAAACCTAAAAAAAAATTTACTTTAACCAATCTGGTCAACATCCACACTCATACAAAATATATACTAATTGGATGTGGACTACCAACTCTATTAATGGAGACTTCATAACAGTATATGTTCTGTATCGGCGGCGTGAAAGCTAGGGCCTGCCCTTAAACAAGTTGAGATGGAGAGAGATTTAGCATTGCTATGTAGATGAACTCAAAATTAAACACTGTTTAGATTGGTAATTCATAGACTTAATAAACATTTATGACTAGATTGCTCATGCAGGTGATGGAGATTTTAAAAAAAAAAAAAAAAAAATTTGAGTGTGTATATAGACAAATTGTAAGCAAATTCCTATATCAGCATCATATTTATCAATCAAAAGTAGTTGACATGATAGTGATTTACTAACCTTTTGTGGTCCATCTTGTTGCGCGACGATTCTGGAAAGAATTAATGCTTAATCATCACTATTTTTCCAGATAAAGAACACTAAGATCAAATTAAACACCCCCAAATTTCCACTCCCTATTCTCACATACTAACTAATATGAATTTGTTGACAATTGCAAACTATGTAATTCAGGGGAAAAAAAGAAAGCAAAGATTCACAAATCTAAGATGTGTTATAAAAAGCACGCAGATAAAAAATTAAAAAGGTAAGAATCCATAAACCATAATCTTCTTCATTAACAAATAAAGATTATAAATTTAAATCATAGTGCTTTCTAGTGATCCCTTAAGCCTTAAAAAGGCTTTGAGCTGAAGCTATTATACTCATTTCAATCACATATTGACTTTCTTGGAGTAGGAGCTACAGCTAGAGCATGATTGCTTGGTTGGGGCAGCAATTTCTATATGAAAATGGTATTCATGCTTCTCTTTCATTGTCTCTAACCCTGTCTTGGTTAGCTCTTTCTACTTCTAGTTCTCTATATCTGTGCAAATACCTTCTTATTGGCCCGGAATAGTCATCGAAACCTTGTGCTTCCAGTGCCCAGCAAACATCATCTCCATTCACAGTCTTGCGCCTTTCCTTTCTGCACTTCTCAGATGCCTCACTGGTGACAAAGCTAATGAACTCAGACACACATTCTTGCATAGTTTCCTTGGCTTCCTTTGAGATTTTTGCATTTGGTGGCAAACTTTGCTTCATGATCCTGCCAACGTTGGCTATTGGAAGCAACCGCTCTTGCTCTTTGATGTTATTATTATCTTCATTTGGATCATTAGCTCCAACATTATCGTCCATTTTTTAGCATAGAACTTGTCCTTGACACAGAGTCATAGACTGGTCCTTTCGGATGTCAAAAGCTCCCTTTATATACATATACACATAAAAAGCTGTAACTTATGTCTTCTTGTTTAAAATGACACGTGGCTATGCCGATCACATCAGCATCAATGGTGGGCCTCTTGCTTGAGCTCCATCACAAAATACCATGAAAGTTTTTGAAATATTAGACCAAGTCTCAAGTAAGACAAGAGACACCCAAAAAATTCCAACTTTTTTCTTTTTTTTCCATTACCTGTTGAACTGATAAGTTTCGATTGGTGTAACATCACTTTCATAAAAAAAAAAAAAATTTATTTAGTCATACTTTCAGAGTACATCAATATAATACTTTATTTTCTCACATAAATAGTAGATCCAATCATGAATTTAAATTAGGAAGACCTAAAATTTACATGAGAGAATGGAGTAGTAAATAATTACTCCTCTTATCAACACATATTATTAATACTACTTTTATGAGTAATGTTACTGTCATAAACTATTTTATAATATTTTTACAAATTATTGATGTGACTAACTTTTCATTGGTTTTCATCTAGGCCTACTATTAACATTAATTTTTCATTTACTAATAATCATTCACCACATTATCAGTTTGTACAAAATTTTCTAAAAAAATTTGTATCTTTAGCATTACTCTACTTTTATTCACTTGCATCAAGAAAATTATTTACATCAACATAACACTTCATCTTCTCACATAAATGATGGATTATATAATAAATTTAAATGGACAAAACTTAGGTACAGTTGCTTAAGTACTGTTCCTTAGGTTCCACTCTTAAGATTCAGCCATGTGGTTTAATAATTAAAAAATAAACTTTCATCCCAAGACAAAAAATTCACATGGCAGAATCATAAGAGAGGAACCTAAAGAACAGCACTTAAGTACTATATTTAAGTCTTGCCCAATTTAAATTAAGGAGACGTAACATTCACATGAGAGAAGGAAGCATAAATAATTACTCTTTTTTATCGGCACATATTATTAATACTACTTTTATTGTATACTAATCACTGCATGTCATTTATTTGACTAAGTCCACCCCCACAGTGACACCAACATACAAGAATATGCCTTATGGGTAATTTATTATTCAACTGCATCTAACAATTAATGGATGCTGAGAGGGCTTTGTAACCTTTCAAGATGGCCTAAAGGCTCCAAGATGCGTAGGAGTCATTAATTTGATGAATTTTGGTAAAGTTCACTGATGAGCTCAGACTAATCAGCATGCTTAGAATAATGAAAAGGTGCGACTTTTGTAAATGCATCATGTCGTGGCATGGAACCAACAATCCGTATACCTTAAAAAAAGGATTAAAATTTTAAAGAGAAAAAGAAGGAGAGCTAATTTATTATTAATTGCATAATTTTGCTTGAGATTTCGTCATTCTATACGTCAGCGAAGCATTTTTTTTTTAATTTAATTATTTAAGGTTGTAATCTGAATTATTAGTAATTTAAATCCGTACATGTAATGCTACAAAGCCATGGCTAACTGTCCAAGAGCTCAAAATTTTGCCGACACTTTCCACTTCAGTCACATATATATTGAAAAGTCAGAATCGGATATTGGCATATCCACTTTCATGATGAGTTGCTTTCATTTTTCTAGTTAAATCAAATAATTTTGCACTTAGCTATAATCTATTGTCAAAGCACTGAATAATTGACATAGTTATTGCCCCTGAGATCATCATATGCTTCGTATATAATTGCCTGATGCCACCATTTGGCTTATACTATAAAAATTATATATATAAGTTTGAAAAATTATAACATAAATATGTAAATTAACAAAAAAAAAAAAAGGCATATGCCTAAATTAAACTCGCTATTATAATTCAAAATCAATATTTCACAAGTAATAGCATTAAAAATTCTATAAAATTCACAAGCAAAATAAACCAATGTTATAAGATTGCAATAAAGTTTTTGCTAAATAAAATTTTATAACGTGTCTTTAAATTCTACATATTTAAAAATAAAAAAGAAAAAGAAAAAGAAAAAAAAGAAGCAAATCTCAAACTATGTAAATAAAGGAAGAGGAAAAAAATGTTAAAGACTTAAACTTAAAGCAATAAACAAAAGAAACACAAAAAATCGTAAACAAAAGAAGAGAAAATAAGGTTTAAACAATAAACTATATAACATATATTGTTATACTCATACCTATGTGCTAATTAGCTAAGTGAAACTAAAAAGTGATGTGGAACCGATAGCACATGCCTTCCTGGAGCAGCAGAGGTGCAGGAAGTCACAACGCAAGATCAAAGGGGGTGCCAATAGAGGCCATCGCGGCGATAGTGTTAAAATTGCATGAAATTCGGCAGGTTGAAGGGAAACGGCGTTCTAATCCAGACTCATTCTTATGAGCATTGCCAAAATTTAGGCAAATTCCTTCATGAAGACCCCGAAAACAGTGTTTTTGCTATTTATAGTAATATTTGTTTTTCCTTAATAACTTTTAATTTAAAAGTCAGAATAAAATCCTATCTGTTTTGGGATAACCCTTAAGGTCAGTAGTTTATGATTCTGCATTTAACTCAATTTTGTCATTTTTGGTAAATTTCAGTATTTTGTCACCTAATTGTTTAATTAGTGTGAATTAGGGTTTTAGACGTTTTTCTCAGTATTTATATATTTTGTAGCCATCAGAGGCAAATGAGACTATTATCAATAAACACAGACGTTTTGTCAAATTTTCTTCTGGTGGATTCCAGTTTTTATCTCCTTGTGGATTCAGGGAAACCCCTCGTGGATTTGAGATTTACTACAAAAAACTAACAGTTTAATTTCTATTCCATCAAGAGAGCATCGTGTGTGCTTTCTTTAGGCTTCCGCGACATCAAAAAGTGATTTGTTTACAGCAAAAAATTGATGCATAGTTGCAAGTTTGGGGAACTGAAACTATAAAAAGTGATGGGTAGAGTAGTGTGAATCGATAGAGAAGTGATAGAACGGTGCATTTTTTTATATTTCTTTAGGTTTTTCCTTATTTAAATTACTATATTATCACACATTAAACAATAAAGAAGCCAATGGGATGGACCTATTAATGTAATTTTGCACAATTCACAAACCTAGTGGGGTCATTAAAACCCAGCTAGGTTACATGATTTGCTTAAAATCCGCGGGGTTTTATCGGTTTTGACCGGCTCTTGTGCACATCCGATCCAATTGATGACCCGGACCGATCTATGTGCTGGGTCATCGAGTTACTGGTCTAACCGGCCGGGCTGGGCCAGGTTGGGTTTAATAACACTGGCTTATAGAGGTTGATTTTCAAATTTTTTTTTTTTAAAAAAAAAAAAAAAGTCTACAGAGCTTGAATCATCAAAAGTTCTTACTTGTCACTACTTTCTATTTGCTTGCTTTTTCAGCAAAACAAATGGAGGGTTGGTGAGATTTTTGGTATGATATTAAGTTGGAATTTGGAATAGAATCATTTCCATATTTTACGATTTAAATTTTATTTATGATAACTAATCATGTATATTGTGTCATCTTTCTTTTAAAAAAAAAAAAATTGTATATTGTGTCATGTTATTTAAAAATTTTAAATCAAATTTAATTTTAAATTTATAGTATTTAACTTGAACTATAAAATATATTTATTTAAATAAATTGCGAACTGAATTGAGCTAATTTGAACTAATCTTGGGAATTATTCTACAAAATTGGCTTACATTTTTCTTTCTCCTTTAGAACAAGGTCAAACTCGTTTTTCATTGGCTAATGGCCTAACTTATCATTTTCACAAAAACCTGATATTTTCTTGAAACAAAAAAATTAGCACTTTTCTAATTTAAAATGAAAATTTTGGCAGGGAAAAAAAATTGTGTCCTTGTATATGTTACTAATTCCCATGCCTTGACTGGAAAACAAATTAAGTTGTGGCAAGCCAGACTGATTCTCAAGGATATAGTACCATAATTATTTTTCTACAGAAATGATTTTTCAAGCTTATAGTTCTGGTCTATAAATTCAATTTTCTAGTGCAGGCATTTGAGAAGTCATTCTCTTTCTTCTCAAACTGACCAATCATGTTATGGTCATCCCAAAAAGAATGCTCTATAAAAATAAATTCGTCAATATTTTTTTTATATGAACAATTCCTCAATAATCTTGTTTTAAACTATTATTTAGATTAATCAAAGTTAATTTATAGTCATGATCATTATGGAACAGCACTAATCTGCATCTTTGATATACCAATCTTGATTTTCAGACAATATTGTACCACCAGAAAATTGTATGATTATAGTACGTTATAGTGGTCTGTACTACTGCGCACACTGCTAGCTTTTTGCTTCCATTAAAATCGAGAGCACCTAGATTCAAGTAGCTCTGCTATCTGGGGCAAATGAAAGTATGGTGGAAGCAATTATAATCTAAGCCTGAATGTAAATTGAAAACTAGTATAAAATAATAATAGGAGTGTGTATGCAAGTCTTTTGAGAATCTACCAAGCAAATAAAAATAGGAAGTACTTCTAGAATCTTGAGGAATATCCTGTTGTCTCCCTGCTATTTCGGCAAAGAATCTTCTCATCCATCTCCCTCTTAAATCTACTTTGAATGAGAAATTTTTAGAATATAAAATTTGTCACAGTTTTCTAAAACGTTAACTTTTAATTAAATTATGGATAAAATTTATGTACACTAATTAATTACTATTTATTTAGTTTTCATTTTAAAATTCAGCTATATGGTTGTACATAATTAAAAAATACACTTTTATTTTATGAGAAAAAAATCACATGACTAGATTTTAAGAAGAAAACCCAAAGAACAATACATAATGTGTGGTACCTAAATTTTGTTCTTAAATTATATCTTCACATTTATATTAATATATCACTAATATCATTTTATATATCGAAAAATGTTTAAACATGTCACCTCAATGATTGTAAAAAAAATTATTAAATACTGTCTTTAAGATTTATTGAATTTGAATTCTAAACAAGATCCAAATCCTCATTGATGGCAACACTGAGTAAGTTGAGCCGGATGCTACTTCCCCATGCCTTAAGTACATAGGGGGAGCACAGGGGCCTCGATTTGAGCCCGCAAAAGAACGGGGCATTTATGTAATAATATTTCTATCGAATTTAAAAAATAAAATAATAATAATCATTGATGGCCATGGAAGAGCAACTCCCTCCTGGATATTGGCATTGGCCCACTAGGATCAATAGGACCAAAAGCTTAAAGATTTTCATTATAATTCCAACAGTTGAAAAGAAAAGGATTAAGTGGCCAATCACCTTGTAACCTCAACGGATCTTCCGGGTTTATGATACCTTTGGTGGAGACTAAAAGCATCTTGAAGTAGCTGATGACCAATTAAATATTCTATAGTCAATTTTGATTTTTGTTTGGATCCTTTTAGAAGTGGGATTGATTTAGGTTTACCAAAAAAAAAAAAATCAATTATCAAAATATATTTGAAGTGATCACGAATGTTATAGGTTGAACATGCATTTGCTGTCCAAAGTTTGTGCTCTAGCTACTGCACATATTGGGTGTGTCAAATACTGTAATCAAATTCAACCCTTTTGTATAGCCGGCTTGAACCGAAAAACCTTGCATGTTCAAGTGCAGCAAGACACTATCAGAGGACAGTAGGTTCTATTTCATTTTGTAATAGAAATAGGCTCTTTTATATACATACTCACTAAATGATATAATCACCAAGGCAGATATAGAAGTGCTTTCTTCTACTTTAAAGAAGCTAAAAGGAATGGATAGCCCCAAAATCATGCTCTCAAACATTTGTGAGGAACTAAGATTGGGTCTGAACTTAGTCATTACTGATATATGATTTATGGAAAAGTTATTGTTCATGTCTCTAAGTTGTTGTTATTTGGACAATTTCCAAGGTGCTCCAGTTGTAAAAGAACGGATCGGGCCATATGTTTGTGTTGGTTCGATAACAATGCCATTGTCGAACATGTGTTGGGCCAACTAGTGGAGGCTGGTGGCTACAGCAGCGAATAAAAGCGAGTGAAGGTGGAGGCTGGTGACAACAGTGAATGAGATCTAGGGTTATTTGGGTACAAGGGAGGAGGTGAGATATTTTGTGTCAGTGGGATTGACATGTGAGTTTTTTTTTTTTTTTTTTTTTTTTTTTTTTGAACGAAGTATTTTAACACATACACAGAAAGAGGAAAAAATGTTTTAAAGAAACTAATAATGGTGTATAACCAAAATGATCTAAATCTTTTTCTTTAGGTGGCATTTTATTATTGGACGGGATTAAATAATTGTCTATCGTATGTTCCTATTTTTAGCATTAATAATTTGTCATGTCTAACTTGGAAGGATAGCAATTGGATGGGAAGGGGTCAAATCAAGGGTGCTTCATCCCCGTCCTGACCTCTCTTTATGGCAAGAAAAATGCCCCACAAGGCAAGTTAGGGATTGAGAGTATGTTGTTATCTCTAATGAGGTGTTTTCAATATTCATGAAAAAGAGATAAAATAGAAAGGGAATGAATAATTAAGAGTACTAGAGGGTGGGAAATTAACTGCTTTGGGGATAGTAATGGAATATATAAAATAAATAAATTATAAATAGGGTATGAAAAAATATATATTTTATATATACATAATCTAAATATATATTAAATAAAAACATATAAATACATAATTAGGAAAAGATGGGATAGGGTGAACAAAACTCATCCCCACCCCATCACCTTTTCGGAGTGAGAAAACTCATGCGGGGCAAGATGAATAAAGCATTTTGCTATCCCTAACCTAGACCATTACTTTTAAAAACAAAATAATAATAATAATAACAACAACAACAACAACAACAAAATGACACACATGAGGTGAATGGGGAGCATAAAACTATTAGTCACATGCATGGTAAAAGAAATCATTTTTAAAATTTAGTGTTATAAAAAAATAAATATTTTTAATAGATTCTGGGTGAAAAATGATATTTTTAAAGTTTAAGAACAAAAAGTGTAATGATTTCAATAGATTTTGGATGAAAAAATAATTTTTTTTTAAATTTAGAAACGTAAAATGAAACTTCAAAAAGACTTTAAGGGTAAAAACAATATTATTTTTTTTCCCTTATTTATTAACACCATGCAAACCCAACCAACTATGTTCAAATCAAAAACAAATTCTCTCAATTTGAAATGGTTTCATTTAAATTCAGATTAAATATTATAAATTTAAATGTGTATTTAGTGTTCTTTTATTTAAAAATTTAAAATGACAAAGATAATACTGGTATACTATTTAGATCCTAAAAGTTTTTGGCATTCTTTCCTTCTTCTTCTCCTTCTTTTTTTTATTTTATTTTATTTTTTATTTTTTTTTCTCAAAGGAAACAGAAGTTATGAATTATTTACAAGAATACTACCTGACCAGCTGACCTTCTAGGCATTGAAATCAATTACTTGCCTATGTTGGTCATGGAAGACTCAATGGTGTCATGTTTCAAAAATATGGAGCATGAACTCTTTCATCTTGTCATGTTCAAGACCCAACCATGCATTAATGCCTCCCCCATTTCTCTCACTTTTCCATCAGAAAGAAGCAGCACAAACTCGTTATTCCCACTAACCACAGGTCCACCATGACCAGGCTTCCCAAACCCAAAGTCAAGCTCACCAGAAGGCAATTTCGACCAAGCTGAAACATAGAAGTTCCCTTTACAAGTTGCAGGGATGCCTCTATAAACCACCAACCAGTCTATCTCTGACCTCACATTCTCTTCTGTCACTCTCTCAATAGCTTCCATCACCTTCTCAACACATAAACAGAATGGCTTCTCAACCAAATCAGCCACTTTTGAAGTGGCATATGCTGTGATCACAGCATTCCCTGAAAACCCATCTGGCAGTGTTGGGAGATATTTTAGACCTTATGTCCACTGCAAAAAGAACTGTTGAGAGTTTATCTGAATTTGTGAAAATAGCCTTTGTTCTTGCTCTCCAAAGGTGAGCTACAATGGATTCAAAGCTTGAGCATTTATTATTCATGGCTTTTCCTTTGAGTGCGGTAATCATTTTAGGTGTAAATGAGAGAACTTTGCGAATGTATTCTTTTGAAAAAATCAATGGAGACGGGAACAACTGGCTAGGTGCAGTGAATGATGAGGCAAGAGACGAAATATCCTTTAGCTTTACATATTCCTTAATCCTTATGTGAGCATTTGATTTGAGGTGGGTTTTTGCTTTTAAACATGTTCTGTCATATATTGTATAATACTTGGCTTCTTATGCCTTCACCTCTGCATATAGAGGAAAGATTCTGAAACATTTCACTAGCTGACCTTCCATCAAGAATACCATGATTTGTTACAAAGCATCCACATTCAAACCTTGCTGTGACCTCAAAGTTGCCTATGCATCTAAAAGGACTCGCTTATTTTAATAGAAAAATTATAATTTGACCTAGCTAAAATTAGGGTTGCGCATAGGTTGGACTCAAGGATTTTCAACCTACCCAACTTCCTCAAGTTGAGAAATTTTCAACCCAACTCATTCTAACTATTTCGTTAAGTTGAGACTATTTTTGTTGGGCATAATAAAAAATTCATTGAATTATTTAAACTCATTATTCAATAAATTATTATAATTTACACAAATGAACCTAAAACTCAAAATATTAAATAAAATTAAGTCTCAAGATACCAAAATAAATCAAATCAACTAGTTTATACAAAGTTTCAAATTTTAAAATAAATCAAACTAACACATTTAAAGCACATATTTTTAACCATCAATAACTTGGGTTGGGTCAAATTTCTCGGGTTGATTATTTTACGAACCTGAACTAACCCAATTTATCAATCCACAAAAAATTAACATGAGGTATCAAATTCAGTTCAGTTGAGTGTTTGGATTGATAACCCAATTTATCAATCCACAAAAAACCAACATGAGGTATCAAATTCAGTTCAGTTGAGTGTTTGGATTGGTAGGTTGAACGCACACCTCAACTACTACCTAATTGTTTGGACTATGTAGTACAAAGAATAACTAAAGGAAAGCATTTCCCTGGATGGTGAAAAGTGATGTTTGGGCTAGGCTTCTGGATAGGCCAGGCCGATAAACTAAATGATGAAATGTTGGATTTGGAAGAAACAGTTTTCCAATATCCTTCAACCTAAGCCTAGGGGAAACAAAGCTTCAACCTCCCAATCTCATGGTTGAACTTGAGCCTGCCAGCCATGAAAATATGAAATAGTAAAGAACTAAGAGCACATCAGCCACTGCTTGCGTCACTCTTTGAGAGATTTTCAATATTGAAGAGCTCTTGTCTGGAAGTACTTCAAAAAGGAAAACTGTTTCAACAGGAAAAGTTACTGCTAGGTCAATGTTTGATAGAAAAATTGTTTCTGTTGGGTCTGTGTGGTTTTTTTAAGAAACTAGTTTTACTGGCTCTTCTTTTTACCACATCTTGATTGGTTGTGGGAATAATGATGTGCATAAAGAGAGAGGTCACATAGCCTTTTGAGATCAACAAGATGATTGGCTGTGTGTGATTGTTATATTTAAGTTATAGCGGTGGAAGATCTAAAATGTAGGGCTAGAGATTTGTGAAGATATGGGTGAGAAAAGCATGACTAGTGGGTTTTAAAGAGTGGGTCCTCGCTCCTTACTGATTGGTCAAAGAAGGTTATGTTTAATGTTGTAAACAACTGCACATTCACCATTCATGGAACCTAAAATGAAGGCATGAGATTTTCGTTTCTTTTTATGCATTTGCAGCCACTAAAGAACATGTTTATACTTTCTCTTTCACACACTCACACACACAGTTGGTTTGAGATATTCATTTGATTTTAATTTTTTTTTTTAAACAATAATATTATAACACACTTATTTTCATTTTCAATTTTACAAGTTGCTGAACTATTAAATAGTGAATGATAAAGAAAAAACATTAGGTCCATGTAAAAAATGGTGAGCAGAAAATTGACCGCATTCAACTGCTTCAATATAATATTAAATTAGGTGTACTTAAATATATTGTTTAAAAAATAAGTTCAATAAAAATACAAGGGTCTGGTTAATATATTAACAAATCTGTTTTTAGAAAAAATTTATCGAGAATTAAAAAAATTGTCAAAACTTTTCAATTTTCAATAAAACTTTTTTAAAAAATGGTATATTATTGTGTGCTGTTAGCGCACACGTTGGTAAAATCCAAAATACAATTATAAAGTAGAGTTTTATACCATAAACAAATAGCCTGAATAAGCTGCAAAGTGCAAACCAAACAGAGAGAGAGAGAGAGCGAGAGGGGCACTTGATTGATTCAAATGTCGTTTTGTCCAGATATGTTTAGAGTCATAGGCTCATAGCTATATCCATAAATCAAAGTATAATAATGATACTAAGGCCAAAAGGGGGATCGTACACAACTATATGGCCCTCTTTTTTGTCATATTTTTTTGTTACTTTATATATTAATTGTTTGAGGCATATAGGTATAGGCATAGCCATATAGCAGCCAACGTTAATTATGATTATTATTATTATTATTTGAATTGATTCTCACACACTCTATTAGTGTACATAGCACATAATCATCATTCATTATTTCACATTTTAAATGTAGCTATTATTACAAAATGTGAACATGTTGCCAGAAATTATAAAAGTTGTGTGTACAGGAAAGCATGAAACATTTTCCCCTTTATTATTATTATTATTATTTTATTTTATTTTTTTGTCTGGGTGATACTAAAAAAAAAGGTACATAATCTAAGTTGTTCTATGTTGGAGTCCGGGCTCTTATCTTAGGCCCATCGTATCTTAATTGATTTGTCAGAAAGCCCAGGCCCAACGCAGCTGCCTACTACAAATCAGCCCAAAGTTTTAAACAACCAAGCCCAACGTTATCTACGGCCAATCGTATATAAGCAAATAAGTTAACAGCCAATAAGTTTAGACAAACACTACTCCATGCGTTTGGATTTAGTTCTTTTGTTGAAAGCTTTTTAAAGCATAAATAATTGTTATTTTTGTTTCACATAGATTATCAAACAATCTTTTTCTTTGGCTTTGCTTGGACAACCCAATTTCATCACATTACTCTTATTCTTATTATATTAACAAAGTTAGCTTATTTTTTTAAAGTTACTTTTAATCTCATCTCATCTTCAAGTAAATAAGTTAATAGCAAATAAGTGTAGTCAAACACACTAGTAGCATTTGAATGTAGTTTTTTTTTTTTTTTGGTTGAAAGTTGCTCAAAATTATACATAAACAAAGAAATTAAAAAATTAAAAGAAAAACTTGTTTATGACAGGTGGTTTTGCTACTTCCAAGAGTGATAAACAATACCTTTGTTTCGAGTTGTTTATCAAAACATCTTTTGTTTCATTTCATTGACCAACCCAATTGCTTTTATATTAACAAAAGAGTGATATTATAAATATTATAAATTTTACTACATAATAATCTTTATAAACTGATGTGTCATTAATAAATTAATCATATTTATTACTATATTATTTTGTAAAGTTTATATAGTAAAATTTGTAAAATTTAACATTTTTCTTAACAAAAATATTGTACCACCAAATTTTTTTTATGTAAATTGGCCCAAAAGAAAGAAGAAAAATACATAAAGGTTGTATCATAAATTCATAATAATTCATAGCATGAAAATTTTTATGCCATTCCTTATTAGGTGGACTTTGAAACATACGTTAATAAGTTTTATTTACTCATCTCTTTTCATTTTTAGGTAAATAAGGATAATTTTATTTATAAGGCACCAAAAAAAAAAAAAAAAAAAAAAAAAAAAACACTAAGACAAACATGTCCATTAGTATCAACAAGAGCCCAAATAAAGATAGAGTTCATAAGCTGGGATCCCCAAGTCATACAAAAAGTGGCCTAGCGGCCAAGATATGGGGTTGTCCATTAATGGATCTAGTGCAAATAGCAAAAGATACATTAACAAAAAGGAGCTTTTGGAATGTATTTAAGAGACAATGATTATATCATTCATTTACATATATCTCTATACTCATCTCTTTCATTTACTTTTTTTTTTTTATATATCCCAATTAAGTTATACTTAGGTCCTTCTCAAAAAAAAAAAAAAAAAAAGTTATACTTAGGTAGCCAAAAAAAAAAAAAAAACACTTAAAAATATTTAATTAGGCTTCAAGATTTTGACAAAAGAAAAAATATTTGGGGAGAGAATATAAAAGTAGCTTGTCTACGTTCTCACTTCTCATACAACACGTGAAAAAATGTCAATATGTTGTCACCGCTCAATCTTCCACGTTGTGAAATAGTATTAAAAGAAAAATGAATAAGAAAGAATTAAAAAACAAAATAGAAGGAAAAGAAAGTAGACAAGGTCAAAATTCTAAAGCTCCTACGTTGTTCAATTGGGTCAACTGCTTGAACTGAGAATCAGTGGGCGCGACTCCTTAATTTGTACAATTTACACTTTCTGGAACGTTCAAAGTTCAATGAAAGTTCCAAGAGAGAGTTTCCCATACGTTTATTTTTATGTACACAGGAATAAAATAAAATCCTTAGCTTGACAATGACAAGGATAATTTTTGTCAAAATATTTTCTTTCCAGACCAATTTGCTGTTTGCAACTAATTCCCATGAAAATTAACAAAGAAAGTAAAATAAAGGAGGAAAAAATGTACTTTAATCAAATTAAATAACATTTGCTAAGAGCCTTATAGTTCAATTGGTTTCTCTTGATATTTATAACGGAGACATTTGGTGTTCAATTTTAAAAAAAAATAATAAAAATTTAAAGAACATTTATTGGTCTTTCACAAGTGAGGCGTGAAATACCATTACAAGGAAAGGGAAACAAATAGATAAGTCATGAGTGGATGCATATTAGTAAGGAAAAGAGGCAAATCAAGCATACTTTGAATTGTTTTTTTACTCCTCTTTATGGATGTTATTTGTTATTTAAATTTAGACTCTTTTATTTATTTATTTTTAAAAAAAATTGATAGTTGGAAATGGGGATTTAAACTCTAGACATTTTCATTTGAAACATAAAAATATATCAATTGAGGTAAAAAACAATTAGATGTCAGTTGTTGATTAAAGTTATACTGTTTTTAACTCTTTTTATGGATAATATTTATTATTTCAATTCAGACTATGACGAATGCCAAATGGTATGTTAACACCGTTTATCTTGGTACTTTTTAACAACTTAATTTTAATAAAAGTTTTTCTTTGACAAACTAAAAAAGATTTAAAAATGAAAAGAAGAGAAAAGAAAGGGGAAGTAACCTTTGTCTAAAGACCCTATCAGACAAGGTGGTTTTTTTTTTTTTTCCAATTGATACATGCTTTGTCACCCGCTTTAGTGATGTTGATAACTATTTTTCTTTCCCATAAAAATCTAACCCATAGTCAATCTTTGCATTATTTCTGAAACAAACACCAATTTATGAAAAGCATACTCCCAATTCTCTTTTTTGTTTATAGAAACAAAATTATTGTTTGATACATTGGTAGTGGTGATGAAATATATAGATAGAAAGTATAAAAGATAAATGAGAGTATGACTGAATCTTCAAAAACTTGTCTACACTCAAGTTTGTGCCATTGTGATACGAAGCTATAGACCAATATATAATGGCTAATAAACACCTTTCTTGTTTCACCTCCCATTTTGGAGTTATTATGGGCTCCTCATTACTCATTAGGAGCTTGTGCGTCTCAATTTTCATGACTCCATCTCATAAAGTCACGCTCTAACTCTAACAAAAAACATACAAAAGCCATGTTTTTAACTTATTATTAAATTTTAATGATAGCAATAGCTTAATGCTATATACATATTTGTGTGTATTGGGTTATTAACATTACTTTCTAGAGATGATTTCTTTTTCTTTTTTCTTTTTTTTGTGAGAGAGAGATGAATTTTTTGAGCCCATGGCCCTCAATTTATCACAAAACAAATTAAATTTTTGTGTTTTGTCGAATTGTGCGCTGTATCATTCCACCTCAAAATTAATTAGTGATAAAAAAAACACACTTAAATTTTTTATGGAATTCGACGTCACAACCCGCATACCTGTTTTTAGAGTTATTTGAGTTTCATTTATATTTTATTTCATTAATAAAAATTAAAACATCAAGTAAAGGAGCCTGAAAAGCATAATAGGCTACATCTCCAGGCAGGGTCAAATCTTCCCAGGCTAATACTTTTTTTTTTAAAAGAAGATTCCTAGGCTAATACTTGACAGAGCTCTAGCCTCTATGTGACATTTAACCTACGAAATCCACCAAACATACTTATATCATCCTAAACTTAATAGACACAAAAAACAAAAAGCTTAAAGCTGTCTTCAAAATTTTCCAAAAATAATAAGAATTAAGAACTAAAAACTTCAAACTAATGGTTCCTATAATCTATTAATTGCCTAATGTTTTTGGTACTTTAAACTGCATTTGAATTTCAAAGATAGCAAAGCGACATCAAATTTTCCCCTTAAATATTTTCTTCCTTTTTTGCTTTCTCCCCTTCTCCTGCATTCATTTCAACATCCAAATTGTTTGGCCAAAAAATTCAAAGGAACTGTGTTGTTGGCTGATAAATACTAGTGTCTAATTAAACCAAAATAAAACTAATTGCCTTAATATTATTCTTAACATATGTTTTGGCTAGTTTGCTTGGATGAGATCTACACTCTCTATTTTTATAATCTCAACGAGAGTAGATAGAAAGAGATATCCGTTTTTTACTCCTTTATCCTCATGCATAATTATGATGCGTGATGCATCAACGTATTCAAGTCAAAATTTAAAATAATTTTTTTTTTTTTTAAGTCATCACTAGATTAATATATTAATTTTTGTGTTTATTGTATTTTTTATGTTCATGATAATAGCTTGACTTAGCCAATAAGAAAACAAAAAATGAGACAAAGAGAGTTGGCTGCACCACCTTCACATGTAGGATGCCCAAGGCTTAAGTTTGTTTTCGTTTTTGTTCTTGCTTTAACTTGAATTTAGAGAGGGTTAAGAAAATGAAATTGGATTTCCAATTCTTTCTAGGATGGAATAAATTTAAGTAAACGGTCAAATCATGCAAAAACCTTTCTTTTATCAATACTCACGACCTTCTACTTCGATAATCTGATTAAGTACTAATTATCCTAAAAAAAAAAATTTGAACAAATTATCCTAAAAATTTAAACTATTAAAAATTAATGGATTTAATCATTTAATCTAAACATATACAATTCTCACGTTCATATAAACAAATGATTATAAGTTATACCTATACCATTAGTTGCAATTTGACCCTTTCTTAATTAATATAATATAAGAATTTCAAATCATGACCGGTGGTTTAGATGTCATGTGACTCAAGTTTTTGCAATAAACTTATGGAACACATTCAATTGCTTAACTATCCTTAAAAATTAAATAGAAAAAAAACATAAAATATGAGAAACTATAATAAGAAATACTAAGTTCACAACATTTTCACAACAAATCTGTTATTAATTGTTACCGATGAGTAAAAAATTAATTTCAATAGTAAATTCAATTAAAATCAGTAACAACTTACCACTTAAAATTTGTTATGAAAATATTGTGTATGTCACACTTCTTATAAGTCTTTACTCTATACCCCAGCAACAACAATACCTTTTTTGTTAATTACACAATTTTACTTCTAGAAATTTTTTTTTTCTATTTTTTTTTTCTTTTTTGAGAAACCACCCTAGAAAGAGGGGGAGGAGCCAATTCACTAAGGGATATCGGCAGAGTACACAGATTCAATTTCAAGGGGAATTTCCTCCATCCATACCTAGAATGGGGAAAACTTACAAGTTGATCTCGCTAAACTATGCGCTACGTACTTTGTTACCTTGCCTACGTGTATGACAAAAAGATAAACATTGAAAGGCCGTGGATAATAGGTTGATGTCCTTGATAATATGCCCGAAGCTTGAAGAGTCCATACCACCTTTGGAGAGAGCATTGATGATTATTTTCGAATCACCTTCAAGTTACACCTGTTTCAGACTTAGGTCTTACGCAAAACCCAAGGCACTACGCGTTGCCAACACTTCCACCATCTCTACTGATGTAGGCAGTGGAATAGTTTGTGTAAAGGCAGTCATGACAAGACTTCTGTCGTTACGAATAACATCTCCTCCTCCAATGGGTTGGGTCAACTTTTTTTTTTTTCTATTTTGTTTTTATGAAAACTACTAGTAGTATTTATGAGTTTGTAATAAACCAACCCAACTTGAAAGTCCTACCTAACCTAACTTTTATTTTATGGCTTTAAAAAACCCAAATGCACCCGAGTTAGCTAAGTGACTCAGTTGGAACCCTCACGTGTATTTAAAGCTGAGATTTCCTTACAAGGAATTTGAGCTAGGGCAAACAACAATATAAGTTAAAAAAAAAATTTAAAAAAAAAGGTTTTCCAAATGATTATATCCCCAATAAATAATTCATTAAAAAAAAAAAAATCAATTTCCATCCCAATAATAATATCTTATTTATAACGACTTATTAATAAAGAAAAGTCTCAAAGGGGTAGTTTGGTAATTTTAAAAAATAAAATCCAATTCAACACGAGATCGTTATCGTGACGCGCTATTGGCGCGTGGGAAATTCTCCGAAAACAACTTCCCTGCGCCTATATTAGCTTCGTTGTAGCAAACAATACGATGTGACACTCACACCAAACAAAACGTCCTAGCATTTGTTCATTCCTAGACAATAAATGTACTTCGTACTTACACAAAAATTTTAACAATTATCACAAAATTAATGATATTTTGATGTATCGGGATTGGTAGGTAATAAAACCGGTAGCTTAGAAACTTATGAAAGTAATGTTCTTTGTTCCAATCAAACTAATTCGTAGAGAAAACAAAACAATAACAAAAATTCAAACTTTTTCCTACCTTATACTTAGAATATTAACATTAGGAAAACAAAAACAAAAAATTTTTACAATTTAGTACTAAATGTCTGTTTGTATCATGTATTTTTTCGATAACCTATTTGTTAAGTATGAGAAAAATTGGTTAATGTGTGAAACAAATTAGCTATTTAAAAAAAAAATTGTTTAATTAAATAATTAAGACAAATAAAAAAGTTTTTCTGTCAAACAAGCACTAGAGTGTCAAGATTAATGCAATATTATTTTCATATTAACTTATTATCGATATCACTTTTATTAAAACAATGTAAGGGACAACTTTTTTCTTAAGCTGTTAAATTATGATCAAAAGTAACTGTCATATAAATCCACCACATGCAACTACTAGTTTTTATGCACTTATGTTTTTATTATGTATAGGACAATAATTATGGAAAATTTTATGTCATTTAATGCTTCAATAGTTCTAGTTAGGCAAAAGTATTGGAGAAATATTATATCCACAACATTTTAGTAACAAATTTTAAGTTGTGGGTTATTACTAGTTGTTACTAATAAGTCAAAAAATAATTTAAGTAATGTGTTTAAATTAGAACCAGTAATAATTTATTGCTTTGAATTTGTTTTAAAAATATTGTAGAAATATTGTGGACACTTCTCTTATTAAAATAACATGTTGTGAATAAATATGATAAAGAGTCTTGTTAACTAATGCTCTTAAAGTATGTTAATAGACTATTAAAATAAAAAAATTTAATACCATTATTTTTTTTCTTTTTGCATAAAAAAATTATAAAATTATTTCTTAAATCAAACTTTTCCTTATAATCAGAGTGAGGTGCACGTAAAAATAATGATGGCAATGTCGGTTTTCCCAAACGAGAAGAACAAATTCTTTCATTATTGTAACAACGAAATAATTTTATTTTGTTAAAAAAAATAATATATATTTTAAGAGATATGTTACGTCTACAATATTTTTACAACAAATCACAAGTGGTTAGTTGTTATTGGTTCAAATTTAAAACTAACACTAAGATTACTTTTTTATCCCAACAATAACAACCAATAACAATTTACCATTTAAAATTTGTTGTAAAAATATTGCATGTCATTTGTCATATTTTAAACATGCATGGTCTTTTTTGGTTAGCAAAATTGAGTGTTAAAAAGGCAAGACGTGGGGCAATGCTATTGGAAGACGAGAAGAAATACTCGTGTACCGGTTCCGAGTCGATTTGATCGCAGTGGAATCTGACAAGTGCCACGCGTCGTCTAATGCTGCAAATCAAAACCACGCTCCTACATCCGCGCGTGTACAGAATATCACTTTCGTACAGAGAGCCCACGCCCCTCTCTCTCTCTCTCTCTCTCTCTTTCTCTCTCTAAAAACCAAAACTCGTATATTATTATTCTCTCTCTCTCTCTCTCATTCTCGTTCGCTCTCTCTCTCGCTCTGAGTTTTTATTTTTTCTCTCTGAGAGAGACTTCTCGTATTTTTTTTGGCTTTCTCTTTAGGCTTTTTAAGAGCTTAGTCTTCTTTCAGATTCAGCTTTCGTGCTCATGAAAGCTTATTAAGCTCTCTCTCTCTCTCTTCTTAGCCTTAAGCCCAGGTACAACTCTCTCTCTATGTTTGTATTGTGTGTATGTGTATGCGTATTTTTTTGTGCGTATGTTTTACACTTTTACTTTCTCTCTCTACGAAAAAAATAAAGTGTGTGTATGTGACTATGTTCACGTTTTGTTTTTATTTTCTATTTTTTTAATCTATGAGTTGCCAATCGAAGCAAAACCATGAACACCCATTTTCTCAGGTTTGCTTCTTCACGTGCGTTTCTGCTTCTTTGCTCTATGTTAATCCATGTAGCTATAGTAAAAATAAGTAATAAAAAATAATAATAAAGACAATTTCTTGTTCTTTTTCCTTTGTGTGTGTTTTGCTGCTTCGCTTGTTGTACGGATTTAATGTAGTTGAACTAAGTTCTGAGTTTTTAACTGTTTCTTGTTGTGTAAATAAGTCTTATTTATTTATTTATTTTGTTTTGTTTTTGGGAGGATCATATTGGAATTCTAGTTGTGTTGTCTTGGTGCTGCTTGTACTTTTTTCCTTTTGGGGCCGGGTCTGTTTCTTTTCTTGCTGGTTTTGGAAGCTGTCAGTGTTGCTGTTTTTTTTGGTTAATATTATGCTGGGTTTAATAATTGAGATAAATGTGGTTACTGGGTTCTGATATTTTTGTGTAAAGTTTTTATCTTTTGGATGTGGGGTTGCTTCAATTTTTGTTTTTGGTTGGAAAATGGATCTGGGGTTCATTATTTTTGTTCTGGGTTTGCAGCAATACAATCTGTTTGTAACTTGTCAGTGATATTTGAAGTTATTTGTTATTTGTTATTGTTTAGTTGGGGATGTATTTTCTGTTATGGAAGTTGGTATATAGTCTTTTGTTTTGTGGTGGAAGCAAAATTGTAATCTTGTATGTATTCTCATGAGTTATTGGAATTTGTATATCGCAGTTGAATTTCCAGAAATCTTTTGATTGGTTTTGAATTTATTTTCTATTGATTAAGATATTTGGCATCTTATTGTTTGTTCTGAACAGAAACTAACAATTTTGGTGATTATATAAGATGGAATAACAATATTAATATCTCAAACCAGGGTAGTCGAACCATTTTATTTATTTTGTTTTTTTACTAGATTTTGGTTTCATCACATTGTGGAGAACTGCTAATTATATTTGAGAGTAAAGGTTCAGAGACAAGCGTAGATCTTTAAATGTACCAGATAAGCTATGGCATTGTATTTTATTTCCTTTGAGGACTCATTTAAAGGTGCCAGCATTTTCATAGATTTAGTAAGACAATTTTTGCAATAAAAAACAAAAAAACAAAAAAAAGGATAGATATTTGTTGCAAGGTATCTTACATAGTTTGCTTTATCTCTATTGTTTGCTACTGATTTAGTATGGAAACATCATGAGGCCAAAAATGTGAGACTACCAGATGTGTGTATATTTTCTCTTGGGAAAAAGGTCTATGTAATTCTCGATTTCCTTGTGTGATTTCTAGTCTGTGGGGGTGGGGGAAGGAAGTTACATTCTTGCCTCATATTTTGTTTCTATAAGCCAAATAACCATATTGGTTTATTTAATTCTTTAGCAGATGGATTCAGTTCAAGTCATTGACCGTGGGGATTGCATTGAGGATGCATTTGATGAGCAATCGCTTTCTCCAGAAAGCTCTGTTGCATACGATGTCTTTGGAGAACCGCAGGAATTTCCTCGAATGGGTGATGAATATCAGGTTGAAATTCCACTACTGATTTCAGGATCTGAGTATCTCTGGCTTACAAAGAACCCAGCTGAAAGACCCCATGATTTTCTAGTGGGATTGGCTGTACCTATGATGTGGATCAGTGATGAAGTTGAGTATATTAAAAATGAATCAAAGGAAGCATTTGGTGGTTCAACTGAAGTATTCAACAAAGACGAGTCTCGAGGAACTGAATGCATCAGAGAGACCCACATTTTTTTGGAAGGTGACAAGTTAGAACCTAAAGCTGAGCCTACAAACAGTACATTAGACAATGGGATTAACTTGATAGAATCAACAAATGTGGCTAAGCAACATGAAATGAAGATAGAATTTCATGATATGGGTAGAGGCAAAGACTACCGTCCAGTTCCTGGATCCTTGGGTGACTTGTGGAGTGATACAGAAGAGGCCAGTTTCATCCTTGGTTTATATATTTTTGGGAAGAACCTTGCTCTGGTGAAGAGATTTATTGGGAGTAAAAAGATGGGAGATATACTGTCATTCTATTATGGGAAATTTTATAGGTCTGATAGATACCATAGATGGGCAGAATGCCGGAAACTAAGAAGCAGAAGATGTATATGTGGACAACGAATTTTTACAGGATTAAGGCAACAGGAATTTTTATCTCGATTGCTTTCCCGTGTGTCAGAGGAATGCCAAAATACTTTAATGGAGGTATTTCTGAAGTTCTTATGGACGTTATTAAAATTTTTAAAATGCTAAGATTTCCAAATTACATGCCAAAATGCATAACAAGGTGAAAATGCTGAATTCGATTTAGTAGTATTCTTCAAATTGCATGGGCACTAGTTGTCAGAATCTTATCACTGTTGCATTTTTTTAGCTTAAGATTGTAAAGCAACAAACAATAGTAATTAATGTTTCTTTAGGTGGTTACAATTCTAAACTCCCGTGTTGACACCTTTAGATTTTTGTTTTTTCTTTAGTTTTCTGGTTAGGTTCCTTTTGTACACACCTCTGCAGTTTCTTGCAGTTTTCAGAATTCTCACCATTATGTCCTAAGTACACTAAAGATATGTCACACTGTTTGTTTTATGGTAAATGTGATTGTATGAGAGTGTGAATCTATCAACTTGCATTTTTTATATTGAATATTCTTTCCAATCACCTGTATATAAACATGATTTTTGTTAATCAAATTGTGTCAATTTTATGCACAGAACTGGCTCTCTGGTAAAAATTTCTTAGTGTTTTAAGGATCACAATGTATGAATGTTTCACTAAATGGTTTTACAGATTAAAATTTTTAATGTTCACTTTGCTCAAACTTCAAGTTTCTGTGAAATCTTCTCTCAAGAATTCTTGCGAAACGGCCTCTCTTAATGAAGGCCATTTTAAAAGCAGTACATACCATACCTGTCATTTGCTCTAACGAATTTCGTCTTTTTCTCCATTTATCTATCTCCGTAGTATTTTGTCATTTTTATAATAAACTTCAATCTATAACCACCCCACAAAATTTTTACATTTACATGTATACATAAACTTCAACTTGTTGGCAGGTTTCAAAGGCATTTGGAGAGGGAAGGATGTTACTAGAAGAATATGTATTCACTTTAAAGGCTTCAGTTGGGTTGAATGCTCTTGTCGAAGCAGTGGGAATCGGTAAAGGGAAGCAGGATCTCACAGGCATTATGGAGCCTTTGAAGTCCACTCAAGTTTTTCCTGTCCACCCAGAAATACCAATTGGCAAGGCTTGCTCCACACTTACAACCTTGGAAATTGCCAACTTTCTTACAGGAGGCTTCCGGCTAAGCAAAACTCGATCAAATGACCTCTTCTGGGAAGCAGTTTGGCCCCGTTTGCTTGCAAGAGGATGGCACTCTGAGCAGCCTAATAGTAATGGTTGTGCCACTGGTTCCAAGCATTCTTTGGTCTTTCTTATCCCTGGTATTAAGAAGTTTTCAAGAAGAAAACTAATGAAGGGTAATGACTACTTTGATTCTGTTAGTGATGTCCTGAGTAAAGTTGCTTCGGACCCAGGGCTTCTTGAGCTTGAAATTGGAGTAGATAATGACTATAGAAGCAAAGAAGAAAATGGCGGGACTGATGAAACAAAACTGGACAAAGAAGATTTCCCTGATCAGCAGCGCCACTGTTATCTCAAGCCACGAACTCCTAATCGCAGCACAGATGCCATGACGTTTACTGTTGTGGATACAAGTTTGGCTAATGGAAAAGCAACCAAGGTGAGAGAACTGAGAAGCTTGCCATCTGGAGTTATGAACACTTTGGCCTCTGGAAGTGATTCTGAAGAAGATGATGAGGATGATTCAGAGGAGCCAACAGATAAATCTGACTCTGCTGACACCTTGTACTCTGATAGAGATAAGCCCAGAGCCATGAATAAAAATTTTGACCCAGGAACCTCTTTTAACGGGACAGGTTTAGAAAATAATGCTTCCAATGAGGTGTTTCAGGTCAATGGCCATGATCATACTAATTTACCTGCGAATATCTCCTGTGACCAGAAGACCATTATGTGCAGTGACACACAGCCAAGGAAAGGTAAAAAGTGCCAATTGAGCCAGGGAATGGGACCAGACAACAAAGATCATTTACCTCCTATTGCAAAACGACACCGGAAATTAAATGCTTTTGGTCGCTCAGAGACAAACCTCAGCAAACTCAACAACTTGGGAGGTGATCCTTTAAACCCAGAGAAGGCCAGTGGTTTTGCAAAAAATCCTGATTTTAGTGAGAAAGTTGTTTCTAAAATGGATATGTCTCAGGAGAAGAAATTATCAGCCAGCTTGTCTAAAGGCAGCATAAGCATCAGTAGCGAAGGCATCCTAGGTGGTACTTGTTTTGCTGCTGAAGATCATCATGAAGGACCTCAACCCAGGACGTTGATTGACTTGAACTTACCTATTCCTCCAGATGTTGAGGCTGATGAGCCTTTCATGACAGAAACAAAAGAGAGAAAACATGATCAAATGAGCAATGAGCCAGATAATCCCAATGAGGTGAAACCCTCAGAATATGTGGCCAATTCTGAGCAGCAGCCTAACATAAATAACCGGAGACAGAGCACTAGGAGCCGACCACTGACCACTAAAGCACTGGAAGCTCTTGCTTTTGGATATCTAGACCCAAAGCAGAAGCGAAAGAGCAGAGATGCCTCATCACGAGAAACTTCAATGTTAAGACCTTCTCGACGTGCTCGTGGTAAAGTGAGAGCTACCGAGAATTTTGGTAATAGTATGGTGGATTTCAAAGTTGAAGAAATGGCAAATGGGATGTGTCAAAATAATAGTGACATGTTGACCAAGCTTCAAGTTTGATTCAAAGGGCGAAGATTCACAATGTCTTGGGTTTCTGAATTGTTAAGCTGCTGATGTCATGAGGGACAACATGAGAATGGACTTACTGGCGTTTGTTGTTCTTCTTCTATGCTCTGAAGAATGCTTAGCTCTCTCACCTGCAACCATGACCCTTCATTTCCTTCACTTATCTAACTGGTTCATCATTTGCAGCTTCAGTTACCTATTTCACAAATGAAATATGTTGCAAATTGACTTCCTAGACGTGGTTTGCATTAGACAAGCCTGCTCTGATCAGAGGTACTGAGAATCAGGAAAACAAAACTAAAGTAAAAGATACTTGTCAATTCAACATGTGATAGAATAGGGCTCCATTTCTTTACTTCAATTTGCAGTGGCTATGCTTAGTTATTAGTTGCTGCTCTAGTCTCCATTCTCAACCTAAATTACATGTCACTGTTTCACTGCTAATTTCTGAGCAAGCTTCTGCATCTATGCAATACAGTAGTCCATAGTGGTCCAAGCCGATAAAACGAGTACAGGTGTTTTGTATCAACATTTGCTACGTCCAAATGAGTTATAATTTCTGTTGTGTCCTCTTGGTTAAAAAGTTAACTGCATGAAATGGGAAGAGAACTTGATTTATTGCAATTTCTTTGCCCAAAAATGGAGCACCGGGTTGTTCACTTGTTCCTGTTTTTCCTTCTGGAAATCTGCTTTCAAGCTGACTTCAACAGTGCATACAGCAATGTTACTTGCCAAAAAAGCTAGACATCAATTCAACTTGATTTAAGTTAAGCCTTTCAAAAAGTACTACTCCAAACCCGCAGTGCAAATCCTTCTGCATGAGCACAATAATAGTTACTGTTAAACTCATTTGCCAGAGCATCTTGTTACACTTTTAACCATTATTTCTCAAACTGTTGAATTATTAAATGAAAAAAATGTGGTTTTTTCTTTTATCAAAATAACTTCACATTAAAAAATCAGACAATTCTAATGTGGATTGATATTTTTAGGGAAAAAATAAATAGGTACTGTTAAATCACTGCCAGAGTACCAGCACTTTTTAACCATAGCACAAACCGTTGAATTATTAAGTAAAATGAAGAAAAAATGAAGCTGCCTTATCAAAATAATTTCACATTAAAAATTAGACACCTAGTGGATTGGATATTTTTAGAAAAATAAATAGATCATAGGTTTTTAAAATTTAACGGTGAAACTGATACGCATTCGTGTCATAACCCAGGCTTCTCCTTAAAATTTCGACGATCACTTAATGCTAAATTCGCTAAACGGTGTTAAAAATGTTAAAACTATTCGATAGAATGGCTCTTTTCTCTCATGGAGTATGAGAAACCGCTCTCTTCTCATGAGATACAAGGAAGAGAAGCCCTATTATGATGCCGCACTTTGAAGGAGTGATTCATGCTTACCAAAAAAAAAAAAAAAAACTTAGAAGGAGGATTCATTGTGCTATAAGTTCTAGAAGCTTCTTTGTTTGGCCGGGATGCCAACCACCAAATGATTACAATTGTCCTCCAACCGCCTCGAACGCCGAGCTCAACTGCAATGGGCAATACCAACAAATAACGATTGTCAAGTATTTACCGGTCAGCACAAATCTTCTCATCCTTCGCAACGCTCTCACTCTCCGTCGCCTGGCCAAACTATCACATGATCGAAGTTTGACTTCTTTCAAAACCACCTCGTATTTACCGGCTCAGGAAAGGAAATAATTTTTCTCTCCGATGTGCAGCCCGACTGTGGCTTGATGTGGGAGTAATATTTTCTTGGATTTGTTTCTATGTTAGGTTGTAGTTAGTAGCTGATTGGAGTTAATTCTATAGTAAAATTTCTTTGAATTATCTTTTCTTTTCTGCAATCCGGTTTTGTCAGAATCTAGGGAAGTTATTGATTTGGATAACTTCATAGGCAAAATAATGGAATTGCTAAATCGGGTTTTAACTTGTTAAGAATACCGTGTAGATTAATTTTTTTCTCTCGTGGAGAAACCTCGTGGTATTGAATTTTTTTTTTTGGAGAAACTCTGGGTATTGAATTAGAATTGAAGGAATTTTAATATTTAACGCCTGCTATATGAATTCCTGCTATAACCACGCCACAAAATTCTTAAAAATTTAAACCTACGCATACACACAACGATCAGATTCAAGCTTTCAGCCTTAACTAATTATTCACTTTTATTTTCAACTTGGTTTTTCAATATTAACTTACATATCCTTTTTTCTGCTTACATATCCCTTTTCTGTTTTTTTTTTTTTTTTTTTAAGAAAAAACTGTTGATCATTAATTATCATAAAAAGACACCATTTTGTTTTAAAACTAAGAATAAAATTTAAATTTGAATGTCCCAAAATGGTACAAATTTGAAAGTTTAAGAACTTAAGGGACCAAATAATAGCAATTCAAAAGTTTAAAGTGTCAACTGCAAGTTTTGAAACTTAAGACATTAAACCTGAAGCATTATTTGGTGTTGTATAGTGGACTTGTATATATAATTTTTACATATTCTATTGTCAATATCAAAACATATGCTTTTCTAGTCATTCACAAATCATCTATTTTTCTCTCCCTCTAATAGCCACCTTATTATAATAACTACTTCTAACTTGTCTCGTATTTAATCTGACTTACTTTTGTCTCTCCCAAGTTTTGCCTACTTTTAAAGATCAAATAAAAACAAGACAAAACGCTCATCTCATAGCCCAATTGACACCCATCTCTCATCCCACCGTGGTTTGGGTTCGGATTTGGATCCTACTAGCCCTTCCTCTCGCTCAACCCACCGAGATAAAATCCCCTGCGTGGAACCATAAGACCAACCGAGTAAGAAGGAAAACATATACGTGGCCCACTATACAACAAGCCACGTGTCACTCCTTCCAGCTTAATAGAGAGAGTTACAGAGGACACGCTACAGCATAACTCTCAGCTTCAGTCCTCCATAGCCTTCTTCTTCTTCTTCTTCTTCTTCTTCTTCCTGTCTCAAAATCTCAAATCCTAGGGTTTTTTTCATTGATAATCAAAGAATTCCTCATACGAAAAGCTCTGTATGTTAAATCATAGCTAAAGAACCATTTTTGTGTGAGAAAGAAAAAATGGGTCAGGCATTTCGTCGAGCATCTGGCAGAATTAAAGCATCTTCTCCCGAATATCGAGCCAATGGCGTCGTCAAAGCCGAAAACCGTCGTCGATCGCCAGCCACCGGTAGTGGGTCCCACTGACGTGTCGAAGATCTCGAGGGCCGTCGATATTGATGCTGGTCAGTGAGCTTCGAAAACTAGAGCTTTTATTCTCGTTTTTCATGAATTCGGATTTTTATTTTGAGCTTTGAGTTTGTGAGATTTGTGGTGGAATTTCAAGAGAAAGAAGAAGTATTTTTTGTTCATTTCTTTTCCTTTTGATAGAATAGTAGTGTTCTAAGTGATTAAATTTATCATTTTTTTTGTTATGGGCTTAAGCTTTTGGGACAGTTGGCGATTAATCATAGTTTATTTTCTTATCAACCAAACGAAGCTTTAGCAATGTAATTATCATTTGGTTATATAAATTTATGCATTTTTTCCAATGGGGTGTGTTATTTTTGTGCTATAAGTGATTTTAGGGACTCTACTTAGCCAAGCATTGGGAACATTTTCTATAAAGAAGAGTCCAATGGACTCGCCTCTAGCTAGTAAAACCTATGAACAACTAACCCCACTTGCCAGAACTAGTTGCCCGGGCAATTCAGGAACATTCACCCCTAACGGGCTAAGCAGTTTGACGGATGTGTATCTATGTATTTATAATTTTATATTATACATGTATATAAGTAGGCGGGTGCCCTTAGGGCATCTATTAATGGACCATTTTAGGGAAGTTTTGATTAGCTAACAAAAATATCAATTACTTTTTTCTTTTTCCATAAAAAAGTTTCTGAAAATATTTCCTAAACCAATGCTTTAAAGGAATCCGTTAACTTTTCCTATAGGTATATAGGAACAACAATAAAAAAATAAAATATTGTTTGTAAGTTAAACACGTACCCTGGTTCCTTTGGGACTTGAACCCACAACCTTAGCTTCCATCCCATTATTAAGGAGAAAGAAGTGCCATTTGAGGCAGGACGCTCACGCACTCACACACACATGTATAGTAATCGAGGATGAAGAATGATTACATTTAACATTTGTGCACACACATTCTGTTTCATTTTTAAGTAGCTTCTTAAAGAATCAATACTTACTGTTGTATTGCTTCATTGTTTTGGAGATGTGAATCTTTATTTGTCATGCTAAATCATGTTAGAAATTTACAATAAAATATCCAGATAAGTGCTTTGAAATTGATCTGTTAGTGCAGTCATTCCCTCCCCCCCCACCCCCTCCCAATCCCATATGCGCTTGTGTGATTATATATATGCGTGCATGTGTCTTGACTTATAGTATATGATTATTAGGATTGTGTACTGAATTCATTTTATGCGGATTGATGGTTTCATTTCTGCTTTCTTTTAGATGGTAACCCAAAAATCAATCCTGACAATGTCCTTGAAGAACGAGATCCAAAATATGATGCCATGCTTAGTCAAATGACTGGTAGAATTAGATCAAAGCCTGGAGGGAAACTTGAGATGGGTGAGGTGAGTTAATGCAAGGTGCTTGTCTTGTTAAACTTCTTTTTTTAAGAACTATTTGAAGACTTATATTTGTCCAAAACTATTGTCTGATTTTGCTTTCAAATATAGGATTTACCAATCTGAAAAAATCTATCCCCCCCCCCCCCCCCCCAAAAAAAAAAAAAAGGGTTCATGTAATGAAATTTGATGCTGCTTAATTGCATTGAATATTGAGAAAAAAGTTTGTGCACTTTGAGGATATTGTATAGATATTGATGCTTGACTATTTTCTTAATGCACATTGTCTTTGATAAAAGTCTTTTAAGTTCAGGCACACGGAAAATTGCTTACCTGTGATGTATAATGGCTTTGTTCCATCTGGATCATCATATGCCTACTTGAACGAGGCAACATATTACTATTACAGTATATGTATATTTGGTGCTCTGTAATTATGTCCACTTTGATCCAACTCATTGGATTGTGTGTGAGGGCCTATTGAATGCCTCACGGTCATTGATAAATGCTTGGGGTAGTTAATCTGTATACTAATATTACAGGCAGCTGTGGGAGAAAGGTATGATAGGCCCATGCCGAAACTGCGAAATACAAAACCTGATTCTGGCTATGAGGAAACGCCTGCCCCTCCAGGAACACTGAATGTAGCACAACTTCGCCGAATTATCCTCTTGCACCAAGGCAAGGCTGCTGACCATGAGGGACCTATGGATATCCAACAGATTTCTGAAAATTTCCGAGTTGATGTTGTGCAGGTTCAAAGGATTGTGCAGTTCCTATCCATGCCTCCAGAGGACAGCAGTAAATCAGAAAACAGTGTATGAAGATCAGTAGTTTTCACTTTATCTTACAAACTAACAATTTTTTTGTTGAATAAGGGGTGATTCTAATAGGCATTTGAAGGTTTCACGAAGTTTTTTTAACCTGAAATCCTGATTATATAGAGCATGAATCAGAAACTTCCAGCTATCAGTTTCTATTTGATCTCTAAGAAATTTTGTATGATTTTCACGTGTTTGTGTGGTGAAGGACACCATAATTTCTTGAACCTTGTTGGGACATCTGATGTTAGCCCACAAAATGAGAATTTGTTGTTTGGATTCACAATTGGGGAACCCGTTCCAGTTTCATGAGATTATTGAACATCATATACGATACTTATTGTACTATTATTGATTAGAAGCATTCCTTATATTCTCCATCTCTATCTGTGAGTGTAACCGGGCGCACTCAATTGCGATAAATTTTCTTAACTTCCTTTCATTGTGAGAGGAGCATTGTGTTATGTCGTGCAATTGAGTCATTGAATGCAAATAGATTTGGACATGTTATGCACATTACAGGCAAATTCAACAAGATATTGTTAAAGCCATAGAAACTTGAAAGTAATGAATGGTTACTTGGGTTGTATGATGAGCGTTGTCATTGGGTGCCTGCATTTGTGAAAGATATGTTTTGGGCAGGAATGTCAACTACAAAGCAGGGTGAAAGCATGCATGCATTCTTTGATGGGTATATCAATTTGAAGACTACTTTGAAACAATTTTTAGACCAGTATGAGCCTGCTATAGCCAAAAAAGTGGTAAATGAAAATAATGAAGATTTCAATTCTTTTAACTTGTGCATCCCATGTATCACTCATTATGAAATGGAGAAGCAATTTCAAAGTGCTTACACAATTGCAAAATTTAAAGAGTTCCAACGAGAGTTAATTGGGAACATTTGTTGTAATTTGTTTTCATGCAAGAAAGGTACAGTCTTTTCAGAATATGAACTACGTGAAGATGTATCACTTGGAGAAAGTCATCGACCTGCAATTTTTAGTGTTTATGTTAACGAGGATACCAATGAAGTTAACTGTAACTGCCGGTTGTTTGAGTTTAGGGGGATATTGTGCAGACATCAAATTATGGTGTTCATTCATAGGGAGGTTTATCGAATACCAGACAAGTACATCTTAAAAAGATGGAGTAAAACTGTCATAAGGAGCCACAATAAAGTTCGGATAAGTTATGACAACTGGTTTGTGAAGCCTGAAGCACAGCGCTATGATAAAATGTGCAAAGCCTTTTATGAGGTTGCCAACTTAGCAGCAGATTCGGAAGATAGGTGTGAGAAGGTGATGGCACAAATTCAGGAATTAAAAAGGGAGTTTGAAAATGAGGAAGGTGTTTGTGGAAGGAATAAGCCTATTTAACGGTTTAGCCTCATGTGGAGATGATCTTGCAATTTCAAAAGAAAGTAGAAAAATACTTGATTTTGTTGGTTTTTTGTTCAAAGAGCCACCGACATCTAAAAGGAAACAATCTTTCCATTCTACGCAAGTATGATTAGACAAGGGTTTGGCATACACCCTTTTTTTTACCTTGATAATAAATCAGGTGCGCATTTATTCCCTTAGACATTTTAATAGCTTAAACAGATTTTACAACAAAGTTGAGTGTCTTTAGCATAATATCTATTATCATTCTTTTTTATATTTTAGGGTCATCATCATCCATCTTGGAAGGCAATTTATGATTTGGCAGCAATCTATCCCTCAAGTTCTACCAGATTGATATGAATGACATAGTGAAAGCTAAAATCCAAGATTGCACAAAGATGGTAGGAGTGATACAAGTGCCTGTGATAGATAGGGCCAGAATGGTCTTTGGTATTCTAAACGTACATATCAAATTTCATTTTAAATTCTAAATGTGCATATCAAATTTCATTTTAAGTGAATGCAATTTACCATCCAATCTATAAATTCATGTTCTACATATTACTTTATAATACCAGAGATATATATATATATATATTTATATATATATAGACATTTTATAAATGACATCTCTATTGATTTTTTACCATCTTTTGATAGTTTGCTAGGATGAAGGATGTTAAGTACACAATGTGATCATATAATGGATTTGTCAAAAAACACATCTCATAAATTACTAAGTTTTTTTTTTTTTTTTTTTTTAAAGTGTAAATTACTAATTAGTATTTTTTTTAGTAAGTGTAAATTACTAATTAATCTAAACTTGAACCTTATTCCATACGCACAAGGCGTAAGTCTTTTATCAATTTTAGATTTATTTTAATTACCACTTAATTCAAAGTAATCAAGTTTCAACTTAATCCACTTAATTCAAAGTAATCAAGTTTCAACTTAATCGTGTCGTTACCAAAAGTAATAATGTGCATGTCATTCTATAACAATAAACAATCGATGAAAAGATAAATGTGATTTCTTCATGAGTATCAAAGTCAAATCAACAAATATTTAAAAATAGCTTATTTAACTTTTTTGTTGAAAGTGTGTTAAAGTATATTTCTACTTTGCAAAAGTGAAAAAAAAAAAAAGTTTTAAAAAACTATACATAAAAACTAAAAACACAAAAAACTAGTTAGTCTTTAACCACACCATTGTTCACAACTATATATCTATGTAATCAGTTACACTATAATCTGTCACTTTCATATGAACCTACCATTATTTTTCAACCCTTTACTGTCTGGAATTTTAAAGTTGTAGCATAAAAAGGGTGTGCTACTAGATTTTTTTCATTCAAATTTTCACATTGCCTTTTCTTTTTGTGTTCTGACTTCTGAGCCAAAGTGAGGTGAGTGAATTTTTCGGCGTCTGTAACAGAATTGTATTAAGAAGTGCCTATTCATTTTCAGTTGAACCATTTTGTGAGAGTGACAAAGCTCGTCTAAGATATATTGGATTAATTGCATAATTTTTTGCCCCCAAATTATGGGTCAATCTCAATCTCTTCCAAAATTTTAATATCAAGCAATGTTCTCATTGATTGATTAATAATAAATAAGTTTCCCTATATCATTCACAGTTTTTGTCAAATTCAAAACTTTCCAGGGATATTCCGCCAGTTTTTCTGTCATTTATACACAACTAGTGTGGGTTGCACGTGTAAGGCACGTGCTGGCCTTTTAGTGAGAAAATTAATATAGATTTTTTGTTGTTGAAGAAGTATGAAGTCAAGTACTTAAATTTAAAATAGCTATTTGAATATCTATGTACTATGACAATTTCTTAGAACTTATTTGCTAAATGTAATATCTACTCACCAAAAAATGCTACAAAAAATAATAATGAATGTCATCATCTTTCTACAATATTTAAATTTTCGCATTGAATGATAATATATGCTACAATTTTTTTGAATATCTTCATTAAATTAAATACTTGCAATCATCTACAATGAAGATTTTGTTATTCATATTTCATTATTTATTATCTTATTTTATGAATCTAAGTACGATATTTAACTTACTTATTTTTAATGAATACCCTTTTCAGTAGGAAAATAAATTAAAAAAAAAACAAAATAAAAAAGACATATTTCATCAAAGTTTCTATTAGATAAAATTATAAGTCTAGAAAATTTAAACCTAATAAATTAGTCTTCTTTAGGTAACAAATAGAACACCATATATCATCATTCTAACTTTCTAAGCATGACTACCAGTCTACCACATAAAGTGTTACTTCGTCAATTTGTGTGTGTGTTATGTGTGTGTGTGTGTTTTTATTTATCTTATTTAAAAAAAAAAAAAAAAACTTGAAACAATGTGTTAAAAAAATCAAACTAAAAAAAATTATGCATTAAACAATGAATTTTAGTTCAACAAATTGAATAAACCAAAAAAAAAGTCTAGAAACACAACAAAAAGTCACGATATTTTTACAATACCTTTATTTCTAGCTATGGTGGGTCCTAGTCTGATATTTTATTATTTTATTTTAAAGTAATGTTACGTCCACAATATTTTCATAATAAATCTTAGGTGGTAAATTGCTATTGATTTTAAATTGGGCAAATCACTTTTAACCGTACATTTAAAAATAAAATAAAAAGTCAACTGAATAAAATTGTGCCTAAAACAATAAATTTTGGCTTACTAAATTTGACTAAACCAAAAAAGAAGTCTAGAAACACAACAAAAAGTCACAATATTTTTACAATACCTTTATTTTTAACCATGGTGGGTCCTAGTCTGATATTTTATTATTTTATTTTAGAGTAATGTTACATCCACAATATTTTTATAATAAATCTTAGGTGGTAAATTGCTACTAGTTTTAAATTGGGCTAACCACTTTTAACTGTGCATTTAAAAATAAAATAAAAAGCCAATTGAAGAAAATTGTGCCTAAAACAATGAATTTTGGCTTACTAAATTTGACTAAACAAAAAAAGAAGCCTAGGAACACAACAAAATATCGCACAAAAAAGAAGTTTAGGAATATAACAAAACGTCACAACATTTTCGTAATATTTTTTATTTCCAGCTGTGGTAGGTTCCAGTTTGATATTTTATTATTTAATTTTTATGTCCACAGCATTTTCATAACAAATTTTAGGTAAAAAATTATTACCGGTTTTAAAACTATGCATTAAAAAACAAAAAACAAAAAGACAATATAAGAAAATTGTGCGTGAAACGTACAGTGAATTTTGGCTCACCCAATTTGACTATATATACTAAAAAAGAAGTCTAAGAATACAACAAAATATTAAAACATTTTCACAATACTTTTATTTTTAGGATCCGAATAGATATATTTTTATTTTATTTGAGAGAAATGCCCATAACCTTTTTAGAACAAATTATAAATGACAAGTTGTTATTGGTTTTAAATTGAACCCACTACTGATATCACTTTTTTATCCGTCAAAAATACTTTGCCACATAAAATTTGTTACAAAATTATTGTGAAAAATGTTGTGGACATAACATTTCTTTTTAATTTATTTTATTTTGATCTATAAGGGACTGAGATCTTGTGATTGTGAAAATATTGTGACAAGAAGAAGATGTTATAACATTTTCATAATACATTTATTTTTAGTTGTGATTGGTCTCCGTCTCTTATTTTATTATTTTATTTTGACCTTTAGAGAATTTACACCTCAATAATTATGAAAATATTGTAAAAATTTGTTGCGTCAGTGTAAATTGTGTATACACATATAATATTTAAAAGCACAAGCAAAACCAACATATTGTGGAAAAAAAAAAAGGGCCAATGAACAGTGCAAATTGTCAATAATTATGAAAATATTGTAAGAATTTGTTAAGTCAATGTAACTGTACATACACATATAAATATTTAAAAGAAAAGACAAAAACAGTACAACCAAAACTGGCAAACTACGGTTTGTGGGAAAAAAAAAAAAAGCCTAATGAACAATGTTGTGAAAGTGTTGCGAAAAATATTGTGGATGTAACACTTCTTTTTTCATAATACCTTCAATTTTAGTTGTGGATGATTCTAGTATGATATTTTATTTTAACCTATAAGGCATTAACATATCAATAATTGTAAAAATATTGTGACAATTTATTGTGTTAACTAACAGCTTTATATATATATATATATATATATATATATATATAATAATAAAATAAAAGAGTGGATAGGATGATATTACGGTAATGGGAAGGGCTGGGTTGAATTTGGGTATATTGTTTTTGGGTTAAATGGGTCTCAATGGGTTTTTAGTTAAAACCCAATAATCACTGGGTCTAATTGAGTTAATGCCCATTTAACCCAACTAATAATTGGGTGGATTTGAGTTCAATTAGAGTGGGTGGGTTTGGATTGGCAAATGGGTTTGGGCTTACTTTGCCACCCCTAATATTACCCAAAAAAAAAAAACATCAAGCAGAGGTTGAAACCAAAGCACTGCAGCAACTGTTCAAACTTGAAAAAAAAAAAAAAGATAAAAGGGACTCAATAAACCAAAAACACTGTTTAAAACACTGTTCTATTGTAAGAATTTGTTAAGTCAGTGTAACTGTACATACGCATATAAATATTTTAAAGAAAAGACAAAAACAGTACAAGCTCTATTTCTTAAAGTTTGTATCTCTAACATTATTCAAATATGAAAATGTATCAATATTACAAAATTCAATATCTCCCATCAAATAAATATAAGATATTTATTGTGATATATTTTTTTGATTGACATATAGCAATAAATTTAGTATAGAAATGTAGAAGATTTAATTTAAAAATACAATTAATGTGATAAGAAATTTAACAAGAATGTGTATTTAATGTCGGATATTTATTGCAATAATTTTTTTTTGATTAATATATATATTACAAGAGTAATGCTACATGCACAAATTATTTTACAACAATTTTACAAAATACTGATGTGGCCAACCTCTTATTGGTTTTCATTTAGTCCCACCATTAATATCACTTTTTCATTTACCAATAATCATTCACCACATCAGCAATTTGTAAAATTTTTTGTAAAATAGTTTGCATCTCTAGCATTATTCATATTGCAATAAATTTAGTATATAAATATTGAAAATTTAATTTAGAAATAAATTTAATGTGTTGAGACATTTAATAAGCAAGTGTATTTAATGTTGGATATTTATTGCAATATTTTTTTTATTGACATATGGCAATAAATTTAGTATATAAATATTGAAAATTTAATTTAGAAATACATTTAATTTGTTAAGACATTTAATATGCAAGTGTATATAATGTTGGATATCACAAAGCACACTTATTAAGACTTTTATTAATGAATGCGAAAAATAAAAAATGAAAAAATTGCATTGTCGGCCATTGATGTTTACTATAATTACATTGACCTCCCTTGTATTTTTAATTGTGAAAAGGCCCATGTTTTTTAAAACTAAACTTCAATCACATTTCTTACAAACTAAAACCGTTAAATCAATTAAATGAATTTTAAATATAATTTAGAAAAGTTTTGTATTTCTGCATTTATCCTCCTTTAAAAATAAAAATCTCCTTTTCTTATCCATATGGGTTTAAAAATAATAGAAATTTTTTTAATCAAAATTCAATAATAAACCAAAATATGAAAATGTAACAATATTGCAAGGTTCAATATACCAATCAAATAAACATAAGATATTTATTGCAATAATTGTTTTTGATTGATATAGGGAAATAAATTTAGCATATATATTTTTATTTAATTTAAAAATACATTTAGCGTGTTAAGACATTTAAAAAGAAAGTGTATTTAATGTTGGATATTTATGGCAATAATATTTTTGGATTGTTATATGGCAATAAATTTAGTATATAAATATTGAAAATTTAATTTAAAAATACATTTAATATGTTGAGACATTTAATATGCAAGTGTATTTAATGTTAGATATCACAAAGCACACTTATTAAGACTTTTGTTAATGAATGCAAAAAAAAAAAAAAAAATGAAAAGATTGCATTGTTGGCCATTGATGTTTACTAAAATTACATTGACCTCCCTTGTATTTTTAATTATAAAAAGATCCGTGTTTTTTAAAACTAAACTACAATCACATTTCTTGCAACCTAAAACCATTAAATGAATTTTAAAAATAATTTAGAAAAGTTTTGTATTTCTGTAGTTATCCTCCTTTTCTTATCCATATGGGTTTAAAAATAAAAGAAAAATTTTTAATCAAAATTTAATAATAAACAAAAATATGAAAATGTATCAATATTACAGATTCAATATACCAATCAAATAAACATAAGATATTTATTGCATTAATTGTTTTTGATTATATAGGGAAATATATTTAGCATATATATATATTAAAATTTTAATTTAAAAAGACATTTAGCTTGTTAAGACATTTAAAAAGGAAGTGTATTTAATGTTAGATATTTATGGCAATAATTTTTTTGGATTGTTATATGGCAATAAATTTAGTATATAAATATTGAAAATTTAATTTAAAAATACATTTAATATGTTAAGACATTTAATAGGTAAGTGTATTTAATGTTAGATATTACAAAACACATTTGTTAAGACATTTGTTAGTGAATGCCAAAAATAAAAAATGAAAAAAATTGCACTATCTACCATTGATGTTTACTGAAATTACATTAACCTCCCTTGTATTTGTAATTGTAAAAAGACCTCTGTTTTATTAAATAAACTTCAATCACATTTCTTGCAACTTAAAACCTTTAAATCAATTAAATGAATTTTAAATATAATTTTTGTATTTATGTGTTTATCCTCTTTTACAAATGAAAATCCTATTTTCGTATCCATATGGATTTAAATTGTTTAAATTTGCAATTTTTAGTAGTTTAAAATTATGCATAAAATATAAGCTTATAGATCATATAGTAAATAATATTTGATTGACACAAAATTTGACATATGTATTAAGAGCATAAAGAACATGCAATTCAACGGTTAGATTTTTAAAATATGTAGTAATGTTTATTTTATTGATTAAAGTTGTAGCTTTAGGCTACAACCAATTTTGTAGTTAAACTTTGTCCTAATAAGCAAGTGTATTTAATGTTGGATTTTATCACAATAATTTTTTTGATTGATATATGGAAATAATATGTGAATATAAATATTAAAAATTTAATTTAGAAATACATATAATGTGCTAAGACATTTAATATAAATTGTATTTGATGTTGGATATTACAAAGCACATTTGCTAAGACATTTTTTAATCAATGTCAAAAAATAAAAATAAAAAATTACGTCATCTGCCATTTATGTTTACTAAAATCACATTGACCTCCCCTGTATTTCTAATTGTAAAAAGACCCCTGTTTTTACCACAATCACTTTTCTTGCAACTTATATCCGTTAAATCAATTAAAGGAATTTTAAATATAATTTAGAATTTTTTTTTATTTAACCATTTATCCTCATTTACAAAATGAAAATCCCATAATCTTATCCATATGGGTTTAATAATATAAGGATATTGTTTAATCAAAATTCAATAACAAACCAAAATATGAAAATATATCAATATTGCAAGATTCAATGTATCTATAATGGGAAAGTCAGTATAATTTCAATAAATCTTAGGGGAGGTTAGTGCAATTTTTCTAATGTAAATTTATGGTGCATTTATTATGTCTACCAATCATTTAATATTTGAATATGCATTGTAAATGTACAATGACAATTTCTAGTTATAAATAAGAAAGTAAATGTATTTCAAGTGTAACCAAATATATTTTTTGAGCAGTAGAAAAATGAATCAAATGATCATAGCCAAACTTTATTCTTTTGTGTTTATCCTTCTCTTAGCCTTTGGCCAAAGTACTTCTTCTATGTCAACAAACGACTTTTTAACTCGCTTTGTAAGAATTGTCAACCATCTCATCAACCATCCCCTTACCTATCATTGTAAATCTGCGGATAATGATTTAGGCATTAGAACTCTTCAACCCAATGGAGAGTGGGAATTCTCTTTTGATGATGCTACTTTTAAGCAAACAGATTTCTACTGCTATTTTTTTAATGAACACTTCTATGCTGCTTTTGACGTGTTTGTAGAAGATGGTAAGTTTGAAGACAAATGTGGTGGGGACCATTGCATTTGGACAGCACAATATGACGGATTCTACTTATATAATATGCATTTGGGTCAAAATGTGAAGTTGCATAATTGGACCACTCAATATTAAGGTGGTGAAACGTTTATGGATCAAAATAACTGAAATTGATGATTTCATGAGGGGAATTTTATATGGATTTTTCTATATTAAGCTTGTCTTATATTTGCACTAATTACTTTGTCTTACATTAATAAATGTGTATTTTTAATTTTTTAGCATTAAATATACTTGCGTATAAAATGTACTCATAATAAATTATAGGCAAAAATGCAATTTACACCTGCATAGATCTTGTGACTGTCCTATCCTGTCCACCAACTCAAACAATTCTTAGGTGGTAGTAGGTGGGCCCTATAGTCAATCCCACCATGGAGTTCACCTTTATGTGGAAGCCCAGAGCTCTATTTCGAAACTAAAATTTTTATTTTCGTTTCCTCCAACTTCATACAATTGTCTTACATGACAGATTATGAACAGTAAAAAAAAAATAATGGGTTTATATAATAGATTGGTTGAAGGTCAATCACAGTTTGCCATTTAAAAAAAATTATGGTATTTATTTATTTGTTTTTATTTATTTATTATTAGAATAGTATGGTAATTGAAGAGACTTCCACAACTCTTCAAAGCTCACTGCACAACCTCTCCTCTCTGTGTTGTATTGGCTTTACTTTTTTGTATTTTTGACCACATTCTTATAGTTTTACCTAATCTCTTTCACCACTTTCAGCAGGGATGGAGCCGCTTGGCTATGGCCCCCCCAAAATTTTTCAAATTTCCCCTAGAGTATATTAAAAAATGAAATGGGCCCCACAAAAATTAATCTCTGGCCCCCCAAATTATTTTCAACAATTCTTCAAGAGTTCTAGTCTAATACAACTTCAAATAAAACAAAAATCTCAGTCCACATCCAACCCCACCAACCAGCCCCAAATCCCTAATCAAACAAAATTCTTCTCCTCTAAACTAAAAATACTTCCAGCCCAACCCAACCCCAAATCTGAAATACCTAATCAAACAAAACAAAAGGCATCTTCAATCCTCATTGTCTAGAAAAAAAAATGATCTACTTTGTCACGACTTTGCCTTAGTTTTTTCCCTTCTCAGTTCACGCCTCCAATAGTGTCACGCCTCTGCCTTAGAAACAATCTACTTGCGGACTCGCTGTGACGCTGCAACCTCCCCTAGCCCACTATCCAAGCCTTCATCGCCCCAACCTCAAGCCCTCACCTCAATTCCTTAAGGTATCTCATTCAATCATTCTCATCTTAGTTCTCTACTTGACTTCTCTCTCTTTTTCTCTACAATTGACTAAATACTGAATAGTAGAATAGAAATATCAAATATGTGTATGTGATATCCCTTTGCCAGCAAAGCAATTTATGCTTATTTGACTTTGTATTTTTGTGTTTATTGTTATTGACTTATTGTATTCTTTATTCTTGACTCACTGACTCTGTGACCCAGCCTTTTGGCTTTTGTGTTGTTTGTCTCTTGAGTGGGGGCCGGCCAGGTGGGACTTGCATTGTGTAGTTGGGTAGTAAAGTAAGTAAATTCTAAATGAAAAAAAAAAAAAAAAAAACTATATTGTTAATTTATTTTGTTTAGATTGATTTGTTTATTTAATTTTTTTATCCTAAAAGGTCATTACTTAACTAAAGGTGTATTTATATTATAATTCATGTAAGAATGAATTTTATATGATAATTTATTATATCTCTCTCTCAAGTTAGTTTATCATTTTTTTTTAATTGATTTTTTTTTTTGGGGGTTTGAAATTAGGTGCCAAATAATGAGTAAATGACAAACACTTGATGCATTCTTTAAGAAAAAAGATATTAGTCATTCAGAATTTAGGACATCTATAGAAACAAATGTTGATATTTCAATGCCTAATGAGTGTTCCTCCAAATGTTCAAGAATTCAATCTAAAGGGATAGACTGTAATTCATTACTTAACTAAATGTGTATTTATATTATAATTCATGTAAGAATGAATTTTATATGATAATTTATTATATCTTTCTCTCAAGTTAGTTTATCATTTTTTCTGAATTGATTTTTTTTTTTTTGGGGGGGTTTGAAATTAGGTGCCAAATAATGAGTAAATGACAAACACTTGATGCATTCTTTAAGAAAAAAAGATATTAGTCATTCAGAACTTAGGACATCTATAGAAACAAATGTTGATACTTCAATGCCTAATGAGTGTTCCTCCAAACGTTCAAGAATTCAATCTAAAGGGATAAACCGTAATACAGGATCACGTAAACAAATATATGAATTCCCTGTCAATGAACAAGATGAAATTCAACATGCTTCTCATAGTCGGTCCATATCAACCTAGAAACATATAGTATCCATATAAAGGACCAAAAAATCATCGTCGTAGTTTTCAATCTTCGTGGTTTGAATCACATTCAAATTGGTTGGAATACTCACCTTCAACAGATGCAATCTGTTGTCTACCTTCCGACCTTTTTGGTAAGAAACCAACAAATCATCTTGGATTAGATGCATTCACTGAAACAGGTTTTAGTAATTGGGAAAAGGTGAATGATGGAATGAATTGTTCTTTAATTGGTCATGAGGGGAAAGATCCAAATACACCACATAAAATTGCTGTGAAATGTTGTGAGAATCTAAGGAATTATTCAGGACATATTGACAAGCTAGTTGAGAAAAAACATCCGAAGAAATAGAGAATAATCGATTGCGGCTCAAGACCTCAATAGAGTGTGCTCGATGGCTAGCATTCCAAGCTTGTGCTTTTAGAGGTCATGATGATAGCCTTGATTCAAAAAATTGAGGTAACTTTATTGAATTGATAAAACACACATCAACTTTCAATGAAAATGTAGCTAGAGCTATCTTGGAAAATGCTCCATAGAATGCCAAATATATGTCACCCATAATTCAAAAGGAGATTTTGCATATTCTAGCTTGTAAAGTGTGATATGCTATTCGTGATGAAATTGGGGATGCAAAATTTTGAATTTTAGTTGATGAAGCTCAAGATGAGTTGAAGAGAGAGCAAATGACCATTATTTTGAGGTTTGTTGATAAAGAAGGTTTCATTAAAGGGTTTTTCTTTCATGTTGTGCATGTTAGAGACACTACTGCATTGACCTTAAAGAATGAGATATGTGTTGTCCTTTCTCGTTACAACTTCCACATTGAAAATATTCAAGGTCGATATGATTAGGCTAGTAACATGCGTGGTGAACTGAAGGGATTACAAGCTCTGTTTCTTAAAGATTGCCCATATGCTTATTATGTTCATTGCAATAAATATCTTATATTTATGTGATGGGAGATATTGAATTTTGTAATATTGATACATTTTCATATTTGAATAATGTAGCACTTCTTTTTTCATAATACCTTTAGTTTTAGTTGTGGATGATTTTAGTATGATATTTTATTTTAACCTATAAAGAATTAACATATCAACAATTGTAAAAATATTGTGATAATTTATTGTGTTAACTAACAGCTTTATATATAAAAATAAATAAATAAATAAAATAATAGAGTGGACAGGACGATATTACCCCGAACAAAAAAAAGCAGAGAAAAAGAAAAGAAAGCAACAACAGTGCAGAGGTTGAAACCAAACTGTAGCTACAGTGCCAATTGAACCAACCAAATTGGCATTGTAGCAACTGTTCAAACTTGAAAAAAAAAAAAAAAAAAAAAAAAGAAGAAGAAGAAGAAGAAGAAGAAGAAGAAGAAGATAAAAGGGACTCAATAAACTAAATGTGTGCTGTAGGGGCATTGGTGCTTTTTATATAGCTTAAAAAAAAAGGACTCAATAAACCAAATGTGTACTGTAGGGGCATTGGTGCTTTTTATATAGCTAATAGAAATACCTGAGTATTGAGGTGGAATTCATTGTTGAGGTGGATGTTCAAGTTGCACTCACTTTGATCATGGATAAATCCCAATGTATTAATAATTCTCACCATTAAGTGTTGTAAATTACGATATTTAACTGTATTCATGATGAATGAATTCAGTACATGTACGGTTGCCCATGCACATAAAAAAAAGAAGAAGCAGGAAATCATTGTGCAGATTATCTATTTGGTGAGCTTATTTTCACCTCGAGCGAATATACTACCAACAAATAAATAAAATAAGCTAATAAAGACAGACTCATCCAAACACACATAGAAGGCTTGATACTTCATACTTGATAGTCCCTTTTTTGTTCTTTTTCTTTTACTGAATAGTTAGACAGTGGAGGAGGTGGGTTGATAGATCCCTCTTGTTATGTACCAAACCTTTCCTTCACTGTAAGCTAATTATTAGCAAATGACAGGGGTGCAATATACCCAAACTATTTTCATTTTGTACTTGAGTTTTGTTAATTGAATGCGCTCCCCAAAAAACAAAAAAAACCTTAATCATTATTATCCCCTTATCCTTTTGTTTGGGGTATGAGATGCCTTACCAAACTCATCAGAGTATAGTTGGCGCACATTTTGTCATAAACTACAACAGAACGCTAAACAACACAACAGAAATTTACTGATAGACTTGTGAAGAGAAGCTGAATAACTAATGCTGTTTAAAATATACCATTCAGTCTCAAATAGAACTACAAGTTTCAGTTTTGCTGCAGCCGCAAATTTTTGACATCTCTAAAACTATAATTTTGTGGCCTATAATGGTGACTCAATCAAAAAATAATAATTCCCCTATCCTTAACTTCTATGAAGACTTATAAATATCGCCATGGGAAAAGAATGAAACAAAAATGGATAAAAGGGGAAAAAATCAGGTTAGTTTCAAGTCAAAATGGACTCTAACCAGTCTGACGTGTATTCATAAGCTACAAATGTTACAGCAGCAGCTGGTGCAGCTTTGACTGTTGATGGGACTATGCCCTTATAAAGACCAGCCCAACCCTCCATCTGTAAGATTTGGCGTAGAGCATGAAACATATTTTTATAAGCACGATGCTCAACTCGAGCTCCATATCTAGGGTGTCTCGGTAGTCCTTCAATCTGCATTAGCCCAAACAAGTAATATTGTCACATTCAAGTTGGTTAGGAGGAAAAAAACCAGATATTAACCATTTCAGATTCCAACCCCCCCCCCCCCCCCACCTTTTCTATTCTCATATCCCCTTAGAGATTGCTAGACAGAAATCTTAATTAAATGTAAATGATCTTAAAAATCTAAAGACAAAGCAACAAAAGAAACTAAAGTGAATAAATGAATCTAAGAAGCAAACACAAGAATATATATTAAAAAACGCCTCCTAAGCCCGTTAATGTTGACACAGAAGAGTAAGCGAAATTTTGGTTCTGAAGTAACAGTAAAACCAATCTTATCCAGGAGACTACTGGAATAATGTCGTTGTTGTGGTTTGTTACATTTGAATAAGAAGCTAACAGACCTCTCACAAGGAGATGTAAAGGGATACAAGTACCAATCAGTGGGAACATGCTTGTCATTGTAATTAATAGTTACATCGGAGTTTTGAGTAAACTGTGAGAATTTGCATGAGATACAACACCTTAGCCTCAGGTCAAAATGAATTTCTAAAAAATTTGTGTTAGTATGACTATGCTAGAGTGCAGATTTTATATAGGCAAGAGATCTACCTGGAATCTTTTTTTTACCACATCAAGTGGATGACAGACAAGTTTGGCGCATGTCCCGGCTGCCAAACCACAGAGGAGAAGTTGAAAGCTTGTAATTCCATCTTCAGTATAATTTAAGCCTGAGTTAGAAGCTCTAATCCTGTTCCAGGCCTACAATGTATGAAGTAAAACATATCAGGTTAAGAACAAATTCCTACACCATCAACTTTTTTTTAATTGCTAACTTTACACATACATCTAGTGGGTCTTGAACCCACGACATCACCCTCCTCCCATAATGTACTGGTTGAGCTATATAACTCATTGGCATCAACTTATATGAGTAAAAGGCATGATGGCTCTTTAAACTGGCCATATTAAAGTATACACACCCAAACTCTCAGATTTATAATCATATGCATGCTCTTTAACTAAGACACTATTATCTCAACGTATTAGATAGACAGTGCCACCAGATACAGTCCTGATTCCTTGGTTCCTCATTCTCAATTAAGAAAATACCATCAAACCCTAAATTTTGAGCGAAGAAGATCTCAATAGAAAAGAGGACTAGAATCTTACCAAAGTCCAGCGCTTAAATGTATCAAAGGTACCAAATTGCAAACCAGCATAAGGAATAATCTCAACCAGTGTTGGTGACAATCCAGCATACAACCCTCGGAAGCCACGAGCTCTAACTATGTCAACAAATGCAGACCTCATGGTTGGATACACCTAAATGTAGGTACAATTAATAAATAAGTTAAATGGCCTATTCACGAACTATTGTTTTTGCATAAAGCAAGTATCAAAATGTGGTGAGCAATATATGGGCATTTCAAAGAATGGACAAAATGTCAAAATTACATACTTCTTTGTAATAAGCTCAGTGAGAGAGAGAGAGAGAAAGAGTTCTATACTAAAGACCAGCATGATAAAATAGAAAAAAACACCCACATTATTATGCTGCCAACTTTTGCAAGAACCAAATGCCTCAAAAGAGGCAAGAGAGGCCCATAATTCAAATATCCTACTGAACAACTTCTATAAACAGAGAAAAACACTGTGCCCCAATTCCCGCCCAAGCCAAGGCCAGCCCTAACCAAGTCTTAGGACCAAACCAAATCCTAGAAAGCTAAACCAAAGAACTCAACTATGAAATATATAAAATTACATTTACTTGTATGGTTTATGACCACTTCAGAATTTCATGCAATGCACTTGCACAATATTCTCTTGTCAAGGTGACTGGTGCTACAAAGATTACATTAAATGGCTAGGACACGGTCACCCAAGACTGTCATTCTGTCACGTCTACCCAAGGCTTGTTAACACAAGGTACATTCTATCCATATGTGGGGAATATTGCATGTCAAAACCCAAAGTGGTCACAGATAATGTGTGTATTCTTTTTGTCCTTTTTTTTTTTTTTTTCTTTTTGATAGGTAAAGAAAAATATTTTCTTTTCAATCCACTCTTATTCTGAATAAAATCTAAGAAGCACTTTTATTAATGGTAAAGCCATGAAGAATGCACAACCCCAAGGGCTAGTACAATTGGCTAGGACCACGCCTCATGAAGCGGAGGTCACTAGCTCAAATCTCTTCTTCCCTCTTTTTTCCTTTCTTTTTTTTGGAATGTGTGTATATATATATTTAAAAAATCCATGAAAAATGCACAAGATTGATATAAAATTTTGCTAGTAACACAACACTTTGCACGTGCAAGAGTGTGTAAAAAATGATACAATGCAACAATGTTTTATGCATTGCATGACTTCAAAGATCACAGAATGGCCTCAAAACAGTCATATTATAAGCTGAAAGAAATTCAGTTTGAACACAAAATGAGATCACTTCATGCATGTAATTAAATTCTATACCTTCGGTTCACCCTGTGAAGCTAATATGGTTCGTAGAAGATCAAATGGATATGATCCAACAGTAGCTGCACACCCCGCCAATGCCCCACTGACATAGGACAGATACGGACTCAATTGAATGTGATCCTCTGCATGAAAGAAAAACAATCGGGCCAACACATTAGAGAATGAGAAACTGCAGAAAAATAAAGATTTGAAACAATAACACAATTTCTACTGAGTAAGTAAAGCTTTTATCACCTGTAAACTGGATACAGACTAGAAAGTTACATGATCAACACCATAAATAGAAACAGAGATATTTACCCAATGACATCATATTTGCAAGACAAATAAAACGAAGGGCCTAACATGAGATCAGATACAAACATTCCAAATAGATAGGAGCATGACTTTATTTTCACTGTATGGTAGGGAATAACTTGACCAATTGGCAACCATGCCCAAAAAAAGTTAGAGGGTAAGAAAAAATCAACACTACAGCCACTAAGGATATTGGAGCTCCCATCTGATCACGAAAGAATCCAAGAAGAATTTGAAAGATCAAACCATACTGAATTCATAAATCTGAGTTAATTTAACCACATATTACAAATCGTATCTTAATAATTACAATTAGCTTCTAAGTCATACCATCTCGTAGATTTGCATGTAATGAAATATACAAACATACAAAAATATATAAACATCTATATTTTGGACCAATTCAAGGAGAAGGTGCTCTCATACATACCTGACTTGGAAGAACCTGAAGCAAATGTTTTCAATTTGTGTAACACAGTAAATTGGATGGCAGTATATGGCATAACCATAAGTAAAGCTGGCACATTTCCACGCCAAAAACCCTGTCATATGCAATTAACTTAAATAAGCTACAGAAAAAAGTTAAATTCATTAAAACTAACTTAAAAATAAAAATCCAAAACAAACTTCCTTGAGTAGCATTAGTGTCTTGCAACAACTACTATCAGGCTTTATAATTTACAGGAAAATGTGATTTACCTTTACCACCAGAACATGTACATACATAAAGCAAGTCTCAATACTCAATATTGTATTTTTTACAAGGCTCAATGTATTTGCAGTATTATCTAGTTTGATGATTTTTGGAAATGAAAAGAATACAAAGGCTTGAAAGGCATTAAATCAGAACAACCAGTGTTAAACTGCCCTTCACATAAACAATGGTGTTTTTAAAATTTTAACCCATTGCTCAAGAATAAAATAGAATGACAGAAAAGAATACATGTGGCCGAACCTGACTAATCTATTGAAGATCCATAGCCGACCCCAAAAAATTTGGGACAAAGGCTTGGTTGCTGTTGTTGTTGGTCAACAAATTGCTGCATAAACCCAGTCACTTAGCAGCAAATCATGGGGATTGAGTATATTTATTGCACAAAACCTCAAACAAGCAGACCTATGTTATGAGATTTTTTAAAAAAATTGGTAAGAGATTGAATTGCCTATTGACCTAAATCTAAGTTTCCAACAGAAAGAACTAACACACAATATGGATCAAACTACAAAATTGAAACTAAATATATTGCCAACATAGATTTAGTCAAGAAAACATCTATTGGAGCAAAAGAAAAAAGTAAACAATGATAAACTACAAATTTATTCATCATACCGGTAATCCTTCCTCCCTTAATATATCCTTTGTTGCTTGAAACATTCCGGTGTATTTTGATGTTCCAGGCAAATTGCTCCGAAGCAAAGGCCAAGAGGATGTGGGCTCAAGTTGAACCTGTCAGCAGATATAAAAAACCTTTCACTTTATTTCACCACACAGACACATACCAAAGCTCTCAAAAGTAGCCACCCCCTTTGTCTTTCAAGGCGCAAATTTTATCCCATCCCACCACCAGACACTTAAAATCCTTCCCCTCTATCATCCCTGGAAGTTACAGTAACCCTTTCCCACTTGGAAAGCAACAAAAAAAGGCACACCTAATAGTAAGTCCCAGCATGTCAAATAGTTGGAGCCCTTGTCTTTTTAATTTTTTTTTATCAATATCATACCCAGTTCAGATTTTCAAGGTCTAACTCTAACCACAAAGAAAATGAAATTTTGGAATACAAATTCCATTAACATTATAATCCACTTTTATTTTATTGGTAACTTACAACCGCACCCAGTATTTTTTAAACCCACGACCTCACCTTGAACCCACACTTATGAGAGGAGGAAGTGCCTTTTGAGCTAAGGCTCATTCACTATAACACACAAAACTTGTCATAAATACGTGATCATTTTTTTTTTAGTTACAATGGGGGTGGGAGGATAACCTAAATATCTCCACCGGAAACACCAAGAAGTGCTAGTTGAGCTACAAAGCTCTTTGCCTTTGCAACTCAGTGGCATTGCCAAGTTCTCCCATGAAGGAGAATCTAGGTTTGAGCTCCCTCCCCCACTCGTTGTAAGCCAAAAAAAAACTTAGCAGTCATACCAATAAGTTGAATAGCTACTAAATATGTAAGTGTGCTAAGTTCCAAAATTGTGCCAAGAGACTTGTAACTCAACTGACACTTCTTGATATTTCCGATAGTGACAAAAACATTTAGGGCCCATTTGGTAATATTGTTTTAATAACGTTGTTTAAATCCGACAGTGACAGAAACATCTAGGGCCCATTTGGTAATATTGTTCTAATAACGTTGTTTAAATGTTGTAGGAATACGTGTGGGTAAAAAGCGTTGTAAAAATACGTGTGGGTAAAAAGCGTTGTAAAAATACGTATTGTTAAACAACGAAAACTATTAAACAACACTAACAAACAGGCCTAGTGTTCAAATCTCCCCTTTCCCAACTATGCCATTACAAATAAATTTAATAATAAATTTTTTTATTATTATTATTTCAAATTCCAACATTGTATTTCAAGAATGCATTTAACTACACAAAAACAAATGGAACCAAAACAAAATAAGACCTGAAATCTGATCTTAATTACGTCCAACGGAGACGTAACCGTCCGCGAAATACCGCCGGCAATCGCCCCCGCCGTCGAATCTATCACCGCCCGTTTCAGCTGACTCGGCTCTTCCATTTCCCAATCAAAACCCTCCTCCTCCTCCTCCTCCTCCTCCTCCTTTTCAGCTCAATCTATAACCCTAACAAACAAAATTCATTTTCATAAAACGTTAAACAGCCATTCAGCAAGCAAACAAATAAACACACACATATAATCCTTAAATCTCCTACCTATACATCAAATTAGGGTTTCGACGATAAAAAAAGATGAAGTTCGAGGATCAAAGATTCAAAAACGAGTAAAAGAGAGAGAGGTACCTAGAAAGAGCCGCCATTGAAGATATTCTAGAGAGAGAGAGAGAGAGAGAGAGGCACGGTTAACGGAGCAGAGAGAATCTGTGAGGACCGAGGAGCGAGTTTTGGGTTTTGGGGATTTATATATATATGGAGAGATTTGTGGGATGGATTGATATATATATATGTGACCAAAACAAACAGAATGAGAGAAACTATGTACGGTATGATCTTTGTCCCAATATAGAGTTTTTGGCTACTTTTAAATCTAATCTAATATTTTTTTCTTTTGGTTTGTTTAAAGAAAGCAAAAGATTTTGCTTTAATTATTTGACTAATGATTCTCGGGTCAACTTTTATTACCAAAAGAAGTTTGTTTTACTTTGAATGGAGGAACTTTTTTTTGGTTTAAACTTTAAATGTGGACATTGTCCATTTGGCTTTCCCAAAAGAAAAACAAAAAATTTAAAAAAAATAACCCGCTTTCCAAAACAAAAAAAAAAAAAAACAAAAACAAAAACAAAAAAAGAAAAAGAAAAAAACAAATAGTGCATGTAAGGTTTTTTTTTTAATTATTATTTATTTGTATCGGCTAAAATGCAAAACTTATTATTTATATTTCACCAAAATTCATTTCAATTAGAAAAAACAGTGGGTTAATTCTACATTAGAAAATAAGTGTGAGTTAAAGAGATTTAAAAGTTGTACTGTTTATTCAAATGTTAGACCATTTTGGATAGAAAATTATTGAATACTCTAGGAGTACTATAAATGCGTACTCGCTCCTCTCACATGAATTATGGGTCCCACCATAAATTTAATTAGTGGAACTCTCATTATGTAAAAGTAGGAAGTATGCATTTACGGGTACTCCAAGAGTACTCAATAATTACCCCTTTTGGATATACTCTTTAAGACCTTCTCCCTTCTCCCCGTGTATATGTTAACAAATATTTAAAACATGTGCTATGCACTCAAGAGTTAGGTCATTTTGGATATACATCATTGTCAGTTTCTTTAAGACATTCTCCCTTCTCCCCGTGTGTGTGTTAAAAAATACTTAGTATTCTAAAAAAAAAAAAAATAGTTCTCTAACTTTGCATTCGTTCATTTCAGTCCACTAACTTTTAAGTTTATTTAATTAAGGCTTTTCCATCAACTTTTGTTATATGTTATGGTTAATTTACAATTTTTTAAATTTTTCTTTAAAATTTTCAAATAAAAAAGATTCAATTAATGATTAAAAAGTATTTTCTAGATTTTTTTTTTCAAAATTTTTTAACAAAAGTTGATATAAATGCCTTAATTGAATAAATATAAAACTTAGAAAGTGGGTTTTGCATTTTAGCCTTATTTATATTTACATATTTTTCTCACCTTTTATCAAAAGATAAATAAATAATTTATTTTTAAAATCCTAACTTATTTCTTTTTGTCACACATTTCAATGAGATTGTTATGAAAATTTTCATAGATTTTGTTGTGTTTATAAACTTTATCAAAATTTAAAAGAGCATTACAACTAGTTAAGATATGATTCAAAATCAAGATATTTCGCTAAAAGATGAGGGTAATCACTTTAGATGAAAGAGATGAGGGGAAATCGCTTAAGATAGTTTGGTTATTTTCAGAGGAGAGCAATTACTACACCAGTGAGAAAGAGTAAGTTGATCCAAGTTGGGGGACTAAAAAAAGATAAAGAAATAAAAAAATTTACATTAGTAGAAATAATAAAAAATGATATGTCAATTAAAGAAGTATGGTAATAAAAATAAGGAATGTTAACGGATGCCTGAAGGCATTTGTTAATAAACTATTTTAAGAAAGTTTTTATAAGAAAAAAAAAATTAATATTTTGACAAATTTTTCAATTTTCCATAAAAATTTGTGTCAACAATTTCTTGAAATTGTTTGTTAACAATTGCCCACACTGTTAACATGATCCTAAAAATAACCCTTAACTAATCTGTCAAGAAATTATAGTTGATCCCAATATCTTGAGGATATTGTTGTTGTTGTACAACTAGTTAAGGAAAATTAAAATCCACCCTACTTTATATAAATGTTTTAAATTCTTTCTCCACCCCAATAGTCAGAAAAGGAAAGTTCGTTTTTTGTTCATCAAAAAAAAAAAAAAAAAGGGAAAGTTCGTTTTCTTTTTTTGGTTAAATTTTCTTGGTAAAAGAACAATTAATTAGAATTAAAGGTAAAAGAAACTAGTACTATAAAGATTATCGCCATTGCCCTACCTCAATTTAATTATCGCTATCTGTCCCACAGCCTTTTATTTTACTCTATAAATATATATATATATATATATGTATATATATATTTTATATTCTTTACGGAACAAAGGAAAGGCTATTTTAAGGGTAGAGCTTGAGTGCCACTGGACACGTTGCGATTCGGACACATGTTAGACACGTGTCCGTATCCTAACGTATCCAGTGACCACTGGACACAAGCCATACACCTATTTTAATTCTCAAAGAAAATTAAGGACATAAAAAATGATTCTATTAAGAAGACCAGGCCATAGAAACAGGGACAGTAATTGCTCTGTGGACCACATTTCTTCATATGTGAGTTCTATCTTGTTCACGCGTTTTGAATGTGAGAAATCCAAGATCCATTAATATGAAAACGAATGAATTTAACATTTCATAATAATAATAATAATAATTATTATTATTATTTTATTATTAAGTATGTAAATCTGGAGATTTCATGTTTAATTCATCACGCCAAAAACTTTGAGCTGGTTGGCAGTTTCTAATATTTTTATGAGAACAAAATAGTCTCGCCAAAGACGCCAAAAGCTTTGAGCTGGTTGACACTTTCTAATATTTCTATGAGAATAAAATAGTCTCGTCCAAAGATGAGATACCACTTCCTAATATATAGGGAAAAAAATGAAAGAAAAAAAAAACTCTTATCACAACAAAATTAAAACAAATTTGTAATTAGTTTTCAATGTCCAACAATACGTGGCTACGATTCCAACAATGATTGTTATTATTCTTGATTTAAAAAAAAAAAAAAAATGATTGATATTTGCTAGCCTCCCATTTGTGGCATTAGTTGACCATTTGTGATTTATCAAAGATCCATTAGTTTTATTTATTTATTTATTTTTGTTGAGAAACAAGATCGATTAGTTTAACTAACGTATTTTACAACATATTTTATTTTTTAATATTTTTTATAGTATTGGCTGAACCATTAATACTAGCCGAAATATGTGAAAAAATTATGATAAAGTCGTTACAAGCTGGTATTTTATCCAGTAGGTTTTAAAAAAATATTAGTATTGGTTTAATGGCCTTAACTGCCCTTGTAGAGCAATTCATCTTTCATCCAACTTTACCTGCAATACAACTAATGAAAATGCCCATTTGAGTCAGTGAATAAATTTTCATAATAATGTTTGTTTTTGATGTTTACAAAACTCTAACCTCTATAAAAATGATGAAATAGGTAACAGCGGCATAACGGAGTCGATCTCTGTTGGGTAAGGTAACATTTTCAAAGCATGTGTTGGCCACACAAAATTCCGGGTAGGTAATATGTGATTATCCTAATAAATTTGTAAAGATTAAAAGAAATCCATACTGAAGCCAAGATATAGAAAACATGAAGGTACAATCAAGGCTCCATTTCTTGATACTTCAAGTATTGTTGCTACTTCCAATATAAAAAAAAAAAGTATTGTTGCTACTTGCTAGCCTTTGAGATGAGGATCATTGCAGCAGGACCTACATGTATAATTCTCCTTTCTGAGATAGCTAGGCACTGTAAACATAATATATATTACATTACTAAAATCACATCTATAACTAATTAAAATACCATTGTCAGTCCCAAGCAAAGGTATTGGATATGGTGATTGTGGTGTCATTCTATATATAAAGAACAAAACATGTAAGCAACGTGTTTTTTAAAATCGTGGTGAGAATCTATAAAGAATAAACCATGCCAATACCACGTTAACGTTAAAGCTTACTTTTTAAAATTTGGGTCCAATAAAGTTGTATAAAAAAAAGTGGCTGATATTTATTGACCCTTCATCTTTGAAAGAAACTGTGACAAAAGTGCCTTACGGAGTGACTCATAGATGCAAAGTGGAGCACGATTCAGTTCAAGAAAGCTCTCTTTCTCTCTCCTTACAACAAGCCAGAAGGGGGTTTTAAATCCAAATTATTCCCATAGAAAGATCCATGCGCTTTTAGTTAGTAAAATATAGTACGTGTATGATACAAAAAATATACAAACGTGTATAATTCGGTCATTTCAAGAAAATATGTTTCAAAAATTTAGTAGAAAAATACGAAAATAGATAAATAACCGTACATGTATAGTACGTGTATAATACATTTATATTTAAAAAAAATGCTACAAAAAATACGGCAATATTTGTCAAATACTTTATTTTATAGATAGATACAATAGTCGTTCTATTATGTTTAATAGAAGATTATAAAGGATTTAATATGAAATAATCTACTGTATTTATATTGTATAATAAATATATATATATTTATATAAAATTGATTCAATAGAATGTAAAATTAAATCATAATAGATGAAAGAGATTTAAAAATGATAATAATAAAGCGTAAAAAGTAGATTGCACTCACAATAACAGTGGTGTTGGATGGCTAGATGCACGAGACAAAGCCTTAAAGGCACAATTAAAATTCTCCTAGTATAGTAGAATGGAGGATGGCTTTTTGTAAATAACCTTCACAATTTATATATAAATATATATATATATATAGGTGAAACTGAGAAAAACTCAAATTAGAATTTCAAAATAGAATTCCAATTTTGCGCCATGTGTTCTAAATTATTTATTTTTAAAGAGTTTTATTTCTTAATTTTAGAATTGAATGTGGGACCACATCATAAATATTCATCCAAGTAAGTTATTAAGTACAAAAACCAAAGAGTCTAGAATAAATGAATCATAAAAAAAAAAAGTGCTTAACAATAATTTTAAAAAAAATATGGACAATTTACATTTTATAACTAATAATATCCATACAAATTTTTTTAAAGAGTTAACAAAGTATAAAAATGACTATCAATTGTAAAATGTACTCCCCCCTAGATCGAGGGTTTTACATGGAGTCGCCACTTATTTAATTTAAAAGGAAAAATAAGAAAACCTTCAATAAAAAATACTTTTGTTGTATTAATGTATATGACAATTTACATCAAATTTTGTAACAAAAATTTACAATGCTTTTTTGTCCTAGATACAATCTAAGGAAAGTAAATTACATTGCTTTATTTCCTAGTTACATTCTAAAAAAGTAAAATTGTATATACAAGAGCATAGTCTAGAACCCTTGATCTTGGTTCAGAGGCTAATTTACGAGATGGGAAGGGATTAAGCACCCATCTCGCCCGGTAAAACCGGTCTCCTAGGTTAAGGTGGCCAATGTCATGTCATGTCAAACAAATACAAAGAATATGTCATATAAACATGTAATTTGCAGGAATTGTAAACAAATATGTGTTAGGGGAATTTGACATAAAGAGAAACAAAAAGTGAAACTTGTTAGATAACAATTTTAATGTAAAGAAAGCATAAGGTAATGACATGTTCATCCAAGAAATCAATGTAAACAAAAAATTCCTAGCCTAGACATGTTCATCTAAGCATGTGAAGGAAAACAAAAAAAGTTGTCATGTTATTTGTCACCAACATAATTGCAAAGATAAACAAATAAAAATAAAACATTTGAGCATATTTGATCATCCAAGCAATTATGAAAAGAAGTAAAGGAAAATCCCTAGACATGTTTATCTAGAGAAAATCAAAATCATGTTTGTTCAAGCATTTAAAAAAAGTAAAATAACTACCTAGACATGTTCATCTAAGTATTCAAGAAAAATTTGTGCTTTAACCTAGAAGTGTTCATCTAAGCATTCGAGAGAAAGTTGTGCTATAACCTAGAAGTGTTCATCTAAGCATTCAAGAGAAAATTGTGTATTAGCCTAGAAGTGTTCATCTAAGCATTCAAGAGAAAATTATGTATTACCTAGAAATGTTCATCTAAGCATGTAAGAGAAAATCAATAAGACATAGGCATGTTCAGTCAAGCATAGCATAAAAGAAGTGAATAATGATTTGTAAGCATTTATTCTAGCATGTATAAAAAATTAAAGAACACAATTAACTACTTACCAGCATAAATTAAAAGGGGGAAGTGATCACTTAAAGAGCTAGGGAGAAAGTAAGGAAGTACTAAGCTACAACCAAAATAGGAACAATGGTTGCACAACAACTTTTCTTTTCTGGTTTCTCCTTAGCTCTCCAGAGGGAATTCCCGGTCTAGAAAATGGAAGAGGTCTTCTCTCTTTATAGGGGAAGGGATGGCTTAGCTTTAAAGCTAAGTTATTAGCTTTCTTCTGAAGCTAAGGGAGGAGGTAACCTGTTTAAATGAGCTGGAACGGATTTGGTGCTGATCCCCATTTGAATTTTGAAATGAAGTTGAAGATGATGCTGCACCTGCTTCATATTTTGGCTCTAACTTTCGACTCAAAATTCCAATTGCTTCAAGATTGGTGTTTTTTGAAAGGAAATTTAATTATCTACAACTTTTTCAGAAATAGAGAAAACCAAATTTCAACGTTTTCCGGGCCAAAAATTCGTTTCAAATTGCTACTGAAAATAATAACGTTTTTTGAGCATTTTTGAATTTTTCACAGGATATATCTGTTTCTCTATCCAATTTATTTTTCAAAAAAAAAAAACTTTCTTCTGAAGCAAAGGGAAAGGATAAGTCTATTAGATAGGCTTGAACAGATTTGATGTTGATCCCCATTTGAAATTTTGAGAGAAAACTGAAGATAATGCTGAATTTGTGTTATCTTCTGCACCTGTTTCGTATTTGGCCATAACTTTCTGCTCAAAATTTCAATTGATTCGGGATTGATGTTTTTTGAAAGGAAATTCAATTCTTTATAACTTTTAAAGAAATAGAGAAAATCAAATTTCAACGTTTTCCAGGCCAAAAATGCGATTCAAGTTGCTGCTGAAGATAATGACGTTCTTGCATTTTTTGAATTTTTCCTATCTCCAAATTTTTTCGAAAGAGCAAATAAGATGCCCTAAAGGAAATTTTTATTTTTATTTTTTATTTTTTTAAAAATGAAATAAAAATGAAATCCAATCAAAAATCACATTTAATTAATTTTAAATTAATTCTTGTGAGAACCAATCAAAATTAAGTGTTTAAGATAGGACGTGATCGGGCCCATCGTGTAAGTGAGCCATGATCATTGAAAATTGTTTGTATGATAACTTTTGATCAGGTGGTCCAATCAAAACCCATGACATACCATTATGATCTTTAGAGCATCAAGATTTGTTTTGTATCACAAATTTGAAGATCTACTGGTTGGTTAAATGCAAGTTGTAAAATTGAGTGTCTACATCAATAGTATTAAAATTATATATATATATATAGGAATTGAGATTAAATTCTATAAAAACGTGGTGTAAAACCCATGTTTTACCCCTCCAATCTCAACATGTCATATCATCTTATCACATATTTAAGAATAAACACAATCACACTCAATCAATTCTAATACTCATATATAAAACCAACCAAATTGGGAATTTATTGAGATGTTATTAGGTGGGGTAGGATGTATTGAATTTTAAGTAAAATGCTGATGTGACAATCACTTATTGGATGGTATAAAATATGAATTTTGCACCCCATCCTTATAGAATTTAATCTCATATGAATTATATTATGCATTTTATTGTATATCTTTAAGTGTATCCATGCATATGCATGAGGTTACAAGCTAGTTGAGTATAATAGGTATAGCCTATGCCTATATGTACACCTTAGGGTTTGGCAGTTTTTCGCAACTTTATTGTTATCTTTAATCAGTTTATCACAATATACTCTTCAGATATATTCAGATATGGATTAGGATCACGTGCAATAGCCCTAGCTATTACACCATGCAATAACTCTCATATCATTTTCACTTTTTCAAATTTTTTAACTTTTTTTTTAAACTCTCAACTTTTTTACTTTTTTTAATTTCCTTGATCCAATAGTTTTTAGCAAAAGTTAACTTTTTAACTTTTAATCTAAATAGGTCCTCAAAAAAAAAAAAAAAAAAAAAAACTTTTAATCTAAACTATTGAAAATGTATTGTATAGTGCAATAGCTAATTTTGGAAAGCATGAATACGACAGTTTGTTTGCCATGCCACTGTTGTGTTCATGTTAAACACCTACTGGACACGGGGTATGCATGGGACACGGCTACATGCGTGTTCCATTTTTTTTTTTTTTTAATTATCGGACACGGCAGGGACATGGGGTATACCGGAAAAAAAAAAATAAGGGGGGGGGGGGGGAAGATCTGTAGCCTTGCATCTTTGTTTTCCATCTTCAGGCTTTCTCATGCTTCTTCAGTTTCTCCCACGCTCTCTCTTCATCTTTCTTAACTTTCTCTCTCATTTTTTGTTTTTTAAAAAAAGATCTCTTTTTTTAAGAGTTGAGTGGCTAATTTATCTTCTTCTTTTTTAATTTTCAAATTTTTTTTTTAAAGTTGTGTGGTTGTTTACCTCTTCTTTTTCAATTTGAATTTTAAGTGGCCAGCTGTTAGCCACTTCCCATTACGTCTCTTCATTTCTTTTTTTCGATCCACACATAAGAATGATACTCAGATAATGGACTTTAATATACTTGAAACATGGGCTTAAACTATTGAAGTATATATATATATATATATATATATATATATAGACTTGCTCTTAGACTTTAATTAAATAAAATATTTATTATTTCTCTTAAATTGATATATGTTCAATAGTATATGAAAAATAAATGTTTAACCATATATAAAAATATATTTAATAAATTTTTTTTTTGGTAAACTGGAATATCATTAAAAACAAAACTAAAAGGAAACAAGCGTATTAGGACACAACCTGTTAGAATACAACCCTTAGCAGTCTGCCTCAAAACACCCAAGCAGGTCCACAGGCAGACATGAATAAATAACAAAGTCCGGAGATTGGTTTAGACCTATACTAGCTAATTTATCTGTGCACTTATTAGCTTTGTGATAGATGTGCCTGATGCAGAGATGAGGAATCCGACTAGCCAACTGCCTGCAATCATCAAACAGGGGGGAAACCATTGCGTTAGCATAGGATGGGTTTTTAAAGGCATCAACCAACGCCTTAGCGTCAAGTTCAACAATAACATCACTCAGGTTCATCTGGTTGCACAGCATAAGCCCATCATGCAGAGCCCAGACCTCTGCCATAAAGCTATTTGTGACTCCTATCCTTCTAGAAAAGCCAACAACCTAATTTCCTAGATTGTCTCTAATCAAACCACCTCCCCCTGCCACACCCAATGCTTTGCTAGCAGCACCATCCATGTTAAGTTCCATCCTTCCCTTTTCAGGCACTTCCCATCTAACCTGCTTCATAAACATCCTTTTGCAATTGATCGGGTGGTAAATGCAATGAATGAATTCTGGAGCTTGTATGGTTATCTACTTAACTAATGATGGGTTAAGTCTCTTATTATTGAACACGACCTGGTTACGTTGCTTCTAGATTGACCAAATGGCAATTGGGAAGAGAACGTTCCAGGGAATGCCTTTAGGATTATAAGTGGACTTCGAAATGGCATTAGACTTCAACCAGCTCCTCAAATCTTGGTCAAAGAAGGCATTGTTAGTTCTTTGCACTCCAAGTTGTTGCTAGATGGGTTGAACAGTGCGACAATCACGCAAGGCATGTGCAATTGTTTCTGCCTCCGAATGACAACGGGGGCAAGTATTATCAATAGGGATACCTCTTCTAGCCAGACACTCCTTCACCCCAATACTGTTGTGCATGCATCTCCGTATGAACATCTAAATTCTAGGCAGCGTGTGGAGTCTCCAAATCCATGTTTCCGAGAATAACTCTATGTTTCCTGGATTCGAGGCTAGAAGATATGCACTTTTCATGTCAAAACCACCCTTGGCCGAATGTTTCCAAGCCATTTTGTCCCCATTCCTAGCAACTAGAGGAGTAGGCACTGCTTGTATCACCTCTTTGATCTCAGGAGGAAAATCAAAGGGAATGGCTACCCAATTCCAACCAAAAGGAACTGTAGCATCATTGATGGTGAGATTTGAGGCTTCTTGGGTGAGAGGCCCTTGAATCATGGACCTGATTAGCCTAGGGTCTGACCACCAGTCATTCCAAAAGCTCAAAGGGCTATTATGCCCCGGGATCCACCTGATTCCTTGTTTGAATATATCTTCTCCTTTCTTCAATCCTTTCCAAGTGGATGAGCTTGGGAGCCTAGTTGTATTTCTAGAATTAATTTTCCGCTGAGTACAATATTTAAACTTAAGAACTTTGGCCCACATAGAGCTCTTTTCCGAATGGAATCTCCAATTGAGCTTCGCAAGGAGGGCCGTGTTTCTACCTTTGGCTGATTGAAGACCCAATCCTCCTACATCCTTAGGTTTGGTAACAACATCCCAATTAACCTAATGCATTTTCCTGACGTGGTCATTGGACCCCCATAGGAAGTTCCTATTGACACGGTCAATACCATCAAGAATTTTGTTGGGGAGGAGAGTGTTCTGCATAAGATAGCTAGGGATGGCGGAGGAGGAGGCCTGAACAAGTACCATTCTACCCGCCATTGATAGCAGATTCGCCTTCCAACTAGCGAGTTTTTTTTTCACTCGGTCTAGGACGAAGTCAAAATCATGCTTTCGAGTGCCAGGATGCTTTAGGGGAAAACCCAAGTACTTACCTAGGTTGGTTGTTGAATCAAAGCCAAGTAAGTTTGTCAGGTTATCCTTAAGGTCAGAATCTACATTTGGTGAGAAGAAAACATGGGTTTTAGAGGCACTAACTTTCTGCCCCGACTTAGCACAAAAATCCTAGAGCACGTCATTAATAGCATTGCAATTCTTTGTATTAACATTGGCAAAAAGGACCAAATCATTTGCAAAAAACAGATGTGAGAAAGTCGGGCCGCTCCTCGAGGCTTTAATAGGATTCCACAATCTGGCAGTCTCTTCAATTAAATACCCCAAATACTCCATGCACATGATAAAAATGTAAGGGAAATGGGGTCTCCTTGTCTTATACCTCTTGAGGGGGGAAAAGATTCAAGGCAACCCCCATTAAAAAGGACAGCTGTCAAAATTGATGTCACACAGCTCATGATGAGCTCAATAAGCTTCTGGGGGACGTTGAATTTAATTAGCATCTCTCTAATAAAGCTCCATTCAATCCTGTCATACGCCTTCTCTAAGTCGACCTTGATAGCCATGGCACCTTTACTCCCTTTTATTCTGCCTATGGTGTGAACTAACTCTTGCACAATGATGGCGTTGTCTGCCCCTCTCCTTCCTAGCACAAAGGCAGCCTGGTATGGAGAGATATGTGAGTCCAAATAAGGCCTGGGTCGGGTGACAATGATCTTGGAAATGATCTTGTAAACGAAGTTACATAGGCTAATAAGTCTATAATTCTCGATAGATTCCGGCCTTTAGATTTTAGGGATGAGAACTATATGGGTCTTATTAAGGTATTCTGGGACCTTCCTTGTAAGAAAAGCTTTTTCAACTTCCTCCCTCACTGAATCCCCCACAAGCAGCCAAAACCTTTGGAAAAACCCCGTATGAAGCCCGTCAGGGCCCGGAGCTTTATAGGGCTGCATGGACCAGAGCGCTTCCTTAATTTCGTCGGGGGTAATCATTGCATCTAAAGTAAGCTTAGCTTCTTCCGATAGTTGCACTTACCAATGGTCAATTGGAAAAGGGGTCCAGGACACCTCCGTTTGAGAGGTGGTGTATAAAGCAGCAAACCCCTTTCTAAAATGCTCCATGACTTCATTTTCCTCTGTTAACCACTCCCCCCCTTCATCCTTAACTGATGCAATATGATTACTCTTTCTTCTTGCAAGAGTGGATATGTGGTAGAAAGAGGTGTTGCGGTCCCCTTGTATCATCCAGTTCAGCGTGGACTTTAGCATCCATAAATCCCGCTCTTGATCCAGAATTTCTTCAAGATCTTTTTGCAGCTGACCTTCTAAGTTAATAAGGAAGGTATTAGGGTTGTTTGACAGCGCTTTTTGGGCCCCATAGATCCTGGCCATAACTTTTTTCTTCTTATGAAGGATGTTGCCAAAGTGGCATCTATTCCACATAGTAGCCTCTTTGAAAACCCCTCTATGGCTACAGCTAAGCTCCGACTTTTGCCCCAAGCCTTAGAGACAACATTGGGAAAGGATAAATCTGGCAGCCAAAACTCTTGAAATCTGAACGGCCTAGTGAGGTGCATTGCTTTGACCGGACAGGCTTCTAAAAGGATCTGACAATGGTCCAAGTGGCATCTGGGCAAGTGGGTAACCTTAACGTTCGGATAAAGAGCGCACCACTCTGGGTTCATAAAAACTCTATCAATCCTTTCCAGTATGAGATTGTTGATATCCCTTTTATTTGTCCAAGTATACCTAGGTATAGAGAACCCCAAATCAACCATACATCTGTCAAGACATTCTTTGAAAGCAAGAGAACGCCTAATAATGACTCCTCTGCCTCCAAATTTATCTTCATCAACTAAGGGCTCGTTAAAATCCCCTACCATGATCCATGGCATTCTTTGTGATTTTGCAACCTTGGTTAGATTATCCCATAATATACATCTCTCTTCACTCCTAGGACTAGCATAGATAGCAGAGAGTAGCCAAGTAAAATTTGAGGAGCGTACCTTAACTTTGACATGAATCTCTTGCTCAGTCTTTGCTAGTGCCTCCACTTCCACCTTGTTAGAGTTCCAAAGTAGCCGGAGCCCTCCGGCATACCCAATAGCATCTGTATGTACAGCTCTGTTGAACAGTAGACGGTCAGTAATCTCCTTTGCCGTACTGCCACCCAATTTGGTCTCTATGACTATCATGATTGCCGAGTCATGGTTATGCACAAGATCGTGAATGTGACCTTGAAAGGTAGGCTTCAGGGCTCCTCTACAATTCCAAGCAATAATATTCATGGCGAGTTAATGGTAAGGGGTGGCACTCATCATACGGCGAAAGTAGCTCCGCTTCCATCCTCAAAATCCATCCGGTCTTCTTCAGCATACTGGATTCTTGTCCTTTTCCTATAAACAGTGTCACACTTTGTTCCACAACTCCCATCTCCAGAACCCAAGCAAATGAGAGTGGATTGAAGTTTATCTCGCACAGGACTGGGCATATTACCTTCCTTACCTCCTCTGGCGATGGCTCGTCCATTGGAGGTAGCCACCATGGGTTTGGGATCAGCCCCCATGCTGGATCTGAGAGAGGCACAATGACCCATCTCGGTGTTAGGCGAAGCCGTGAACTCAAAGGTTGCGTCAGCGGTTTGGCTGGTTTCATTGAGGACAAAGTGAGCAAGCTTTGGTGAGGTAAATGAGAGGTGTGTGGGCTTGAAAGAAATTTCTCACCAAAAACTTGGTCTCAGCCCAATCCCCCGAATCTAGCCTGGACCCCTGCTTTGTGTAAAAACCCTCCACATGACTCATTCTGGTGTTGCGAGGGACCACCAACGGACACGTTAATCCCATCCATATTTTTAGGAATGTAGTGGGATGAAGAATTCTAGGTTAATGCACCTGCACCCTCCTTAGTTTGGCCTGGCCTTGGTCCTTTATGCCCGTTTTTTTTTCCTGCGCACTACCATCCAAGGACCGTACTGTCCTTCTTCATGCTCTGCCTCACTCACACTATGTGTGACCTTGCTGGCCACTGTACGACTATCGTCATGCATTTTGTGCATGCCCTCTGGTTGTCCCTGCTGTTCTTGCTGACCTTCCTCCGCCGTGGGTGGTGGTTCCGTGCCCTTTCGGATAGTGAATGGGCAACTTTCAACTTTATGTCCGACTCTACCACAGGAAAAACACAACCTATGGATGCCTTCATAAGTCACCCCCTGCTCGAATCGGTCAAAGAGGATGGAGTTGATTAAAGGTTTGTTAATACCAATCTAGATACACATTCTAGCGTACTTACCTCTGGCCTCCATAGCCGTCTGAGAATCAATTCTTAAAACCTTCCCAATGGAGTCCCCAATTTGTTTTAGAACCTCAGTTTCATATAGCTCAAAAGGAAGCTCATTAAGCCGAATCCATACCACAATAAGGGATACATTGGTCGTAGATGGCTTGAAAAAAGGTTCCCAAGGTCTCTAGGATAGGAAGTGTTCTTCGATGAACTAGGGACCCTTTTGAATCACGTTATCTAGGTCCTCCTTGGAGTAAAATCTTATGAGAAATAAACCGTAGGTAAGGTCTACGCAGTCCATTCTGCTTGTCGGTCTCCACAGCTGAAGCAGCTTGCTTTGCAAAAAGCTAAACCCTACAGTTCTTCCAACCAACTTAATAATAATGGCCTTTGACCAAGCCCCTATGATGTGCTTCTTAGTCTCTTTGGATAGCTTGATCGCCACGCTACCTGGACCAACAAGATCTCTGTTATCCACGATCTCTTCTTCTGCCTCCATATCCTCCTCCAACTGGTCAATCAGGTCGAAGGCTTCAGCATATGCACCCGGTATTTCCCCTATAAGTTTGTCTTTGAAGGAAGCTCTAGTTTGAGGGTCAGGGCAAAGATTGTCTATGGGAGGAAAGCCCTCCCTGACTGCACCATTGAACTCAGCATGGTGTATATCCTTTACCTTCTTATTGCTACGGGCTAGCTCTGCTTCCTCCTCTCTAGAGAGCGTTCGTGATTTCATGTCTCACACGCTAAGATTATATTTAATAATTAATTAATATATATATATCTCTCTACTATACCCATGTCTTACTTCTTCAAATATTGACATGTTCTTTTACCATATTTGTACCTATAGTTGCACCTGTATTTGTGCAAGTGCTTCCTAGGTTTCGTATTACAATTATCATCAATAGATTACATATCCTAAAAAGCCACCCTTGTGAGTGAGGCTTGGTGCAATGCCTTTTATGGTTGATACATATCAAGTATTTTTGAAGACTTTTAACTTGTAAGCATAGTTGGATCTGGCTGGTTGTGTTATTTTGTAGTTACATTGCATGTATATTCTGCTTGATTTTAGTTGTAATGAAGTTACTGAAAATCAAGAACCAAAACTATATATTTTTCAAAAGCTAATCATAAATAGGAATGTCTCTATAGGTAGTAATTTCAGTCATCCTTTACACTGGGTTGTGCCTTCTTTTCCTTTTCTTTTTTTTTTTTTTTTTTTTTGATGAAAAGATAAAAAATGGGTTGTGCCTTTTCCCTGGGTTGGAACCAAAACACATGGGTGCACTGGAAAATAGAGTTAATCACCACCCACACGTGAGTAATAAGGTTGTGGTACAAACTTCTAAAGCAAAAAATGCTTTTTTTTTTCTCTAACCATTCATAACTGAGTTTGATTGTTATGCTTATGCACTAAAGAGTAAAGAGTGAGTATCCGAACTGATCAGATATGTATTTTTTTCTTTTTGAAGTTTTTCTTGCTATATCCCTCCCAGGTCTCCCTTTAATGCTTGAAATGAGATTAAAAAAATATAGTTTTGAGTATTTTATATATAATATAGTTGTGTTTGGTGTTGTTAATGCTTACAATGTGGTGTGTTAGTAACATTGTCAATACAATAGTTTTTTTGTGGTTTATGTTGTCTAGTATAGATAAAAGGAATACAAATCATCTATACCACATTTTGTGTTTCGCTTTATGTTCCATCAATCACAATTTGTCACTTTTTTTTTTCATTTTAAACTTTGGTTATTTTATAAGGAAAGTTAAATAATAACATGGCAAGTTGTAATTGGTAGAACATAAAAAATGATACAGATGATTTGTATTCAGATACAAGAAGGTCAATTAAAGTATACTGGTGTGGTGCAAAACAACAGATTGCAACTTGGACTACTTACTTTGACTGCATAGTCATCCACCTTCGTGGTGAAATCAGATTGATCCTTAGAGCTAGACTTGAAGCAAATATACGAGACGTGGGGTTTGGCCCACTTCCTTGACTCACTAACTCACTGCATAGTCAAGGGCGATGATTTCACTTTTGTCTAAGATAATAAACCATTATAGGGTGTCCTTAGTGAGCATTGTTGGTACAGCAGTAATACCTTTCACCTCCCTCGAGTCGTGTTAGTGAGGTAACACTCACTTTAGCGGATTCTACTATGATCTCTAATGGTCAGTTTGGATAGAGGAGGAGGGAGGGAGAGTAAAGGAGAATTGAGTAGAGTTGGCCAGAAATTGATTCAACACTTGTGTTAATAGACCATGGCCAAAGAACTAACAAGTATGCTTATAGATAAGAGGTAGGAATAGAGCGCAATTGTTAGTTCTCCACTTCTTTGGCAATAGGCATTTTGACACTGAGTCTTGAACCTTGATCATCATTAATAACACCATATTGGTCACTTTAAATTTCATGTGAGTGACCAGGAGAAGAGTAAAGACTCTTAATTCCCAACTGTGAGCAAAATTCCTTGAATTGGTTGTTGTTGATCTGCTTCTTGTTGTCAAAGACTATCACATGTGAAACTCCAATTTTACATTTGATGGATTTCCATATAAAATCATTCATATTCTACCCAATTATTGTTACTAAGGGTTTTGTCCCTACTCACTTGGTGAAGTAGTTAATGGAAAGCCATTTTTTTTCTTTTTTCTTTTGTCAAACCTTCAACCATATCATTCATAATATTTTTTCTTTCAAAATAATGCTACAAACACAACATTTTTGAAAACATATGAGTGAGTTTTTTTTTTTTTTTTTCTTATTTGAACTATTACTAACATCACTTTATTATTTGCAGTTACCAACTCAACATATTGGTAGTTGGACATATTTTGCAAAAATTATGACTATAGAGTTATTGTTTCCTCTAACAAGAAAAAAAAAATGCATTTCTATATCCCTAACAATCTAAATGTAGTATGTAAAATGAAAAATAAAAGAGTTAGTAAGAAAAAGAAATTTGTACTTTAAATTAGTGTTTTTGTTATTTTTTAATATGAAAGAGGTCATTAACTAAAATTTAAAATTGTGGGAAAGTACACAAAAATCCCATGGTTTTTAAAAAAAAAAATTAAAAAATTAAAACATGATACCCCTTGAAGTTTTGAATTTTGAATGTAACAATTAACCACCTCTTGTATTAATTGCTTTATACCTAAACTACTAAATATTTGTGGAAACAGACATTTTTGCTTATACAATGACACGTGTTTATGTATATACAGAGTTTCAACATATGATGTCAAATTCTGATGATTGCGTTTTTTATCATTAGACCAAGACACCAAACGGTTTTTTGTACAGACGATTATTGAACTCCAAAATTTCTTATTCAACCATTAGAGACTTATGAATTGATCTAACTAGAAACCATCATGTTTATATTATTTTCATATGAAATAATATCAAAATTAATGGTTTACACATAAATCATAGTTATTATGTCTAGACATGGTTGATTAGATTTAAAGCACGTGCAAAGCACCCATAGATCACTATTAGAAAATATTTATTTCAAACAATAATATGATTGTATCACATATCCTTAAATTTAAGCTAATTTTCTCTATATCATTTCGATTAAAGATGGATTAAAAATACCAATAATTTATTCACAACTTTTAAAGAATTTGTCCTAAGTGAATTTTTTTGAGTAAAATCAAAAGTTTATAATCTGCATTTTGAAAATGAATATGTATCATTATATCTCTGCCAAAAAAAATTGAGTAGTCACTGCAATTAGAGTAAAGAAGATGAAAACAAACTCATATTCTTCTCATGTGGATAAAGTGTCAAATTTCAAACCACAAGTAGGCAACTTAAATTTTCAACAGGAAAAATGTTAAGCACATAGATCCAAAACACACACACACACTAAACAGGTCTAACCAATTTTATATTTCAAAAACAAGTCAAGACAGTTTAGTGAGCATACATTAACACATGTAAAACCTTGTGATGGCCAAATCACATTGTACCTGCACATGTACCAAAAGTAGGAAAGAATATTGCGTGTTGTGTGTGAAAAACATCGCAAGATTGCATAAGTGTATACATGTTATGACCATTTGAGATATGAGAAAATCACTTTAACTCACACACAATCATAACTGTTTGATGGGGACTATCACCTTCGAGGTACATCCTATAACTCCCACATCTCCTAGTGTACCACTTGCAATCATATATAAAGCATTTTTTTTTTTTTGCTTTTATTTTTCTTTGCATATTTTTCTTTTAAGCAAATCATGCATGGGCATATAAGAGAAAGAAAAGAAATACCCAATGATGTTAAGCTTTTGACATTCCAATTTTGCTATGCCGAAGCACATAAATGTCATTCATGATTAGCAGGCAACAGTGGTGAGATGGTTATTTATGCCTTTCTCTTAGGATTTTCTAGTCCTTCCCGTCAAAAAGAGTGATACGAGTGTTAAGTACAAGAGATAACTTAATCTTACTCATCACAAACAAGAGCCACAATGCTCACTTGCTTAGTTGTGCATAGAGATGCTCATCTAAGTTACAAAAGATACAAAATTTAGAAAATTTTGTTTCAATGACCATCCAAGGTACACAAGTACCAATGTACACAAAACACACACTATTTTTGTATTTTTCTGATTTTTCCTTTCTATTTTTATTTTGAAAACAAAACAAAATAAAAACTAAACAACCAAACAAAAACAAACAAACAACATGAAAGCATGAAAGAAAGATGCATATGCATGAAGGCATGATAGAAGGGTGCAGATGCATGAAAGCATGATTCCCAAAGCAGATAAGAAATCAAGTAAAGAGAGTCCTACTTTAGATAGAAAGAATTAAAGTAGAGGACAAACAGAAAAGACAATTAAGTCTTAGGCTCCTTTCTCACCCACACAGCACGAGTCTTTGGCTATGAAGATGAAAAGGCACGTATCCTAGTATATCTACTAAAGGACATAGAGGAATTAGAATTCCCCTGAAATTGAGTCAAAAAGCTCAAAGCTTTTAATAACTCACCAAGAATAGGTACAGAGCCTTTAAACAAAGGATGAAACCTATTAGACACTCGCTTATGAGGAAACAACTTGAAACAATTAGGACGAGTTTGACCAGAAACACCACAACGGTGACAAACATGAGTAGTTTTCGAACTACTATGCTTCCTAGAAGGAGGTCTAACCTTAGAGGTTGACAAAGACCTTAATTTAGGACAATTTGGCCTAATATGACCAACAATATGACAATGATGACAAGTGGGGACAAATTCAGAATTTTTATTCTTCTTAGGAGGAGTTTTAGACATAGGTTTAGAAATTTCAGCGTTAACATCAGAATTTTTACCTTTGTCTATCCTAGCAATATTAGCCTTCAACTCTTCATTATTCCTTTCAAATGGAGGAATATAAAAGTCTTTTTCTTTTGAGTTAGACTTAACAGCAAGTTTGGCACTAGTTAATTTTTCAACTTCAGTTTTAGATTTAACTAGTTGCTCTTCCAAACTTTTAATTTTGTCCACCTGAGATGAAATTTGATTTTTAAATTTCTCATTCAAATTATTGGCTTCATCCAATTTTGCAACCAAATCATCCTTTTCAAGTTTAACCTTTTTAAAATTAGCTTTTAATTTTGTAGAACTTTTAAGAGATCTCATACAAAAATTATAAAACTTACAATAGGCATCTTGAATATCATCATCATCATTCAACACAAGATCATGCAAATCAAAATAATCAAGAGTTTCTATGACAACAGGGGTCAATGAATCACACAGCAATGATTAAAACCTAATCAAAGTGTGCCTGCTCTGATACCACTTGATAGGCCAAAAACGTATTGACCCCTTGTGATTAATTAATTGATTAATTAGCCAAGTTTACTTATTAATCAAATTAATATGCAAACGCATGGTAGCACAAACAAATCACCAATTAAACTAAGTATGTAGCGGAAAATAAATTTGACACGGTGATTTGTTTATGAATGGGGAAAACCTAACAGCAAAAACCCCACCAGGTAATTTTCAGGTCACCACTCCCGAAATTCAACTATTATCACAACAAGCGGTTACATGTAAAAGAATCCTAGTACCTTATACCAACCTACAATTGAACCCTTACCCCAATACCCAATTGGACTTGTTCTGTAGTGACAATTTTCCCTTTTGATGCACGGCTCCCAGTACATGATTAATCAATTACGCGGATCCCAGTACGCGACTTCAATCACCAACTAGAGAAGGTTGTTGGCTACAAAGTTCTTCAGTTCATCCCAACGATGAAGATTAAGAATATGCTTGGTTACAAAACCCTATGGTGCACATACACAGCAACTTCTTCAAGAATGATGAACTTGGGCAAATTCTGTCTCCAGTCACAATTTGCTTGAACACAATTTGCTTGAACAAACTTTGCTCAACAATTGTGCAACTTGTGTACACTTTGACGGTCCTTAAAACAATCATTTTATATGTCTAGGGTTGTGAGAAAAGAAGGCCCAAAGACACATTCACATATCCCAAGAAAACAGAACAGAAAATCTGTTTTTCTTAAACCTCGACAGATAGGAGGTGTCGAGCACACGGGCTGAACAGTTTCTTAAACCTTGACACATGCTAGCTGTCAAGATAGCTGTCGAGATTTAATGATCTTGCACTTCTCAGCTTGTTTCTTGGACAGACTTGCATGACTTCAACACTTGATCTTGAAACAAAGTTTCTTGAAGTATTAAACACATCCTAGATTTACCCAATTACAAGTAAAGTGCGTTTTGTCAAAGGATAAGTCAATTTCATAAAATAGTAACATATATTCCTAACAAGTGAATCACATATGTCCTAACAGAGGGTACCAAGAAAGTTAAGGACACAAAGCTCCAGATGCTTACCACCAGATTTGAAGAGCTCAAGATGGGTGACGATGAGTCATTTGATTCATTCTATGTCAAGCTCAATGAAATCGTAATTACTAAGCTTAATCTTGGAGAGAAGATTGAGGATGCCAAGGTAGTGAGAAAGATTTTGAGGTCCTTACCGGAGAGCTTCCGTGCGAAGGTCACAGCTATAGAAGAAAGTAAATATTTAGATGAGATCAAGATCCAAGAACTAATTGGATCTCTCCAAACATATGAGCTTGGACTGCCTTCCCACAAGTCGAGCAAATCACTTGCTCTTAAGACCATCACCGAGAGAATGGATGACTCCTCTGAAGAAGATGATGTGGAGAAGGAGGTAGCATTCCTTGCAAAGAACTTTCGTAAATTTCTGAAGATGAAAAACAGTGGGAAGTCGTTTAGCAAAGGAAAGTTTTCATTTCCCAAAGGTGACAAAAGGAATTTAAGAAGAGAGATGGGAAGGATTCTCAATCCCCTCAAGGAATCGTGTGCTACGAATGCAACAGTCATGGACATCTCAAGAAGGAGTGTCCAACTATTTGAGAGGGAAGGGTAAAGTGTTTGCCACTACCCTTAGCGATTCTAAAAGCTCAAATTAAGATACGGAATGAGAATTTGACAGTGAAGGAAATTATAGGGCATTTATGACAGTTGCCTCCATTGATTCAAAGGATGATTTGAGCAATTTGGTTGATGAACTTGGTAATCTTTCCGAGGATGAGGAAGTTAAAGAATCGGAAGATGAAGACGTATGCCAAAATGAAGGCGAGAACAACCTTCAAGAAGCGTATGATTCTCTGATGGAAGATTGTGGCAAATACGCCAAAGTTGCTAACCTTGCTGTGAAAAAGATGAAAAATTTTGAAGAAGAGCATAGGTGTACACTTGTGCAACTCAAGGAAGCAAAGTGTGAAGTAGAAGGACTCAAGTGAGAGTTGGTTGAAGCTTACTCTAAGATCAAGTTTCTTGAACTTGAAATTATTCAAGCTAATGTCAAAGTTAAGCGCATCTCCACCAAGAAACTTGACAATGTGCTGTCCTCTCTAAAATTTTCACGTGATAAGACCGGCTTGGGCTATACCGGAGAAGGAAGCTCTAGCAGTGAACCCAAGAAGGAAGTAAGGTTCATATCAACCAAGAATGAAGAGAAACTCGAAGAAGTGAAGCCTGAGATTGAGACCCCTGCTGTTGTAAAAAGAACCATTGGTGCAAAACCAAAGGAAAAAGGGAAGTCATTACCCAAAAATCAAAGGGGGCCTCACGTGAAGCATGTGTATCATCATTGTGGCGTACAAGGGCACACACGGCTGAATTGTTTCAAGCTTCATGCACTCAAGAAGGCTGACTCTATGCGTGGCCAAGAAAGTTCAAAGAGAAGACCAAAGGGAGCATAAGCTAAGGAAGATAGTGAGGGACATCTCATTGGAGACGTTATGGAAATGTTGAAGAACATATCACTATGTCTTGCTAGCTTCACTCCGAGGTTTGAAAGTTATGTTGGTCATACCCCGTCATCTAAGGCTCTCACCTAAAACACTCGTAAAGAGTGGGTGAAGAAGGGTACTTATGCATGATCACTCTCTATGCCCATACATTAATTCTTCCGATGTTTAGGGTCATAGGTTCATGCATCATGACATACATAATCCTCTTGTGTTATTGCTTTCGATTTATAGCATGTTTCTTTTACAAGTTTTTGTTTTGTACTTGTTGTTTGTTTGTTGATCTTACTTTACTTGTTCTGTTTTTTAGTGTGTTGAAAAATTCAAAAACCCATAAAAATTGAAAAATCTCCAAAAAGTTTGATCGCTTGTGTTGTGTTTATCACATGTGAGTTTGGCCTAGTTCCTTTGTACTAATAGCGTAGTGCATTTACGAGCTTAGCTTGTTTTGTATGCACATCTATCTTTGTGGGAAAAATCTTGAAAACTATGTGTGATTGTTGTAAATCGATCTTCAAGCTTGTCATGAATGATTGGTCAATAGTCTTGATGGTCTTGATACTTGCATAGACTTGTGCCTATATTTCTTCCCACTTTATTTGTATGTTTTTGCTTATAGAGCTCAACAAATGTAAATCTCAAAATGAAAAGAGATAATGTGCTACAAAACCCGTCGCACATACTAGTATTTGACTAGGAAAAAGGGAAAGCGACTTTTTATTGAAATGTATGGTACTCAAAAAGCCAAAGGCTCATTCTCAATATTGAAATATCAAAAATTTCAAGCTCCGACCTCAAAATGAGATGTATTGTTCAAAAAATGATCAAATGTTATGTTTTGTATAGAAGCCAAATGAAAAGCTTCTAAGATTTGTAATCATTTTCTTGTGGGAGGTCATATATGTTCATTTCTATAATTGAGATAGACCACTTGACTTAGTACCAGTTGTGTATGTCTTGATTGAATTGATCATTGAAGCATCACTCTGGTCTAAGGACTATTCCACATTTGATACTCACCACAACACACAAGTTTAGTTCAATTAATACTTATTTCATTTGTGTGATTGTACATGCTCAAATGTGATATGTATGTTCAATTGCTTGTCAATCAAACCCAAAAATATTTTTGAGTATTTTATATGTTTTTTAAAGTGATTTTATACTTTCGTACTTTAAGTTTTTGTTCAAAGTGCATTTTTGTGTTGATCTTCAAAAACTTGTTCAGAGGCCTTTTTGCGAGAAACTCGCGACTAAGCACTTCCCGCGAAAAGAGGTTAAGGCAAAAATTGGAAAACACAAATTTCATACAGAGACTTTCGTGACTGTTTCACAACTAGAAGCTTCCCGCGAAAGTTTTTATGCTTCAGTGGTGTTTTTTGCGAGTAATTTCGAGACTATCTAACCCGCAAAAAACACGTGTTTTCAGTTTTATAGGGCTGATGTGACTGATTTTTAAAACACTCTTGTGTTCCCTCCTTTGCCTCACTCGAACCTCTCTCAACCCAAATCTGATTTTCACTCAAAACCCATCAATTTCAAGTTCAAATCTTTGTAAAATCTCTTCAAAGGTATGTTTCTTAACAATCTTTTCACTCTTTTCTTAGATTATGCAGAAAAATTTCTAGGTTTGTCTTGAATTGGGGATTTTCAAAAAAGGATTGGGTTTATTAATTATGGGCAAAAAAATTTCAAAATTTTGATTGGGCTTTGCCCCTCTTGTCTTGTGTGTATCTGTGTTGGCCCCTTATGGCAATTTGATCTTGTATTTAGGCATATTTTCATATGTTCATGCATTGCCCATATGTGTAGTGTAGTGTAGTGTTGCATTCCAAGTGTTTGACAAAATACCCAAATGGCATTTTTGAGTTGTTTTGGACTCAAATGAGTTCCATTTTTTAGGTTTACCCTTGATTGAACTTGTTTAACATGCTTTGATCTTTGGGTGTATGTTTTACACACTTTACCCAACTGTACCTCACCATGCCTTGACATGAATCACCTAGGCACACACCATGCACACATCATGCACACTAGATGCACACAGATGCACAGTTACTATATTTTTGCATTTTAGTAATTTTTCCATGTTTTAGCTCTTATAGCATGTTGAATTAACATTGTTGTATTCTGTTTTAAGTCTTTGTGCTTATGTTTTTGGACTAACTTGACACTAATCAAGTTTGTGTTCTGTTTTTGGTGGTTTTGCACTTGGTTCTTTTTGTTGTGTGTTCCCTTGTGCAGATGTCTCCAACCAAACACTCTGCTTACAAGAAATCATCCAAGCGTCCACGCACGGACTCCGACAACTTCATTTCCACTGATGCAGACATGGCTTATAACGATTGCTACAAACGAGCCACAATCATTATGGAAAAAGTTGTTAGAATGGAGACTCTTGAGGACACTTGCATTCCTGATGTGTTCAAGGAGAGGACATGGACGAAGCTGCTGAATCCGAGTGGAAATGTGTACTCAGAAATCATCAAAGAGTTCTTTTCAAATGCTAGTGTGGATGGAGACCACATTAATTGCTAGGTGAGACACAAGGAGTTTGTTATTACAAGGGAATCAATCCAAGAATTCCTCGAAGTTCGTCCACCTTCTCAGCAGATGACCGTTCAGTATGATGATCGATTGGACTCTTTTGAGCCAATGGTGAGACTTCTTGATGGTACACTAAACAAAAAGTCAATGAACACCATTCCATTCAACCCGGAGATGAGGACTCTAGCATATGTCATGATCCACAATTTGTATCTGATCACCAACTTGACGACATTGTCTGCTCCAAGGACAATTTTCTTATACGATCTCTTTACACATAAAGAGATTGACATTTGTGGACACATCTTCCATCTCCTGACCAAGAGCATTGAAAAAAAGGAACTCCAGAACCATCATGCCATTCCCCACTCTCATCATGGGCCTCATTGCAAAGACAAGGCTCAAACTTCCAAGCGGTCTCACCATAGTACAAAGAGACTATCCCATTGGTGCTAACACGGTGACTAAAAGCAAAGCTCACATCACCGGATCCAAGACCGGCATCTCACAAATACCAAGGGATCATGTTGAGGAAAAGGGTGGAGATATTGAAGAGGAGATTGACAGATTCACCTCAGCACTAGAAAGTTCTGCTCAACCATCCTCTCAAGCACAAGCACAGGGACCCGATCGTCTTGATCGCCTCATTGCTAGGTTATACCATGCTTGACTCCCATATGCAGCACACCGCGGACCAGTTTGCATACATCCAGGGTCAGATTACTGCACTATCTTCACAGATTGAGGATGTGTCAATGGAGCAGGGATCCGATTAAAAGTCCGAGCAGTTCTAGCCTCTTTGGCCATTCTGGTCAAAAAAGGGGAGAAATTTTTTAGGGGGAGTATGCACAGTTGAGGGGGAGCAGAGCATAGTCATTGGTTTATTGGTTTATTGTTGGCGGTTTAGCATGTTTTTGTTTGGTTTAAACTTTATTAGTTTTTACAACTCTTGGATAGTTTATTGCTTTCCTTTAAAGTTTAAGTACATTGGTTTTATATTTAGTTTAATATTCAGTACTTTTGTTTATTTCATTGCTTTGTAGCATTTTTTTAGTACTTTTAGATGTTGCTAAACTATCTTAAGTACCTCACACTTGTACCCTTGTAGGATCTTGTATCATTGATGCAAATACTTCGTGAATTTTGCATTGGTTGTGTGTTGGACATGCAATTGATCCTCGTGTAGGTCTTAATTGCATTGCATGTCCAGATGATCACTTACTAGCTAAATGATCATTGTAGTCATTCTTTAATGACTGTTCTTGTATGATCAAGATATGCTTAACTGTCTATATAGTGTTTACTAACTTGATCGCATTTTACTTGCTTATATACATACCATGTATTCAACTTGTCATACACTTAATGAAAGTTTTGTTTGTGTGCGAGTGTTTCAGGTTACAGGTATATACATGCAAATGCTTCACAGCTTCTAGATTAGGTGTGAGTGAGTTTTGCCACTGTTCCCAAACTCACGTTTAAGTCTAAAGTCTATTTTAGGGGTTTTGTCAAGGAATAGCCAAAGGGGGAAATTGTAAAGTTGTGATTTACAACTATTTTATGTTGGCTTTAATTCCGTGCCAAATTTGATTGTAATTATGTTCAATCTTATGTACCCTGTATTTTATGTGTGATTTATTTGTAAGGGTTGTGTGTGAGAGATAGAGTGTGAAGACTCAAGGCAATTGAAGACTAAAGCAGTTTTCGTGGGTAGCTCGTGAGTAGGCTTCCCGCGAAGTGAAGCATGTGCCTAGCACATGACTAGAATGCGAAGAGTTAGGACAGGATGTAGACAGTTGGTTTACGCGAGTGTCTCGCGAGTAAGACCTTCCCGCGAGATACCTACGAAACATTCTATTTTACTGAACTGTCATATCTAATACACACTATCTGTACCTATACTATATATACCCATATTACCCACAGATGTTGAGGAGTGCTTCAGAGAGAAAACCCTAGCCACTATCCTTGAGAGTTAGAGAGTATTATACCCACATTTCTCTACACAATCCATTGCGGTTTTTCCTCAACTCCTACCTCTCTATTTTCATACCCTTGAGAGGTTGATAGCCCAAACACTTACCACACCCTTTCGGGCGTATTGCGGGATCCGGAGAGCTAGACAAGACACGGTTCCGAGAAGCCTTGTTGGAGTAGGAGCTTAGAGGGTTTAAGTGCATTGGGTAGATTAGGCTTGGAGGGTCTCTTGCTATTCGTGTATCCAAACTGATTGTCTAGTGGATCGATTTACCGCTTGGAGGGTGGCAAAGAGGTTTTACGCCGAGTACTTCAGTTTCCTCTTCAATAACACATCAGGGTGTTATCTTGTGTTTGCATTCTTCTTTCCTACTCTTTTAGTTTTCATTTTACTGCTGTGTTGTGATGAATATGGCTTAGAGTAGTTTTATTATTTGTACGCTCGCATTTACTCTTTTCCGCACTTAGTTTAAGTAAGAGTAAAATCAACCGAACCGTAATCTTTAATTTAGGGGTCTAAACAGCTCTTGTATTTTAATACATTTTCGAGCTTTCATCCTTTTCACGAAAAAACTTGCTGAGTTTTTCATGAAATTTCAAAGCATTTTTCTTCAAGAGTTTGACATTTACACTTTTAAAAACACCCAAGAGACATGTAATATGGTATCACAATCATGAAAATAAACACTCATAGAGGCATTTTCACAAACACATGGCATGTTACATTCAACATCATCAACACCATGCAAAAACGCACATAAAGCATTATCCATGGCAATTAAAACAAAGGTATATGTGACTAGCAAATTTAGGTAATTAAACCAAAATAAGTGTATCCGTTCTGATACTAATTGAAAGCTCGATATTCTAAATGCTAGAGTTAATTAAGACTCCCAAATTTTAATTGCGGCTTGATTAATTTTAATCTAAACACACTTATTGCGGAATATATGTAACTAGCAAATTAATTAATCAAAGCATTCAACAATTGCATGGATGAACATATAAGTGCAAAGCAAATATGTAAAGGGCGGTAGGGAAAAGGATAACAAACTCAAGATAACACCGCGATGTGTTATTGAAGAGGAAAACCGAAGAACTCGGCGTAAAAACCTCTCCGCAACTCTCCAAGCCAAAATGATCCACTAGTGAATAAGTTGGAGTACAAGGATACCAAAAAGACCCTCCAAGCCTAATCTACCAAATGTACTTGATCCCTCCAAACTCCAGCTACCAACGGACTTCACCAAGTCTTGTCTTCACTAACTTCCCGGGTCCCGCAATACCGCCCGATTGCACCACCAAGCATCACCGGCTTTTTTTGGCAAAGAACCAATACTTCCCAAGCTCCAAAATACTCTCTACAATCTAAATGGGAGTGGGTTGTGTTTAAGTACAATCTCCTCCCAATGTATGACAATGGGAGAGATGAGGATAAGAGACTACAATGATTTCTCACTTAAGAATGAGTAGCTCTCTAAAAAATGTAGGTGTTGTGAAAACCAATCTCTAGGGTTTTCTCTCTAATAGCCTCCTTACAATTTTGTGAGTAATGAGAGTATATATAGAGTGGGTGAAAGGTAAAAAAGTCACACTTAAAATCCCAGTTGTTAGGTCATCTCGCGAGATATCTTGACTATCGAACTTTCTCTTGTGCTCCTCTTGTAACCTTCGCAGGTTTTGCAATCTCGAGTCAGTCGTGAGTTAGTCGCAAATCTTCACTATTTAAAATTAAACTCATTACAATCAAATCCCACAAAATACAAGGAAATAAATTAATAAAATTACAATACTTTTATCATGAAATACAGCCAACATAAATATTATGTAAAAAATATAACTTAACAATTGATTAGTGGATTCTTGTGAGTGGTAACCTAAAATTCACCCAGTGGGGTTTTTTCCTTGTGAAAGTTTTCCCATTAGTCAACAAATCAGTGTGTCAAATTTATTTTCCGTTGCACTCTAAATTAGAATTGTGATTTGTTGGTGCCTCTATCATATTGCATATAATTTAACCTAATTAATCAACTTAGGTAATTAAATTAATTAATCGGAGTCAATCTATAATCCAACAATTATGTATAAGTGCATATATACGTAGTTATATATAAAAACGTATACACATACTTATATTTTTATGTATGTTTCTATGAATATATATACATTTCAATAGAGCTTATTTAGCTTCTAAGCTAACTGATTACATTAAGGGAAAGATGAGATGATGAAGGCAGTGCCTACAGATCGAAACTATGGCTGTTGAAATGGAAAATTGGATGATGGCGTTGTCTCCTGATATTGTGTGACCTGATTTCTTTAGCAACACTTGTCTGAAGAGTTGGAGGACCGCATACAATGACACCAACATCAACACAACCCCATTTCTCTGATATATCCCCAAAAATACCTGCAGTAAGACAGAGGAAAGGGCATATCAAGAAAGCCTCTAGTGTAGTACAACTAAAAAGGTAAAACTTCTTTATTAAGATTTTTTTTTTTTCCTGCAAGATTCTTTTAGCTTTACTCCTCTGTTTATGTTATATATTTTGTTCACAACTGGTCCTTAGCTTGGAAAATAGAGGAGGGATATGATAGGTTGATAACTTGTGTACAATTTAGTCATTTTATTATGAATGGATCTACTATAGACACACATTAAAGTGCCCCTTACTAGCAAGAATACATGTGGCTAACCTTGACTAGTCTGTTGTTATTCTTGGGACTAAAATGTGGTTGTTGTCGTCATTGTTGTTGTTGTTATATTATTCGTTTAATTTATGTTTTGAACAAAAGTTGAGATGCCATACCTTTGAAGTCCGGTCTAGAACCATAGTACGAATTGGTGGAACTCGCAAGTTTTTGCTGACATGAATCCTTATGAGCTACAATTTCATTATTCTGCATCTTCTCAACCATAATCCTATCATCCTTGCATGCCTCCTTTGCTGCATTTTGTCTTTCCCAAAGATGCCATAAACCAACCACGATACCCCCAAAGATAAAGACACTTGTAAGCATGCAGATTACAAAGAGAAGCCCTTTGTACCACCATGAAGATATGTCATACGGGTTTATGTAGAAAATATCCAGTAAATATATTATGATAACAAAGCCCAGTGTAGATGAGATAACATATAGTCCAGACCATATATTATTTCCAGTACCAACCAAAACTGACATGCTACAGCTATCAGACATAGGAGGAGAAGAGTTCATAGCCTCATGTACTTGACCCTCTTCCTGCAGGTAATTAACAACCATTAAATGCCACAACATGAACATGATAGTATTAAATACAAAACGAAAGCACAAGGGTGTGAAAGCATAACTAAGCATACCAGTAGAGGTTGAGATTCTCGAGTGACAAAAATACGAATCTCAAGATTTAGTTTAACTGAGAAAAATGGACAAATTGATTCCATATCATTGGTAGAAAGAAGAGGAAGCTCGTTTGATCTTTTCACAGCCCAAACAATCAAGATGTTTCGAGGCAAACAAGGTTTTCCTTCTCGAGTACGATGGAGAATGTCACTCAAGATTGCCAGAAATGGTGAAATTCCTATGCCACCTGCTACTAAAATAAGGTTTTCATACCTAGGGAATCAAATAATGAAGTCAGTTCATAAAATAGAAGATAATAATATGAAACTTAAAATTAAGCTTGATATCTAGTAAATTCTAGTGAAATTGATTGGTTGGGTGCATACATCAAGTGATATGGTAATTCATGCCCATAAGGCCCCTCAACAGAAGCCGTTATCTTTGTTTGAGGCTGGAGATGTAGATCAGCTTCAAAACTATACATAATATTTCCTTTGAGCTTTTCTGTCCATTCCCCAAGAACCTTTATGAGAACGGATAGATGATATTTACCATCCAGAGGACTAGATGAAACACTGAAAGGATGCCACTGCAGCCAAGATAATTCTCGAACTTGAAGGAAAATAAAACTGAGGGCATTGTAACGCAGATCTACATTGTCAAGGAGGAAAAGTATCAGATAGGGTAAGAGCAAATAAACAAGGAAACTACAAAATTGATGGGAACTAGTATTACTTCCAGGTTTTGAAAGCATTAACTCCACAGTTCCACAAGGCAGGCACTTGGCTGAAATTATATCAACAGTCCTTCGTGATTGGCAGAATCTTAGAAAGCGGTCAAGAATGAAAAGAAATATTCCTCCAGCAGCTATACTGAAAACGAAATCCCCAACATGCAAAGCTAAAAAGACAACAAAGATTACATATAGTTGATGAGTGTAGAAGAACAACTCAAATTTCTGCTTTCTCACTGGATGAAGTGATGTCATCCACATCAATAGACCAGCTGCCAGACTTATAACTCCTGCGAGATTGGCAACACCAATATCTTTCCACTCCAATATCTGCATGAGACAATTAAAGATATAAGTACCATCCTTATCTTCATATGACCTTCTATTTCTTTCCATGAGGGAATTCTTAGATACATTCTATGAATGAAGAAAAAGCATATGGTTTAGGACATTGACAAGGTTCACAAAGGAGATGGTTTTCTCGTCTTCCTTCTGTGATGCCACTTAATGACTTACTAATCTCTCAATTAATTTTAGAAGATTCTACTAAATTCAAAAATGGCTTGAACTGAAAATGGAACAGACTGTGTGATGTGGATCAAATTAATCAGAGATACAAATAAACACAGCTGCAGTAATGTGACCATGTAACCGTACATATAAGTACATATCAGCTCGATTTCAGACTGGTGCATGCATAAAGAAATACCAAGCACTACATAAGCTAAAAGATTATGAGTACAAGCCAAGACTAAAGGGACTCACTTCTATTCTCATGTATTTGCACATAATATTTCAGGTTACCAAGAACTAGTTAGCATCACAAATGTTTTGTCACATGAATAAGACAACATGGACGGGAACCAAAGGTCATCAAAAAATTCTGGTCAATGACTTTTACATTAGTACCATGCTTTCCAAGTTTCTGTGTGCTCATAAAAAAGAAAAGAAGAAGAAGATAATTTTAGCAAAAATCAAGGAGTATAACACAAATCATAACAAGTTTAGTCTCCTATAATAAAACAAGTTTAGTCTACTATGATGTAACTCAGCAAAGTTCACCAGACAGCCTTAGCATCAGTCTAAGAAAGAACATCAACATGATCTATCAAATGATTTAGAAAGAGTATTTACAAATCAAAACAAGTTTAGTCTACTATAATAATAAAAAGTTTAGTATACTATAAAGTAACTCAGCAAAGTTCAAGAGAAAACCTTAGCATTAGTCTAAGCAAGACTATCAATATGATATAATGATCAAGAGTTATTGAAGTGCTTCTACTTGAGTTATGACATTTGCATTCCATAAACCGTTTACCAAAGTTCATTTCCATCATAAATTCTATTGTGCATACCTTCTTTAAGGAAATGTATAGCTTTCAAGAATTTGCGTCATAACATAAAGTACACTTTCGGCCCTTAAAGCGTGGAGTTACTTTCATTTTGGTCTTTATGTTTGATTTTGTTCTTATATTGGCCCTTTATGTTTCAAAATTTTCATTTTGCCCTTCATGTTTGATTTAGTTTTCTATTTGGTCCTTCATGAAATGAAAATTGGAACAAAAAGGGGTCAGTATTTAAACAGAATCTAACATAAAGCACCAAAATGAAAATTTTGAAATATGAAGTGTCAAAATGAAAATAATCCAAAACTCTAAGGGACAAAAGTATACTTTAGTCTAACATAAAAGGTTTACAGGTATTTAACCACAAAACAATCACAAAATCCCATTCTGGAACAGTTTATTGTGTTGTGCTTGTGTCTTTGAACAATTACCTTGTTGTTTGTATAATAAACATGAATAAAGATTGCCACCACATAACCATATTTTGTAAGCCTGCTTTTAGTTACCCTTAAGAACCTTATGTCTACTGGTTGAAATGCTATATTTCACCCCCAAAATTAACCATCATGGTGCACCATCTCAGACCTCAAGCAGAACTTCTCAAGAATAAATCCATTTTTAAAGTGCAACTCCCACCTCAATCCCAGCTAGTCCATCTTTCATCAGGCTTCTGATCCCGCTGCCTACTCCAACAAGAGTAACACGAAGGCCCACGGCCATTATGTGAAAATACAGCCAATCTTAATGATGATCAAATAGCTATCTCTACCTTCCCATAATTTCTGTCCCCGGCTTAATTTGTATTTTACTAATCTTGCACTGGAAACTGACAATTCAAGGTAATTTGTGCATGAGTCATAAATAAAAAATATTTACCAACGAATTGTGAATGAACAGCCAAAGCAGAAGTTAACAGCAAAAGGGGTCATTTTCAAAGAGGGTTAAATCAAATTAACCAAAAATAATAGTTGTTACTGCTGCACAGCACTTCCACATCAATAATAGTTGTTACAGCACAGCACTTTATCATAGAATTTCTCTAGTCTTGTCATTTCTATTTTTCCATTTTCTATTGCGGTTGCCCCTTCCCTCGCATTCTTATTGTATGCTATAAAGAATACACACACACACACGTGTGTGTGTGTGTGTATAGCAGGAGGATAATTCAATTTTCAGTGAATATACATGTATTCTTCTCCTGGAAAACAAACAAACAAATACATATACAAGCAAAAGAGAAACACATATTTATAAATATAGCTAAGCTATACACAAGTAAAAGAATTACACCGCTAGCACTCACTTCTTGTAGAAGGTCGCCCTCAATTGTCCATGCAATTATATAGAATAGTCCATGGAGAGTAAACAGCTGCATAGTGAGATGTCCAAGCCACACATGATATCTTGTTGCATGCTCAAAAGGGACATCTATTAGGCGGAGAAGAACCGATCCCCTTGCAACCGGAAGAAACAAAAATGCCAAGCAATATAATCCAGTAGTACCAAAGCGAAGTCCCAGATATTCCAAAATGAAACAACTGAAAATTTCAAATTAAGTAGGACTCTCAGCCGAAGAAACCAATCTTCATGTACTGAATAAAAAGAACTTAAAAATTTTACAGAGCAAATGCTAACCGTAAAGAATTTAAGTTTCTCATATACAACATGTTTCATGATGACAAAACACTATAAGAAGTATAATAAACAAAAAGAAAAATAAGCAACGCACAAATAGTACGTATTGACCATATATAAGTGGAAATTCATTTCAACTACACTCAATAAAAAGAACCAATGAAGACCCTACTTGAAAAGTCACAGGATAAAAGTGTCAAAGTTCTTCAAATAGGAAATATAATGGAGGTAAGCAGCTAATTTCTGCTGATACAAATGACACACAAGCAAAGCCACCAAAACCAAGAAAGGCAACAATTGATCATGAAAAACATATAAAATATTGTACCTCTTCTGTTTTAAAGTCAACTGGAACTGAGATATAACGCTGAGTATCTGTGTGGTATATGCATACACAGCCCAAATAACATACACAACAAAGAGGACAATTCCAATAAGCTCGGTAGCAGAAACAACCCCAAATGGGCCATCCACAAGAACAGGGAAAGTCCACAAGCGGAATCTTGGTTTTGTTGAGGCCTTCCTCCTACAAAGAAAGGTTCTAAGTTACAAAACAAGCTATCCATTTAATTAAAAGGTTAAGCTCAACATACAGAGATTGAAGGAAAAGAATAAATTCTTAGGTTAGCATAGAAAAAAGAGAACATAAGAACTATCTCCACTATATAAAAATACATACTCGTGGAGCTCCTCTTCCCCAGAGATGAGGAGATAAGCTATTGAAAGGAACGCAATAATAAGAACTGGACCACTGAACACCAAAAATATGCTTCCTGCAGTTTTTGCAACACCAGAGCCCACCAAGCAGATAAGAATCGTGTGGTGGGGGGGAGACAAAAGAAGAATAACAAGTTAATAAAAGGTACCAACCTGTAATCCCGAAAACAGTGCCACTGGTGAGTTGAGCCCATTTCTCAAAAGCTTCATTGACAATCTGTGCTGGGATGAAGAAAATAAGGGCAGCCCATGCAAGGAAAATAACCCATATTACAAACTTGAGAATCCACTTGGCCCATGACACAAAGAGAGGTGTCTTCTTCACTCTCTCAGCGCCTCTGCTCAAAAGAAGAGGCCTTTCAACAGAGTTTTCATCCATGGCCAGAAAATTCTCTTCTTTTTTTTCCAATGTCTTCAATAAATCCCAAATGGGCAAAAGTCACATATAAACAGAAAGAGTTGGAAAGAAGACAACTTGTGTGGAACCCATTAGAGCATACGAACCAACCAGGCATATTTAAGAAATGAGAATCTTGTCAATTGTGTAAAACATACATTCTGAAATCTGAACCACTAACGTTTCTGTAATGTCATCTGAAACAATTTATTTCCCTCCAACCAAAAATATCAAAGAATTGGAGGATAATACGTATCACAACGGTGATAAAAGACAGATAAAAACCGTCCAAATTAATAACTATAACTATATTGGTGTAACTCACAAGGAGACAACAACTTTACAGGTTGTGGTTTAAGGTGATCAAGAGTAAGAGGACAATTGGAATGGTATCTCAATTCACAGTACGTACCTCCATTATTAACCGTTCACTCACCAAAACTACTATTGAACAGATGTGATGGACAAACCAATATTCACCACTCCCACTACCCAATCTGATGTAACAGCACAATGAAATGAATTGTGTTTAATACTTTTTTTTTTTTTTTTGAGAAACCACCCCAGGAAGAGGGGGGAATTGTGTTTAATACAGGAACAGGGCTGAGAGGAGCGGAAAAAACATACTTATTATATATATACTTGCAAGTAACAAACAAGGTAAAAAAAGTAGTCTTAATCCCACATCCATGGGAATTGATGAGTAAAAATACATATATTTTTGTAAGTACCTAATTAGTAATTAAAGAGTTACAGCCTTTCCTATCAAATTTTAAATAAATAAAAAGTTACAGGGATTAGGCCCGTTTGGTAGAATTGTTTAACAACATGTTTTCAGTTTTTAAACAACATTACACGCATTTACATGAATTTTTTTACCCACACATATTTCAAAAAAATATAAATAATTTTACTAGAACAACGTTACCAAACAGCTTCTTAGTCACTTCCTTTTTATTACTTCTCTAACAAGAGAGAGAAGCTTTTACCACAAAAAAAAAAAAAAAAGCTTCTTTTTGATAAAAAGACAACAAAAGCATAAAGCTTCAATTAAAATGCCTTAATTTATAAGTAATGAAATTATTATCTGAACAGTTACCAAAAGAAACGTAATACAAAAGAATGGAAACAAAATGCTGGCAATAGTGTGTTTTACGGCTGACAAAAAGTGCAAAATTTAAACCAGGTTCTCCTCCTTGGGGAAATTGAACAATACTAGTACACTATAATGAAGAGTCTTAAACAAAATACTGATAGAGTAATTGCATATAGCATTTATTAGCTGAGATGACATGAAAACGAAAGCCCATCATCTTTATCAAAGGTTTTGAATTTAGATATAATTACTCCTGCCAAAGAAAGAAGGTCCACTCATTTTATGTGTATCTCGCGCTTGCTCATCTTTGTGGTTGTCTTTATACACACAAACGAATCTGCAGGGATTGCACGAATAATGCAGTAGATGCCTGATATGTTTTAAGAATGTGTTCACTTCGGCTTTATATAAATTGGGTTATATGCACAGCTTTTTAAAGTTTTTTTAATTATACTTTTACTAAAGTTTACTTTTAAGCAAAATAAACAGATAAAACCATTTTTTTCCCCCAATTATTGGAGAGAAAATATACCGATAAACTTTTGTTCAGTAAACCGATAAACTTAAATCATCCTAAATAGACACTAAAGAAATAGAAAGTAGTTTATTGACTAACCACATTGGCTATGTACGTGATCATGATCATACCAAATAATCTCTTTTATTTTTTATATTTTTAATTAGGATTAGTCTAACTTAAAAAATGAAAATCTCTCTCTAACAATAACAGGTGTTGTGTTTTTATAGGATAGTAGCTAGAGTCGGGTTTTTTTGGTGTAGATGAGTTCAAAACTCGTTCCCATGAGTCCCTTATTGTCCACTACCAATGTTTTTTCTCCAAGGCAAAAAAATAATGTAACGAGTGATGGAAATACTAAATTAATGAGAAAACGAGTATTTCTCATTTGTAGATAATTTGAGCTATGAGGCGTATACAAATTAAGTGTGAAGAAATATTTTAGGCTATTATGAGCAAAGCCAAACAAGTATATTTAACAAATATATATATTCGTATGCTGTTATCAAAAATAATTTAAAAAAACGAATATATTCATATGCCCAAGTAAGCATATTAAGCAGAAAATCCAAGCTAATGAATATATTTTGCAATATCATATGAAACTATTTAGTAATAAACGAGAATAGTAAGATAGAAAGTTAGAGAAACTATTTAGTAATAAATGAGGAGAGTAAAATAGAAAGTCAGTGAAACATATCTTAGTTACATGCATTGGTTCAAGTTTTAATTACATACTCACACTTTCATCTCTCAAAGTGATAAAATAAATAAATAAATAAGCAGGTTTATTCTTCTTCTTTTTTTCTAAATTTATATCTTAATTTATAATTTGTGTTAATTTCTTAATTTTAAATTATGAATAAGATTGATTATATTCTTTATATTGAATGTAAATTGTTGTGTATAGGTTTTTGGTTGTGTTATATTCTTCAGAAAAAATAAATAAAAAATAAATAAATAAATAAATAAAGAGTTTATATAAATTTGGCAACAAAGCTAAATAAATAAGCCTAAAAAATGTTTACTAATAATAGTTTTGTTAGGACATATGTGATTTACTTGTTAGGAACATATTTCACTATTTTATGTAATTAGCAAATCCTTTGACAAAATGCACTTTACTTGTAATTGGGTAGATCTAGGATGTGTTTAATATTTCAAGAAACATGTTGTTCAAGTCTAGTATTAAAGCCATGAAGATTGGACCAAGAAACAAGTGAAGAAAAGCTGTCATTAAAGCTGGACAGATAACTCGACACCTGCGGACAGATAGCTCGACAGCTGCTCGACACCTCTCAACACCTAGACTATCTATCGAGCTCTTCAGTTGATTGTTATCGCAATCTCGACACCTCTCGATAGCTGGTGGATTGATCGAGAAAGCTCATGTCTCCTCGACAGCTCCTCAATAGCTTCTCGATAGCTGTATCTATCAAAGTTTAAAGCTCAACACCTCCTCGACACCTCCCGATCGATCGAGGTTACGGGAATTCAGATTTTCAGATCTGATTTTCAGCCCATGCTGACATGTATGTGTAGGGTTTCTTTTCTCACAACCCTAGACCTATATAAGACTTATTTTAGAGGTCGTCACATAAGAGAATACAAGGAGAACACATGCAAAAGGTGACCGATGCCTTATTCTCTCTGAAAGAAGCTACTGCGTCTTTGCGCCTTAGGGTTTTGTAACCAAGTGCTTCTTGATCTTCATTATTGATAAAGTGAAGAACTTTGCAACCAACAATCTTCTTCTAGTTGGTGATTTAAGTCGCGTATTGAGATCCGCGCAATTGGTTAGTTACGTACTGGGATTCGTGCATCAAAGGGTGGTGTTTATATATTGAAGAGTTCATAGGTTCTGAAGCGGTAGAAGATTTCTGCTATGAGTTCATCTACGGGGATTGTAAAGTCTAAGGATAAAGGTTTTATATTAGATCTAAAACTTCTCTTTACTGTAGTGGATTGCTTTTCGGGAAGGTTTCCCCCCAGGTTTTTTACTGTGAAACTAGTTTGTTTCATTGGTTTTCTTGGGTCATCATATCTTGTCTTATTTACTTTTTCGCTGCATGATTTTGACATAATATTGATGTTTGTTTGTTTTAATAAGTTTTATTCATAATAAATCTAATTAACAACTTGGATTTAAAACTTGTTAATTTTATCAACCAAGGTCTAAATTTCCCAACAAGTGGTATCAGAGCGGGTACACTCTGATTGAATTAATTTCCTGAGTGTGATCCTTGACCCCCGTTGTCATTGAATCTCTTGATTGTTTTGATTTGCATGATCTTGTGTTGAATGATGATAATGATATTCAATATGCCTATTGCAAGCTTTATAATATTTGTATGAAATCTCTTGAATGTTCTACAAAATTAAAAGCTAAATTTAAAAAGGTCAATCTTGAAAAAGATGATTTGATTGCAAAATTGGATGAAGCCAATAATTTGAATGAGAATTTTAAAAATCAAATTTCATCTCAGGTGGACAAAATTAAGAGTTTGGAAGAGCAACTAGTTGAATTTAAAACTGAAGTTGAAAATTTAACTAATGCCAAACTTGTTGTTGAGCCTAACTCAAAAAAAAAATATTTTTATATTCCTCCATTTAAAATGAATAATAAAGAGTTGAAGGCAAATATTGCTAGGATAGACAAAGGTAAAAACTCTGATGTTAATACTGAAATTTTTAAACCTATATCTAAAACTCCTCCTAGGTTGAATGAAAAATCTGAATTTGTCCCCCATTTGTCATTATTGTCACATTGTTGGTCATATTAGGCCAAATTGTCCTAAGTTGAGGTCTCTGTCTACCTCTAAGGTTAGACCTCCTTCAAGGAAGCCGAGTAATCCTAAAACTGCTCATGTTTGTCACCATTGTGGTGTTTCTAGACACATTCGTCATAATTGCTTTAAGTTATATCCTCATAAGCAATTGTCCAAACGGTCACAGGTTTCCTCTCAAGGACCTACACCTTTGTTTGAAAAGTTATTAAAAGTTTTGAGCTTTTTAACTCAATTTCAGGAGAATTCTAATTCTTCTATATCCTTTAGTAGACATACTAGGACATGTGCTTTTTCATCTTCACGGCCAAAAACTCGTGTTGTGTGGGTGAAAAAGGAGCCTAAGACTTAATTGTCTTTTCTGTTTGTCCTCTGCTTTAATTCTTTCTATCTAAAGTAGGACTCTCTTTGCTTGATTTCTTATCTGCTTTTGGAATCATGCTTTCATGCATCTGCACATTTCTATCATGCCTTCATGCATATGCATCTTTCTATCATGCTTTCATGTGTTTGTCTCTTTTTTTTTTTTTTTTTTTTTTTAGTTTTTATTTTGTTTTGTTTTCAAAATAAAAATTAAAAGGAAAAATCAGAAAATGCAAAAACAGTGTGTATTTTGTGTACATTGGTACTTGTGTACCTTGGATGGCCATTGAAACAAAGTTTTCTAAATTTTGTATCTCTTGTAACTTAGATGAGCATCTCTATGCATAACTAAGCAAGTGAACTTTGTGGCTCTTGTCTGTGATGAGTAAGATTAAGTTATCTCTTATACTTAACACTCGTATCACTCTTTTTAACGGGAATAACTAAAAATCCTAAGAGTAAGGCATAAATAATCATTTTACCACTGTTGCCCGCCAATCATAATATGACACATGTATGCTTCGGCATAGCAAAAGTGCAGTGTCAATGACATTTGTGTGCTTCGGCATAGCAAAATTGGAATGTCAAATGCTTAACATAATTGGATATTTCTTTTCAATCTATTATATGCCCATGCATGATTTGCTTAAATAAAATATGCAAAAAAAAATGAAAAGCAAAAAGATCAAAAATGCTTTAAAAATGATTGCAAACGTGTATTTTAGGAGATGTGGGAGTTATAGGATGTATCTCAAAGGTGATAGTCTCCATCAAACAGTTATGATTGTGTGTGAATTAAAGTGATTTTCTCATATCTCAAATCGTCATAACTTGTATACACTTATGTAATCTTGCGATATTTTTCACACACAACACGCAATATTCTTTGCTACTCTTGATACATGTGCAGGTACAATGTGATTTGGTCATCACAAGATTTTACATGTGTTAATGTATGCTCACTAAACTGTCTTAACTTGTTTTTTAAATATAAAATTGGTTAGACTTGTTTAGTGTGTGTGTGTGTGTTTTGGGATCTATGTGCATAACATTTTTCTTGTTGAGAGATTTGTTTTTCACATGTTTTGCATCTTTCTATTATCTTGTCATCCATAACATCTTGTTTCATTCCATTCATGCATTTATATGGATTTCTTTTGCCCCCTTGATCATCTTTATGTCTCTCGGGTGAAGTTTTATAGTTTCTTGTACCATTTGTCAATCATGACAAAAAAGGGGAGAAATTGTAGAGAATATGTGGTTTCTTTTCGAAGATTCTACATGTTAGGGGAGAAATACATACCCTTGTAAGGGGGAGTTGTGTTTCATTTTGTTAGGAGGAGTGCTTACCTCCTTATTGTTATAGGAGCTTCTTTTAGCTTCTTTCTTCTTGTACACCGGTCTTGTGACCATGTTTACATACATTGTGCTTATCTTTGATGATGTATGTTTCTTTCACCTACCTTTACATATGTTGTTTCTTTTCTTTCTTTATACACATGTTTCTTATACTTGTATGCAATCTACTATTTCTGTTTCACATAAAGATGCCTTGATGAGTTTTGTTTAAAGTGTTTCAGAAATACAGGTTGTCAAAGTCTACTTGCTATAAACTCTCTTCTTGCAAAGTTTTTCAAAAGTTTGTGTTAGGATAGATTTTATTATATTCAACAAGTGAATATGAGTTGAGTGATTTATAAATTCTCTCATATGTTCATTTATTTGTTGTGGTTTTGTCACGGATTGCCAAAAGAGGAGATTGTTAGGACATATGTGATTTACTTGTTAGGAACATATGTCACTATTTTATGTAATTGGCTAATCCTTTGACAAAATACACTTTACTTGTAATTGGGTAGATCTAGGATATGTTTAATACTTCAAGAAATATGTTGTTCAAGTCTAATATTAAAGCCATGAAGATTAGACCAAGAAACAAGTGAAGAAAAGCTGTCATTAAAGCTAGACAGATAGCTTGACACCTGCGGACAGATAACTCGACACCTGCGGACAAATAACTCGATAGCTGCTCGACACCTCTCGACAGCTAGGCTATCTATCGAGCTCTTCAGTTGATTATTATCGCAATCTCGACACCTCTCGATAGCTGGTGGATCGATCGAGAAAGCTCATGTCTCCTCGACAGCTCCTCGATAGCTTCTCGATAACTGTATCTGTCGAAGTTTAAAACTCGACACCTCCCGATCGATCGAGGTTACGGGAATTCAGATTTTCAAATCTGATTTTCAACCCATGCTGACATGTATGTGTAGGGTTTCTTTTCTCACAACCCTAGACCTATATAAGACTTATTTTAGAGGTCGTCACATAAGAGAATACAAGGAGAACATATGCAAAAGGTGACCGATGCCTTATTCTCTCTGAAAGAAGCTACTGCGTCTTTGCGCCTTAGGGTTTTGTAACCAAGTGCTTCTTGATCTTCATTATTGATGAAATGAAGAACTTTGCAGCCAACAATCTTCTTCTAGTTAGTGATTTAAGTCGCGTACTAGAATTCGCACAATTGGTTAGTCACGTACTAGGATTCGTGCATCAAAGGGTAGTGTTCATATATTGAAGAGTTTAAAGGTTCTGAAGCAGCAGAAGGTTTCTGCTGTAAGTTTATCTACGGGGATTGTAGAGTCTAGGGACAAAGGTTTTATACTAGATCTGAAACTTCTCTTTACTGTAGTGAATTACTTTTCGGGAAGGTTTCCCCCCAGGTTTTTTACTGTGAAACTAGTTTGTTTCATTGATTTTCCTAGGTCATCATATCTTATCTTATTTACTTTTCTGCTGTGTGATTTTGACATAATATTGATATTTGTTTGTTTTAACAAGTTTTATTCATAATAAATCTAATTAACAACTTAAGTTTAAAACTTGTTAATTCTATCAACCGGAGTCTAAATTTCCCAACAAGTTTTATTAGTAACTTTTTATTAACGTGATTTAAAAAAAAAAAATTGAATATAGAGATAATTTATTAACTTGATTTAAACTCTACTAAAACTTTTTAAAGGGATTAGTTTAAAAAAAATTTTCAAAGTAATTTTCTAATTACTAACTACTATGCGCTAACTTCTACCTACCAAAACCCACAATTAAAATACTAATCCGTATGAGATACCACTTCCAAAGATTAATATCTTAGCTATTATATATTATATGCTGACCTTTTTTTTTTTCAAAAGAAGTGTTTCTCTCTCTCCCCGCAAAACAAATGGATTATAAGAAGAGTTAGTTAAACAGGGGTAAGACTACACCACCTCTTTCTACAATAAATGTTAAATTCAAATCATTTTTCATGCATATATACATGTTACACAAAGGGATTATAACAAGAATTAGCTAGACAGTGGTAAGACTACACCACCTTTTTTCTACAATAAATATTAAATTTAGATCATTTTTCATACATATACACATACATGTAGCGTGCAACACACAGGACTTAAACTTGGTAGGGTGAAACTCACTCAAGTTTCAATGTCTTCTTCCATACTTTTAAGGACAAAAATTAAATTCTCATGTGAGTCTCTCTCTACTTCAAATTTTAAATGTTTAATAATTTAGATTGTTCTTAATTATTTAATTGAGTTTTCTACTTAAACGTGATTTCAATTATTGTTTTGGATAGTTTTTAACTATTAAATTCAAGGGTTTTCCATTTAAATATATGTGATTAATTGAGCCTTAAAGTTCAATATATTATTGAAAATCATTTTTTATATATTTTTTAGGTACCTCTACCATCTTCCATTCAATTATATATATATATATATATATATGTGTGTGTGTGTGTGTGTGTGTGTGTGTCCGCGCGCGCACGCGCATTTTATGATACCTTAGTCTCACACAACATACATTCATTATGTAACTTAAAAGTAAAATATTCATTTATTTTTATTATTTATTTTAAGTAAATTAATAAAATAATTATTTACATATGAATTTTGATTAAGCTGTGCATGTTGAGCTTAGACGCCGTGGTTGCGCCAAGTGGCTTCACTATATTGCATAAATTTTTTTAGATTTAAAAATATATATAATTTTTCTTCTCCTATAATTTCTAAGTTGATAAAAATCTTAATTTGATTACAATCCAAATTATAGATATCAAATTTTTTTCCCCTCTTTTCACGTGTATAAATATAGTTCATTCTTATGGGATAGCTTTATAAGTATCCTAAAGGTCCTAAACTACATTAAAAGAAACTCCTAAAAAAATTACATAAAAAATTTAAAAAAACATTAAACTTACAATATGAGGGAAGGCATAAGTTTGAGTTTAAGTTAAACTCTATCAACTAAAAAATTGCAGTAATTTTTTTAGATAGAAACAACACAACCTAATTATTCTTATCAACTTTCTCAAAAAAAATCATATAGTTATTCTTATCAACTTTTTCTCTATTGTTTTATTAATTTTTTAGATAAATACAAAAGCTTAATTGTGGATGTGAAATTTTTTTAGAGATAATTATGTAACACTACTACCACAAATATATAACACTACCACCAGAAATATAATTTAATCATGAAAAAATATGTAATTACATAAATAGTGTTCTATATGTAATAGGCTTTTCTTTATTCTTATCTTCTCCTTCTATAATATATCTTCTTTTTCGTGGAATAAAAATCACGCCAGATTGTGAATCCCCGAATCCCCAAGGAAATGCCTCTTCCTCTAGCTACAAAGGTATGTATTTCTTTTCTTTTCTTTTCTTTTCCATTTTTTTTTTTACAAAGTTGCATTCTAATTCATGAGTAAGGAGCAATAAATTCAATGATAATAATAAATAGAGCCTTTAGGTAAATCTATAAATGTTAATTTCTACGAGTGTATGTGGTACGTGTATACATATATATTGCATCTTATATTGTTTATAGGACCTTTTGCTTTCTATACTTTGTGTTGTCTTACTCTTATTATGAGCTAGAAGCCTAGAATTTGCATTTTATGAATTTGAAAGGATAAATTTTTAAACTCTTTAAGAAAGGTAGATTCATATGTTGGCTTACTTTCTAAATCATGAGTTATTCTCTTTTGATAAATAATTCTCATATATATATATATATATATATATATATATATATATATATATATAGACAAATACACACATGTTGTGGTGGTTACCTAATGATGTACAATATATTTTATTCAAACACACTACATATATTATGTATTAGGATAATTAATTTAGAGTTTCAAGTTTCTCACTACTTAATTAGTAGAGTATTACATAAATAAACCCCCTTTTTTCACATTCAATTCTAATTAAAATAATTTTTCATTTTTTATAATCTATATTTAACATCAAAATATATTTTTTAATTTATATATGATTTTTTATCTAAGACATTTAATTCACATATGATTTTTTTTATTAAAGGAAAGGCATATATGCAAGTGGTACGTAGTTGTATATGTTTGTGGTAGAGAAATATCATATATATAAATATATATATATTTATATATATATATATATATATATATATATTATGGGTTTCATTGGATCGAAGCAAATTATTCACCTGCAGGTGCAGGGGAATATAACACGAGAGGTCTTTGTCATTTAATTTGTGTATAGTTGTCTCCCACATCACATGATATAGCTGTATTAATTAATAAAGCTGATGAGGTAGCTCGATCTCATTATCATTAATATATTATGAGACTATTAATTTCATGAGATTTTTTTTTTCTTTAACAAACCGTTTATTTTTTTTCTATATATATTTGTAGTTAATAAAGAGGGAGACATATATATTATATTATATAGCTAGCTAGGATCCAACCAAGAAATTAAGCTGGAATAATTAAGTACGGAGCAATTAATTGTTTTTGGCAAGGTCATAATCCTAATTAACGTTCTAAACAAGTAGTAATAACAACACTAGTGTTTGCTAGGTACTTCTGTGCGGGTGAGGCAAGTTATATTACACACAACACACTCTATTAAGTAATGTGAGACAATTACCCATTCTTTTTTTTTTTGAGAAACAAACACACACACATTCATATTTGTATGTGCCTTTAATCTGTCTTTCATATTTATATTTGTTTTGTCATCCATAATGTTAACCAAACATTCAACTGAACGTAATGAAAAAAATTTGATATGACCCTCTATATAAATATATATATATATATAATTTATTTATGGTTTTGAATAGGAGAGCTGAGAAATTAATGAGATAAGGGTTGAAAAGAAGCCAAGCGCGCGGTAAGTCACCCATTTCTTATCCAATAGCCAATAGCCTGGCCAAGACAAAAAGGGTCATTGATTTGATCCTTAATTAAAATTGTTGTATGAGAATGAGAGTGAGCATGAAAGTGGATGTGGATGTGGATGTGGATGTGGATGTGGATGTGGATGTGGTCCAAGGTTTGATGTAATAATGGATTGGATGGTTACCGTACGTACACTATACATTGGGTCATCCATTTTATTTTAATTTTAAAGTGGGCTTGGCCTGGCCTGGCCTGATAACCAACTTTTTTTTTAAATAAAAATAAAAATCTATGTCGTTCTCTCTAATTTTCATATCAGGCATTGATCCATTCCTCTAGTCTTTTCTACAAAAGGAAAGCAGTGCTCCTGCACTGCACTGCACTCTCTAGTTTTCCATTTCTCCAATCAAAACATGTTTGTCTTAACCAAAATCATTTTTTATTTCTTATATATGGACCGAAATCCTATTTTTGAATTTGATGAAAACAATTCCAGAGTAAATGGAGCAGTGCCTACGAGGGGGAGAATTTTATTACAAAATACTTATTAGTAGAATTTGTTTTAAACCAAAAAGTAAAGCGGTTGTTAGTGAATAGAGGAAGGAAACACACACATATATATATATATATATTATATCATATACTATATAATAAAAGTTGGGTTTTGAAGCGGTGGTTATACCAAGTGACTGCACTAAATTGCAGAAATTTTTTTAGAATTTTAAAAAAATTAATATAATTTTTTTTGTACTTATCTTCTTTTTCTATGATTTCTAAATTAATAAAAATCTTAATTTGATTACAATCCAAACTCTTCATCTAATCCTTTTATTATTATAATTTATAAGTTGATAAAAAAATTTAATTTGATTACAATTCAAACTCTTCATCTAATCCTTTTTTATTTAAATTATATTACTATGTGTAAAAAACAAAAAAAAAAAAAACAAAAAAAAAAAAACAAACAAAAAACAAAACAACACGTAAAAAACAAAAAACAACAATAGTCTTCATCTATTCCTTTTTTAAAATTTAAATTATATTACTTCGTGTAAAAAAAAAAAAAAAAAACAACATAATACCCGTAAAATTTAAAAAAAAAAAAAAAAAACAGCAACGTATTCAATAGCAAAATCTTCCTCTTCACACGTGACTTTTTTTTTTAAAGATAATTATTGTTCATACCGATTTACCAAATATATTTTTGGATAAAGTTAAAAAAAATTGTAAATAAGGTAATAAATATTTGAGTTTAAAGTAAACACCTTCTCTTTCTTCTAAAAAAAAAGTATCTATATAAAATAAATGTTTGTTCTTCTAAAAAAAAACGTTTGTTTTTTTTGAAAATTTTTCTTTTTTCCATAAAAATATGTTTTCTTTTTTCTTTCTATTCATATGACATTTTTTTTAATCCACTTTTTATAGGATTTATGAGATAGCAACAAATTGATTAGAAATCTTAATTCCAATAGGATTTAAATTCTATATCAAATGAAACTCTACCTATATATTAATTGTGAGGGTAAGCAAGCCGAGCAAACGAGTTGGGCCGTGGGTCGCGCTCGAGGACACCTAGGAACCCGAGGATGGTCGGAAGGTTTATTAGGTTTTGGGATCGACGAGCCGAGGACGAGAAAGTATAACAACAGACTGGTGGTAGTTCTCGAGGAGCCGAGCTTATTTGGGAAAGCATTGTGGAAGGTTGGAACCCAGCCATCTCGGGAATGATATACAAAAGGTAATCATTCCTTTTATGGATAAGCTTCAAGGAAGATAACCAACAACAAAAGAAGAAATATCTGGGAAGAAGGCTGCTACCACCATATTAAATGTTCTGCACCTAACCAACTGACCGCATTTATGTAGAAATGACCCCTGAACAAAGATATCTCAGTTCATAGCTACTCACAAAGCTTCCAGGATGTTTCTGATGGGACAAGCATCTAAGAGATCACCTACATGATCAACAAGTAGAAGGCTGGGATTGACGATGAAGGGACTATATAAGGGAAAGGCTCCTGTGAAAAATAGGGGAGGTAATCTGGGAAGGAAAAAGAAAGCAAGAACATTTTGTACTGAGATAAGTTTAAGTGAATATAAGAACACATCAATCCTCGGATCTGACTGAGGAGTATTATTTCTATTAAAGTGAGTTTTCTTATCTTCTTGGCATGAGTCCAATCCATTGAGGCCCATACTTGATTTATAGAATCTGATTCCTGTGAAATCCACTCTTAAACAAATACATTGTTTTGGCCTTGTTGTGCCATCATCCATTATTGGTGGGCAGGGGGTCAAAATCAAGTCCTTACATTAATATATATAAATATATATATATATCCTTTTTGAAATGAAATTTATTCCAATATGTGAATGCCTAAATCCCATGATAGGTATGCATTCTTTCTTCATTATTATTTTTTTCATTTTGTTTAAGCTATTTTTCTTTAACTTCAAAAAAATTAATAAAAACTTCTCACATATGTTTTAACCCAATTCATAATATCAAACTTTTGTATTCATTTATTCTCTTCTACAATAATTGGTTCAGGTTTTAGTTACATTCTCATACTTTCATCTCTCAAAGTGATAGAAAAAATAAATAGGTTTATTCTTTGTTCTTTTTTTAAATTTATATCTTAATTTATAATTTTTGTTAATTTATTAATTTTAAATTATGAATAATTTTGATTATATTCTTTATATTGAATGTAAATTGTTGTTTATAGGTTTTTGATTGTGTTATATTCTTTGGAAAAAAGAAATAAAATAAAATAAAAGAGTTTATATAAATTTGGCAACAAAGCTAAATAGATAAGCCTAAGAAATGTTTACTAATAATAGTTTTATTAGTAACTTTTTATTAACATGATTTAAAAAAAAAATTGAATAGAGAGATATTTATTAACGTGATTTAAACTCTACTAAAACTTTTTTAAGGGATTGGTTTAAACGCTACACGAAGGAATTATAACAAAAATTAACCAGACAAGGGTAAGGCTACACCAACTCTTTTCTACAATAAATATTAAATTAAGATCATTTTTCATGCATATACACACAAATGTAGCGTGCAACGCGCAGGACTTAAACTTGGTAGGGTGAAACTCACTCAAGTTTCAGTGCCTTCTTTCATACTTTCAAGGACAAAAATTAAATTCTCATGTGAGTCTCTCTCTACTTCAAATTTTTAAATGTTTAATAATTTAGATTGTTCTTAATTATTGAATTTAGGTTTCACTTAAACTTGATTTCAATTATTATTTTAGATAGTTTTTAACTATTAAATTCAAAGGTTTTCCATTTAAATATATGTGATTAATTGAGCCTTAAAGTTCAATGTATTATTGAAAATCATTTTATATATATATTTTTAGGTACCTCTACCATCTTCCATTCAATTATATAAATATATATATATGCATTTTATGATACCTTAGTTTCACACAACATGCATTCATTATGTAACTTAAAAGTAAAATATTCATTTATTTTAAGTAAATTAATAAAAAAAATTATTTACATATGAATTTTGATTAAGCCGTGCATCGCACGGGCATAATGCTAGTGTATATATATATAATGGACTTTAACAAAATCTAATTTTATAACTTAATAATGGCAACTGGGCTAAACATTTAGTGCCTTCTAAGTTTAATTAAAAGAGCTACTCTCTTTGTCTGTGTCACTTTTTATCTTAGGGCCCAAAACGGGTGGATAGGATTAGGATTTTATGTTTATTTTAATTTTTAAGAAAATACGTATTAGGATTATTAGGATGTCCAAAAAACTCTAATTAAGTACAAAGCAAAGTGGTTTGAAATTAGACATGGCAAACGGGTGGGTCAGTTCGAGTCGAGTCAATCGGGTTACAGGTAAAAAAAGGGTCATTTTATGTAGGTTAAAAACGAGTTTGAGTCAATCGGGTTGCAAGTCGGGTCGGGTCGTATTTTTCACTTGATTTTTTTTTTTTTAAGAAAACAACATGTATTTGCCATCTGGAAAGTCATGCAACAAATTACTTAATATAAAATGTATTACTTTTAATTCATCATTTATATCAAGAATGAACTCAGTTAAATTTATTAATACTTATTCAATAATTTTAAAATTATACAAATCCCAACATTGCTATCTAAAACAAAATAACACAACGATAAGTAAAACAAATACACAATTTTTATTTCTACACAATATCAACATCACAAAATATAAAACAAAATTACAAATTATTTATTAGATAACTCATTTGACAAAGAATAAAAACATATAAGAAATTTACAATCTTGAAAATTAATTTTATAATCTATTATTAATTGGGGTTGGTACTTGTAGGGACTGGGTTTAAGCACTTCTACTGTTGGAAAAGTGGATTCAGACCCAACTAACCCTAAACAATAAATTTGTAGAGGATGGGTTTAAGAGCTAGGCCTTAGTGAGGATAGCAACGAATAAACATGAGTATGGGTAAAGTGGATAGCAAGAAAACGGGCCTTAAGTGTTAGAATTTGTCCTGGACGTTGGTCCGAGGAGCCTTCTTGTTCTTATTATTTTCTCAATGCTTGGATATAGAGGTTACAAAGATGATACAGGTTGCTACAGTGTTTTCTACTTCCAATTTATTGTCAAGTCGTCATCTGATTGAGGAAAGGTTGGCGATGAGCCTCCTCCACACACCATGTCATCAATCGAGCACCCTTCATTGGCAAAGGCAAGGACCCCACAATACCAACTGGTGCGATGATTGAGCCTTGGATTGGAACAATGTGGACTGGCGGGCCCCACCCGTAGTCTACTTGGTTGAATCCCAGTCTGCCCCACTCTGATATGAATAGTGTGGTGTAAGCAAGTGGTTGTGCAATTGGGTCTTCACCATCTTTGATAGACTCACCCTTCATGTACTTGTCAAACTCAGTTGGGAGCTTAGCCTTTGCTTCTTGGATCAGCTTCACAACATCAGAAATTGATGCCTGTGTGAGTGACTCACTTGAAGCTGTGATTGTCACTGGGAAGAAGCAGTTGCCATAGAAACCTTTTGGCAAGGGAGGGTTCAAGAGCTGGCGGCAATTTGCAAAGAACACAAGCTTAAGTTCAGTATCTTGCTTAAAGTTTATAGCTTGTGTTCGACGGCTCCAAAATTTGGCAGCTACAACTTCGAAAGAAGAGCAAGTGTGTCCAGTTGATTGACGAAATTCTTGCTTGAGCTGGTTGATGTGATCTAGCGTTATGTCTACATTTGCATGGTTGAGTGTATAGTTGGGCATCGGTGGTGGTAGGTTTGGCAATGGAGTGACCTTTGCTTGTTCAGGTGGTGGTGGAAAGAAATCCCTTTGCCACACTGGTGCAGTGCTTAGATGCTCAGCACCTCTAGCCACCTCGCCAATCGCATTTAGAAATTGTGCAGCCCCTAGGCCATCACATATGCTATGGCAGAATTTGAGGCCTATCACGAAACCACCACATGCAAATTGTGTCACCTGAAAATGCATTTATGGTTAAAATTGTCAACATATCGGACTGTGAAATTATTTTAGAGTTTGACTTGTATTAAGTGTTTTTGAACATGACATATGTTTTAAAATAACCACGTATCAATTTGTATCATATACAAAATATAAAAACACTAAACGGAAGTTTTATCTATTGGACTAAAAACAAAAAAATTATTTAGTCCACTAAGCTTTATCTTCTTTTTCTTTTTTTTTTCTTTTTTTTTTTTGAATTTAGAATTAGTTGACTTAGCCCACATCCCTTGTATCAAATAAGCATATTAGTGTCATTAATTAGCGCCTTTCTAACTACTTTTCTTGTGGTTCTAGCTAGCAGTTTGTTTCATGTTTAGCTAATCAACATTGAGTTTAGCAAATACTAGGGCTAGAGTTTCTTTCGAACTTAATTTTGAAGATAATTCGAATAAAATGAATTGGTTATAACTTATCGGAATATTTACCTGAAATTGCACAAGTGGGTCTGTGCCTTCATTCTCTGGGATATGATCAGGTAGAAGCTCATCATATGGGATGGATACAATATCATCGTCCAAGTAATTGACACCATAAAGGGTACAATCAGCAGACGCCTCAACAAACCACACTCCTTCTCCAGAGCATTCAATTTGGAGCTGACCTTGGCTTGACTCTTTCAACTTTCCAGCAAGAGGGTAGTAAGGAACCAAAGCCTTGGACAAAGCTTCTCTTATAACTCGTGCTGCCTCAGGGCCATGCCTAAACACGTGCAACGTTCGAGTATTGCATCTTAGAACTGGTAGTCTATCAATGATTGATAGATCAAGTAGTGTGCCTTCTGGTGTCTTTCCAGATGGCCTAACTAGGCTTCTGCTTGATCTGATTACAGAGAAAGTCATTATGGGAAGATTGGCTGGCCGAATAAGGGTGGGCTAGCAAGTATAAGAATATCATTCTGCTACCTTGAAGTGATCGAGTGGAAATATATATGGAGTATATTTTAAACATATGAACTCCTTGCCTTGAAGTCTAATCATGGTTTGGTAGACCATGATTAGACTTCAAGGCAAGGAGTTCATATGTTTAAAATATACTCCATATATATTGCCGCAAAAAGAATAAAGCATTCACTTGGGAATGGCATATGCCATATGTAGGGAAAATCTAGTATAAAAGTCCAAAACCCCCACACCATCCGGACTTGTAAAAGCCAATTATTGCAAAAAAATTTGCAATTGTGCTACAGTGCAATTCTAAATGTAGAATCGCACTGTAGCTCAATTGTAAAAGAAAATATTAATATTTTATTCTAAATATCAGGTTTTCTCTCTCATTCACACGTTTCTCATCTCTCTCTCTCCATCGTTGAAGCTTCACCAAGCCTCTCTCTTCTCTCTCATTCACACGGTCTCATCTCTCTCTCTCGCCATCGCTGAAGCCTCTCACCAAGCCTCTCTCTCTCTCCGAATGTCTCTACCAATTCACCCTCACCCATCTCTAAATCCGTTTGCTGATTTACTCATCTCATAAACCCAACACTGAACCCACAGATTAGACCGCAACCCATAGCACAACCAACTCAGCACCACATATCAGATGGTAACCCACGACACAAGCACAACCAACCACTGAACCACCGCTGTAGCCAAACATCGAACCACCATCACTACCTAGCAACCCAAGCAAAAAAAACCCAGCACCACAACCAGGACCCATGGCCCATGGCCACACTGACGGTGACACCCACGGCCAAACCGACGGTGACACCCACGACCCACGGCCAAATCGACAGCGATGCCATCGAGCACGGCCAAACCCACAAATCTGACCCCCATAACCAACAAAAACCCATCGGAGCACAACCAACAAGAACCCATATCACAATTGGAGCACAAACCCACGAACCCATATCACGAATTCATGTTCCACAACCGGAGCACAGACCCATGATCTCACAGACGCACAAACTGAAGCACAATCAAACATAGATAACAGAGAAGTGAGACAGGAGAGAGAGAGAGAGAGAGAGAGAGAGAGAGAGAGAGAGAGAGGAAGGAATGAAAAAAATGAGAGAGGACAAATAAAAAAATGATTTTTATGTTTGCTTTTCTGCTCTAGGACGATTAAAAAATAATATTTTAATAAAATGGTAAAATAATAGAGTTTTGGGATGTTGGATGTATTATAAAATGGTATGGTATAATTGATAAAGTAACATTTTGGGATGGTAAAATAGAATAGGATAGGAATTCGAGATGTGAATGCTCTAAGGTAAAAAACTATGGCTTGGTTTTCTTCCATAGAGTATTTTATATTTGCTAAAATATGAAATTTTCAACATAAAAAATTGGTTACTTAAAAATTGCCAAGCAAAATTTATCAAAATAATAATAATAATAATAATAATAATAAGTTTTGGATAAGTTTTTTTGGGGGGGGGGGGGGTAAAAAATATATGTCCTCTTAAAAAAAAGAACCTATAAAACCTCACACTCACATGCAAAAGAAGTGAGGTCAAGTCTTGTCAATTTTTTTTCTGTGAGAAACAAGTCTTGTCAAATTGATGGCTTAATGTCATTACCCTTAATAAATAATAAAATAAAGTAGAAGATTAGGTGACGTGTGGCTGAGTAATACCACTAAAGTATTTCCAAAGCAAAAAGTACCTGAAATTTAGCCACAATTCTCGTTTAGGGGTGTTTGGTAACATTGTTCTAAAAATATTATTTTTATTTTTTGAAAATATGTGTAGGTAAAAAAGTGTATGAAAATACGTGTGATATTGTATAAATACTGAAAACCGTTGTTTAAAATACCTTACCAAACACTCCCAAAACTCAACTGTACCTAAAAGATGCTAGTGCAATATTGCACTTTCTTTGCAGTTCTGGCCCATGAACTGATTAGTTAAGAGAAAAAATAGGGGAAAATTGCTTCTCAGTTCCTCTATAAATTAGAGAGGAACACGTAAAAAAAGAAGAAGCACGCATACAACAAAACACAGAGAAAAAAGAAAAGAAAGAAGAGAGACACAGACAGAGATAGAGAGCAACAAGCAAACGAGGAACACAACATTAGGTGGAGATTTTATCAGTCCCTTTCTTCTCTAAATCTCTACCTCTCCCTCTTCTTCAAATATGAATTTTTGTTTGGTAAAACAAATAGGGTTGGGTTTCACGAGGAGTTCCTAACTCCATACGTGAAGCTTTAGATATGAGTCCCTGACTCGTAAATCCTATTTGAAAATTACCAAATAAAAATTTTCTCAAGTTTTGGTTCAGCGTTTTCTCCACTAGAGTCCTTGACTCTACTATTTTAATGGAGTCCTTGACTCTACCACATCAATGGAGTCCTTGACTCTACCATATTTTAATAGAATCCTTGACTCTACCACATTTTAATGAAGTCCTTGACTCTATCCAATTAATGGACTCCTTGACTCTACCATATTTTAATGGAGTCCTTGACTCTACCAAATTAATGGAGTCACTGACTCTACCCAAATCAATGGAGTCCTTGACTCCTAAAGTTATGATTCTAATTCCTTCAAATTCCAACATGGCTAAATTTTTTGGGATTCCTAATTACTTAATCAAGATTGAAGTTAACAATGCCCAAAATAAAATGATTATAAAAAATTGATTTGAGGAAATTTTCCAATTCCTAAAACATGTTCATAAATAAAAAAAATAAAAAAAAATAAAAAAATTGCTTCAAAGGAGTTTTCTTTCCCTTAATTAAATTTGGGAACCTCAATCAAAATATCATTAAATTGGGCAAAATCAATTTGGGGATTTTAAATTTAAAACCTCAAATTAAGAACTATGAATTGGCTTGATCTCCGCCAAGGGTACGTAGGCAACCTAAATAAATTATTAGGTGCAGTCACAAATAAATAAATAAAACACATATCCCCTTAAACATGAAAATAAATGAATTTATGTACAAAGACGACGTGGTTGGAATCAAAGGATCTTCCCTTGAAACAAGGGATTGTAATTAAGAGATATATAATCTTGAATGGGCACTACTCACATCAATAAAATTCATACACCAAAAGGCTTATGGGTGAAATTATGTTTGATGAATTTGACTGATTTGACAATTCTTGTTAAACATAATTTGACAATGTTTGTTAAACATAATTTAACAATTCTTGTTAAACATGATCTAACATTTATTGTTAAACATGTGTTAACAATTTTCGTCAACAATATTTTTATTATTTTATGTGTTAGGTACTTTTAATCTTTGATAATTTGCTATTGAATATTACATTACACTACTGGCACCTGTTAGAATAATGTAGCCCAACATGATATTTTATGATGTCTCTATTATCAATAATTAATTATTCAAAATTTCTTGTGAAATTTTGCAATATTTTTATGATGTAAAATATTGGAATATGTCTACTTGATATTGTAGACTAAGATTATGAATCACTTCATTATAGTCCTTGACTTGACCATATCCATCATAATGCAACCTATTCTGATAGGTACATTGTTAGACCATGATGGAAAGGATGTGCAAGTTAAAATTGCTCAGACTATGGAAGACAATAAGGGCTAGTTTTTCGATGGTTAGTGCATAATAATCTCAAAAGTCCTTCCATAATGAGAATCATGCACGTTGAGTGTTGGCCATAATAAATCTATCGCGTCATTTCTAGTAACTTGGCCTCCTATAAGAGGTGCTGTCATTATAATGATTCTAGATATGAACGAGAGATGAATCCATGTGTTAGTATGAAGTTACAAAAATAATGACACGTTAATGAACTTATTTGTACGACACCGGGTCCCCAGAGCCATTTGGGCCTTAGGCCCAAGTTGAGCAATATGTCCCATGGTTCCTGACGCTTACGTCAGATAAACTGGGCTTAAGATCCATCAGGGCCATAGAAACAAATCCTGCAATGTCATGTCAGGCCCAAAGCCTGTTGGGTCGGTCTTTGTAAAAGGTAATTATCGTCCAGTTGCTGGGAAGTTACCTGGCGCGTCCATCTCCTCTACACATGAGTGCTTGGGAAGGCCCTATCCTGGATGCTCGGCGACTCCTTGGCAAATCTTGCCGCCGAACATCATCTCTTCCTAGGAGTAGGAACCAGTTCCAATGCCACTCACACCACACTCCCAACTAAACTTCCACTTAGTGATAATAATATTGGACCTCCATTCCCACTAGCCTTGGGAGTAATCATGATTTTTCCACTAATTTTGAACTATAAATATAGGAGGCCAAGGAAAGGAAAGGGTTGTTGGATGTCTGAAAAGAGAGCCTCAAATCTAGATTAAGAGTTACAAAGAGTGAGGGGAAAGCAGTTCAGTGATTATAGAAGCGTCACTGGGTCTCTAGGTTAGAATCACCCAGAGTAGGAAAACCAAACCCCACATTATAAATATATTGTAAGCCCAAGAGCGAGATTGGCCTTTTAAGCTCATTCGAGGTGCGCACATTATTCATTTATGAATCTAATTAATGAAGTTGTATATTAATGAATGTAACATATTTGTTACATAAATTGTTATTACAATAGAAATGATTTTATGGCTAGTCCTTTCTGAATATTATAAATATTGTCGAGGTCACACTTGCAAGGGGTGTTAGAAGAGAAAAGAAGCTCTTATTAATCCTGGCCAACTGGGGAGAGCATCCTAATTGCTTATGAGGTCCTTGAATAATATAATTTAGTATGTAAATTTCTCACATCTTATTATTGATTTTTATTACAATTGCTAATTGATAGATGTATTATATTTGTTTCTCTTGAATTATTACTTTTTAAGTATAATTCCTACAAGTGACACTATCAAATCTTTTTTGACTCTAATTGCAATTGTGGAAAGTTTGTTCGCGTAGACCTATCTTCACGCATAGGTCCAACATTGCTTCAAGATATCTTCTTTATTAGGGGCTGTTTGCTCATTTAAAGAACATCAAATTAAGGGCATCAACATGTTGAACATATGTGCGGTTTCTGATCAGTTGTCTTGTATATATGTCATGTCTTCTTTTAGCAGCTTCCCAAAATGGATGACATCCATCCTATCTTTCAAAAAGTGATTCAGACCCAGAATTGAAAATGCGTCAGATTATTGACTTGAAATTCAATTATGGGTCTGTTTGGATAAGCTGTTTCAAAATGTGCGTTTTAAAAACTAGCGTTTTTAAAATGTGCGTTTTTAAAATACCATTTTAAAAACCACAAATAAGCGTTTGGTAAAAATGTGAAAATATGCGTTTTCTATTTTTAAAGCCACATTAAGTGTTTGGATAAGCTGTTTTAAAAATAACTGTTTTTGGTGTAAATTCCAAAAAAAGACTTAACTATTTTGTTAATGGTATACTGTCAATTTTCCTGTAATAAATGTTTTTTATTTTTTGAAAATATGTAATTAATCTTAACAATTATATTAATAATAACAACAATAATGATGTTGTTGTTGCTGAAATTCATGGAGAGAAGTTTATCAAATTTAAAATATTAAAAAAAAAAAAAAAAAAAACTCATCAAGAGAAAGAATTGCATAATTTGTTAAGGTTAGGAAAATAATTATATTAAAATGTTCATCGCCAACAATATCAATACTAGACAATCCATAATTATAAAAATGGGAAAAACCCATTTTCGCCTTTACATTTTCACGCGATTCTCACTTTGGTCCCTATCTTTTTTTTCACCGCTTTTAGTCCCTATCTTGAAAAACACGTCTCGTTTTAGTCCTTTCCGTCAGTACCCTAACGGCCCCGTCCTACGTGGTAGACAGAACTATTAAAGAAATAATAAAAATTTTATTTTGACATTAAAAAATGCCACGTCAGCATCTAAATTAAAAAAAAAATTAATTTATTAATTTTAATTAAATAAAAAACATAAAAAACATAATTAAAAATAAAAAATCACATAAATTGATATCTAAGTGTGTCTTGAACAAGAACACAAACCCAGATCTAAGAACACAAACCCAAATCTAAGAACACAAACCCAGAAATTAAAATCCAAAAATTAAAAATCTCAAAATCACCATTTTCTCAAACCCAGCAAAATCATCAAATCCTAAAAGCCTCAAAGTATCAAATCAATCCAAAAATACAACACAACCAATCCAAACAAAAAAACCTCAAACTCAGAAAAACCCATCCCAAGCAAGTTGAACCCAACAAACCCACCTCAAGCAAACCCAGATCCGGTGGCCATGCTCCTCGCTGACGAGCTCTTCTTCGATGGAAAGCTCGTTCCACTACAGCTTTTGTCGGTCAAACCTCAAATCATCCGGATCTTTTTCTCTTTTGCAACATGGATACAACATCGGATCCTCCAACGGATCTTCTACTCTTCTTTTGCAACGTGAACCAAAAGAATGGGTTGTGTTCGCCAACCAAAAACGTGAGAGAGCACATCCACCTGAAAATCGCAGAGCCCATCCACCTGAAAACCATTAGCCCATCGTGAACCCATCAGCCCGACCAGATCAGGTCCAAGGCGGCGGCATGGTGGCGGTGAGTTCTCTTTCTTCCCTCTTTCGCATTTGGCTTTTGTCGCTGGTCTTGGATTTTTGGGGGAGGGGGGTTTGTTGATTGTGTTTGTTGGGAGTGGGCCACGGTGTTTGTTCTAAATTCGTGGGTTTTATGGGTTAATTTTTGTTGGGTTGTGGTTCCAATTTGGGTCAGGGTAGCGGTGGTTGGTGGTTTCGATCTGGGTTTGGTTTGTGGCTTGCTTCGTGGTTTGGTTCTTCATTTATGGTTTGGTTTGTGATTTATTGGTGGGTTTGGTCACTGTGATTGTCCTTGGGTTCGTGGCTTGCTTCAGACGTGGTGGTTGATGGGTTTTTCTGAGTTTGAGATTTTTTTTGTTTGGATTGGTTGTGATGTATTTTTGGATTGATTTGGTACTTTGGGGCTTTAGGATTTGATGATTTTGCTGGGTTTGAGAAAATGGTGATTTTGAAATTTTTAATTTTTGGATTTTAATTTTTGGGTTTGTGTTCTTAGATCTGGGTTTGTGTTCCTGTTGTTCTTGTTCAAGACACATTTAGATCTCAATTCATGTGATTTTTGGTTTTTAATTCTATTTTTAATTTTTTTTTATTTAGTTAAAATTAATAAATTAATTTTTTTTAAATTTAGATGCTGACGTGGCATTTTTTAATGTCAAAATAAATTTTTTATTATTATTTTAATAATTCTGTCTGCCACGTAGGACGGGGCCGTTAGGGTACTGACAGAAAGGACTAAAACGAGACGCGTTTTCTAGGATATGGACTAAAAGCGGTGGAAAAAAAAGATAGGGACCAAAGTGGGAATCGCGTGAAAATGTAAGGACGAAAATGAGTTTTTTCCCTTTTAAGAAAAAGCTCTTATCCAAAACTTTAAAAACCAAAATAGAAAATAATAAAAAATATTGTTTACAACCCACAAATGGACCGAGCTATTTTGCCACAAACAAATTTCATCTCCTCATTTTGTATATTGAGCCCGTTTGCCTGTCTGCTACTACCTTCTCCACTACTATTGCTTCTTGGTCTGTCCAAGTCATGCTCATCCCAATTGAATCCCTCATCCTCCCTATCATATTTTCTAATAAAATTATTCAAAACACAAGTAGCAACTATAATGTTTCTTTGGTCTTTAATGTCATAAGATGGCATTTGCTTCAAAATTTTCCATCTATTCTTCCACACTCCTAAAGTTCGTTCAATTGCACTTCGAAGTGATGAGTAAACATAGTTAAACCTCTCTTCTATGTGATTCCCTCAACCAGCTCATTGAAAATTTGAAAGATGGTACCTCTGTCCCTTATAAGGTGGCAAATATCCTTTCCTTAAGGGGTATCCAGCATCAACTAAATAATATTTTCCTAGTAAAAGAAAAAAAAAAATGTAAGATGTACATAAATAATATCCTTCATACATATTTAATATATAAAAATATTATATACCTAGTGGTGGTTTTGGAAAGTTGACAAATTGTCGACGGATAGCATCTAAGAAAATACGTGTATCATGTGCTGCACCTTCCCATCCAACCATAACAAATGTGAAATGTAAATCAAAATCGCATGTTACCATCACATTAAAAGATGGCACACCCTTTCTATTATAACTAGTAAGTTGCCCGTGCGATGCACGTATAATTTTATAATATTTTATATAAGACAGTTTTGGATAGTGTTATACATATATTATAAAAAAAGTAAACTAAATTAGAGTAAAGAAACATATTCATTTTGAGATATTAAAAATTAATTTAGTAGTTTCACTGCATATTTATAACCTTTTCAAGGTAAAATTATTATTATTATTTTAAATCATGAAACCAAAAATAAATGCAAAAAAGTAACGGGACCATGAAAATCAACTAATTTGTGTTGTGTTCACATATTTAATACTATGAAATAAAAGTATGTTGAACTCTCTCACTCTCTTCCACTCATCGATAGTGCGACGTTAAAACATGGTGTGGGTAAGTGTGTATGCATGTGCCTTATAGATGATTTAAAACCATGGTAGAATATGGCTTTACATTGCGTACCAAGTATTCTCTCTACTTATGTGCCCAAAACAAAAACTATCCAGCCAAATGACCCAAACCTAAATCATATTTAATCCCCTAATTTAAAAAGAAAAAAAAATACCTACAGGGGTTTCGGCGTCTTGATGGTGGTGAGAGGCCAATATGACAGAGGCGGCGGCCCCTTAGATTTCTCTCTCTCTCTTTCAAATGTTTTGTCAATCTCAAGTCTTTTATTTTGGTAATATATACAATGCGTTTTATTTTACAACCCACAACATTTTTGTGTCTCTCTATCTCTCTCCAAGGCCTTGTATGGTTAGTTATTACTATTAGTCCTTAATTATTATTCTTTTTTAAATATTAAAATGGTGGGTATGCTAAAAGACATGAAAAAGAGAGAAATGTATGATGTAAGCTTAGAAAATTAATGAGATAACAGTAAAATAAGTTAATGTAAACTTTTGAGTAACAGTAAAAAAAACTTAATGAATGAGGTAAAAAAATGTTAAATGCAAAATTAGAGCATTACTTGGTTTAAATGAATTTTTTCTCAAGCTTTCAGAGGATGGACTTTAGATTAGATGTTCAACTTTTATGTGCCAAGCATTGACTATAAGTCTTGTACATGGAACAAATCGAGATAAGAAATTAAGAATATGGTCCATTTTGGTCGGCCTTAGCTTGATTTGTCTAGACATCAATTTTCTCTTTTGCCAAAAGTCCGACTTATTTTAGGCGGAAGTTTCCCTGATTATTACTTGTATACAAAATTCCATGATCATTAAATTGGAATAGGACCTTACTGACCTAACCAATTGGAATAGGATGAAATTTCTTCCCATCCACACTAATCGTTGTGTACACTCCAATTTTTTTTTGCATCTCATAATGATACGTTATGGAAAGGTGTCATCCAAGTCTAACATGATTGAGAGTTGTAGTTGAGACTATGGCCCAGAAGCTTTAATATTCAATACTTTGCGAGAAAAATTAAACACTCATTTGATGTAATAGGAGACTATGGAATTTGACACTGTATACACTGGGGTTTGTTCTTGATGTTGTGAAATTGCTGTAGGTACTAAAAACTCTAGTTTGATTAGTTGGCAAGTCATGTTCTTTAAGCGTGAAAAGTCTACAATGGAAAACTTTTATGTTCCTACAATAAACTTTTATGTACCCATTAGGATTTCCCTTAATTATGATAAACATATTAAATTTTTTTTTTAAGGATGTTCTATATTTATTGAATGATATATATATATATATATATATATGTATGTATGTATATTGTCTTCCTTGAGCTAAAGCAGTTGCAATGGAAGTGTGGAGTGGATGGTTTTTTTTTAGTCTTTGAGTATTTTGGGTTGTTTCAACTGAGTAATGGCTCTTCTTAGGCTCCTAAAATTTTGGTTTATTGATTTTGCTATCTATAACTTAATTCTTCTTTACCTAATAGAGTTTGGAATTTTTTGTAAGTACATTTTTTTTTCAAGAAAATGAATAGAAATCTCCCTTCATGTTCATGCTCATGTTAATGTTCATATTTGTATCTTTTGCAATACTCAATAAGTTGTTTACTCATTTTGTGAATTATCAATTGTAGTTAAAAAAAAGTATAAACAAAATACTATTCAATTAAACTAATGTGAAAAATTAAATCTATTAGATTAAAAATATGGACATGAAAATGAAAATTTCACAAAAAATTTCTTAAATAGAATTAAAATAATTTTTACTCAATATTGTTTATCAAGCAATCATTTACTAACTAACAACATTCCAATCATTACGTGCATAACAGGGTGATGAAATGGTTGTTCAGTTTACTTAAGAAATGTGATCTAGCTAATAGAAATTAAAAAAATACAATAAGTTTCATGCATAGTCATGAATTATACCTTCAGGTATATCTTATGCATTTTATGAGTTTTATTTTATATAAATGTATTTCATAAAATTAACAAAATTTATCATAAAACCCTTCATTTTATTTTTTTTAAATCACTACATAAAAATGAAAGAAGTTTTTTTTTCCCAAAAAAAATGTTCTCTAGTCATAATATTTACCAAAAAAGATCATACCAAAAAAAATTGTGCAATGTACAGGCCAAGAACCAGTCTATATATATATAATTAAAGTCAAAACAAAGAGAAAATCCAATTAGATTCTAAATTGGATTCCAATTACTGTCTAATTTTGCGTCATGTGTCCAATTTAAGGTTTTTTTTTTTTTAAACATTGATTCCAAATAACGATGGACTCACCATTCCAAATACATTGCAATATAATAACCTTTTTTTTTTTTTTTTGATGAGATAGTGGCTCCTAAAAAAGGGCCATATATGGGACTGTGATTTCATGAACAACATGTAATTTTAAATAAAGTGATGGTAGGTTGCTATACATTTATATATTGGAGTCTAATTTTGCGCCACGTGTCTTATCTAATTTTTAAATTTGTTTGTCAAGTGAATTATTAAATGCAAAAATCAAAGAGTCTAAATTCAATTAGATTCTAAATTGAATTTTAATTGGAGTTCAATTTTGCGCCATGTGTCCCATCTAATTTTTAATTTTTGTAGCAAGTGAATTATTTGGTACAGAAACCGAAGAGTTTAGATCCAATTAGATTCTAAATCATATATATAATTGTGATTGTTTTTAAATGTACATGTGCATATGCACAGGGTTACACACTACTTTTATTAAATGGATGTATCAATTTTTAAACACAAAATAGAAAAATAATTAGGAAATTGATTTATTACCTTGTGGACATGACACTAATTTTATTCATTACCATGTTAGTTTACAAGATTTTTATAATATAATTGGTAATAACTTTAACTTCTTTAAAAAATGATAATGTAAAAAATTGACATTTGGCTTTTTGTTTTTTTAAAATTTTCATTTTAAAATTAGGTAAATAGTATGTTTTTTAGATGATGTTTATGAGCACTTTAACTAAAAAGTCAAAACTTAAATCCCATTTGGTTGCTGAGAAAGCAAAGGAAAAGAAAAGAAAATAAAATTTCAATTTCTACTAATAAAATGACATCTCATTTACTTATGGAGATGCAATTAATATATTTTCAAATATTTTATTTTATTTTCTAATTAAGGACACATGATAATTCAAAGGATAGGTTAGATGGCATAAAAATATTATTTTGATATTAATGTTAGATAAATCAATTCTTTTCATGTACCACTTAATAATAAGGATTATTTTGACACAATACCAAAAGTTTAGAAACAAAATTGACACGTAGCTGAATTGGCACCTCCCCATGCACAAAGTGCTTGGGGGTCTAGGAGGGAAAGGGTTCGAGCTGCGGGGTTAGCAGCATGTTGTAATTATTTCTCAAAAAAATAAAAATAAAAGAAACAAAATTGACACGTTTAAGATGTTAAAAAACATTTTGATACATAGTACAAGTGTTAAAGACTAAAATAGTAATCAAACATGTTTTTTTACATATTTTTATTAAATATTAAATTCTATAAGGATGTGGTTTAAAACCCAAGTTTTATACCCTCCAATCCCAACATGCCACATCATCTTATCACGTATTAAAGAATAAGTACAACCACACTCAGTCAATTATAATACTCATCTAAAAATTCAACCAAATTGAGAGTTTATTAAGATGTTATTAATTGTGGTATGATGTACTGAATTTTAAGTAAAAAGATAATGTGACATCTCTTATTGGATGGTGTAAAATATGAATTTTACACCTCATTCTTACCAAATTCAGGCTCTTTTTATTAATATACTCAAAACACTTTTTTTTTTTATTAGCTGAATTTGGAAACTAATATCCTGTTTGGTTGTAAGGGAGATGAAAAAGAAAGAAGAGAGGAAAAAGTAAGGGAAGAAGAGAGAGTTGTACATAGAAGGATTGCATTAATACAATTTTTTCAAAAGAAAGGTCTTCTTTGAAAAAATAATGGGACCATCTGAAGGATTGTGCTAAGAAAATTTCTAGAACACAAACTTTTCTCAAAATTATGGGTTGTGAGAAAAGTATGAAACTTCATCAAAAAAGAAAAAGTATGAAATATTGGTGAATTAGTCAAATTGTGTATTCTCACTTTTTAATAGAAAACTGAAAAAGTGAAAATGCTTGAGACCATCACAGCACATATTGATATAGAAAAGCTTAATGAAAGAGGTAAAAAATGCTAAATGCAAAATTAGAGCACCACTTGGCAAGACCTCATACAATCCCGTATAAGGTCTCTGCTTTTATATATATATATATATATATATATTGATATGAAGCTTTCTTGTCATCTCCAACAACAACTTGGATATGTGTACCGTCAATGGCACTAATACAGTCCTAAAATAGAATATAAATTTTAGGTACTTAGGAAATAATCCTAACAAATATTAGAAGCAAATTAGAATGTATGAAATGAATACCTGAAAGTGTGGCATGTATAATGGATTCTTTTGTATATGTCTTGGAACTGCACTAAATGTAAGGTCAGAAGGCTTGAGGATATCCATTGACATTCTGTTAAGGCATTTCAGAACTCTATGAAAATGTCTATGTATAGTCTCACCAAAATGTTGGAATCTTTCTTGAACCAACCTGTTACATGCTCCTTGTCCAAGTATCATCAAACATATAACGACTGACTCTTCAAGCCTAATATGCCTTGTGTGCTGAAGTCCATATGTATGTCGTAAAACATTACACAATTGAAGGAAAACATGTGGCTTCATTCTAAACATTTCGTGACATTTTATTTCATTACCCTTCAAACAATCCATCAACCACATATAGCCAGTTTGTTCAGAATCTCTATAAGGTTGCTTGTCAATATATTTCATATAATATGTCACTGCAGCATGACATCCAACAACAACAAGAACATATAATTCCTCATCATCATGTTCATCATTTTCCACATCATAAGAATGATCATCATCACTATTATCAATATAATCATTGTAATCCATAGGAATAACATCTAAAATATGATATCAATAAATTAGATAAATCACAATAAAGAAAATGACTAAACATTTAAAAAATGATAACTAGATAAATCACAATAAGTATCTATCGCACAACAAAAACCCACAAAATATGATAGAGGGTGCTGAATTTTCTAATAAGAGAGCCATTTATATCAGTAATCATGCATCTCCTCTGGATGTTGTCCTTATAATTCTGTTTTGTATCATATAAAATATGAGTTTGCCATATCAGGTTTAAGAATTAATATAGACTAAAATAAAACAATTACATGTTGATTAGTACTCATCTCTTTCCATCAACCAAGCTGGCTGTTCACAATGACATCATAACAATTACATGTTGATTAGTACTCATCTCTCATATAATAAACACACACAATTTCTGTGGTCATAACAAATTTTAAAACGTTTAGCTAGCCCCCCCTGCGCAAGCAGAGCCCCCTCTCCCCTCCAACAAAAGAATAAAGAAAACTCCCAATATCATGTCAGTGATTTCACTTTCAGTGCTCAAGTGGAAAAATGTTTATATAAATCAGCACTGATTCTAATAGATGATACAAATAAATCCATCATGTTTTGTATTCAACGAGGTCAAAGCTAAAGCTCCAATGCTCCATTAGATATGATTTATCCTTATCAAAATATATTTTTTCATTGTTCTTATCAACCTTTTAGTAATAGTTTTTTATTTTGGTTTTTAAAATTTTAATGCAAGACCTTTCTTTCTTTGACTTGGAAAAACGCTAAGCATATGTGAAGATCAAGAAAATGATTATAGGGAGAGAACAAATGTATGGTGTTTAGGTTTTTTGAGAGAGTGAAATATGTCATACGAATGTCTAATTCTATCTAGGACAAGAATTGATTTAGCTGGTGAATAAGAATAGCGACTAGGAACAAAAACAGCTATAAGACATGGATGATGGCAGTTAGGTTCAATTCAAGAGCTTAGTAAAAGCTCAAATATGATAAATCATAGTATGTGAAAAACATTTGCTTCCACCAATTCAAACCACGGAGGACTGGATATCATTTGGCTCAAATTTAGATCGTTCATTATGAACATATCATTAACATGTGAAGGACTACCAGGTTGTATGAGAAAAATCAAATACATGGTGAGGGAAAAAGAATATAAAGAAGAATAAAAGAACATATCCTACGCCAGGTATAGTGTTTCAGACGTGTGACCTGAACATCTTATACTGATGCTTTGTATATTCAACAATTAGAAACGAGTTCAGTTTACAAGACCTTTTTAAATTAGTACAGGGAAACTACCAAAAACAACCTTGTGATATTTGCCACTAAAACACAGAGATGCCTGAACTTTGAAATGTCACACATAACCCCCTGTAGTTGTGTAAGCTTTATGGCGTGATTTATACCAGTGTACAAGGTTCCCACTTTTGCAAGATTTGTGGGAGGTGATTTATAAGCAACCTTACCCCAAAATTCAATGGCCGTGTTTTACAGGCAAATCACATGGAATTTTTTATAATCTCCCCTCATAGATACTTGCCATTATCCTTCTAAGAAATTATAGTCTGAAAGTATAAACACTCATCTTTTTATTCACTTTACTTGAATCATTATTCTCTTAATATTCATCAGCCACATTCTCACTCAAGCTTAGATCCATTTTATGCTTAGCAATAAACTAGTACAGATCTTTGTCTAACTCATCGCATTATTGGCTTTAAATTTTCAATACTACCGCAAGCTTCATGTTTACATGTTAAGTTAGCTGGTACTTTCAAGCACCCAAATATCTAATTAGTTTCTTCTATATAGCACAATTGAACTCTTCAATTTTGAGCTATTTAGCAGGTTAAAATACTTGATCCAGTAAAAGATAGAAGTTATTAATTGTACCTTAAATTTGGTGCTTCATACCTTGCAAAGCAAGACATCACAAGAGGATGTAGAAATTAAATTGTAGCTTGAAGGAGCATAATCAAATTTATTACGAGTTGTACAAGAACCATCTGTTTTCACTTTGAGCCTAGCAAGCAACCACTTATAACAGCTAAGTGATTATTCAGTTATTCCTAGGATTGAACCTTGTAATTGGCTACGGCACTCACTAATTACAGCAGTAATGAGGCAATGATTACTTGCAGCAGTAACATGCTTCCTTGCAGCAGTAATGCAGCAAATTCACTAATTACAGCAGCCATTGCCCTACTCAATCAGTCCACAAAGATTCTAACACTCTGATACAATATGGTGCCACTGCACTACTCAATCACTACACAATATGATCCTAACACAGCACTGATTTATTTCTTTTATCAGGAAACCTAACAAACTCAACATTGGTGAAAAAATAAAGTTGATGTATTGGCAAAAAATTGTGAGAACAATGAAAAGAGGTCCCAACTCTTGATTTAATAGCTTTCTGTTCAAAGATACAGCCAAGCTTCTATCTTTGTAATTCAAACACCCTAATAGCCCAACAAGTTAAAACACCCTAACAGCCACATTATTCAAAGGATAAAACAATAAAACATTAAAACATCTCTCTCTTCCATAAAACATTATTCAAAGGATAAAACATAAAACACCCTAAGTGCCAAAGTAGTGCCCTCCTAACAATCTTGCCTCCTCTTGCAGAAACTGGAGTTGTAAACATAGTTCTTCCATCATGACAAACATCTCTCTCTTTTCTCATTTCTGAAAAATATGTGTTGCCATGAGGTAGAATTCGGAACCCTTCTCAATGCCATCTAAGGTGCACACACATTCCATGACATTACGAATAGTACTACTTGGCTCCACTGAACAAGCTGAGTTCCTTAACTCCACAACATCACAGATACGACTAATAAGCTATTGTTTCAACTGTAATGTTGTTCCTCCTTTCTTCCCTTTACTTTGTGTGGATGATGGTAAAGCTCGCTTCTTTCCTTTGTTTTGTGTTAGGTTAGGTGGTTGTGTGAGGTTATGAGTCTCATCTTCATGAACATCATCATTATCATTGGGAGAAGATGGGTCAGCAAAAGTATCACCTAACCCCTCCTTAGGTGTCTCAAGATCATCAGGTAACACACCTGAAGTGGGGGCCCATGCTAAATCTCCCATGGCTGTAATGTCCTTAAACGTAATGTCTAATAAGTAAACATTCTCCAAACATTTCTCTCGAAATTTTGCAACTTCAGGTACCTTCTACAAGTTTGAATATTTTCATTAATAACTCAAATTAGCATGGTTTATCTACTAATACAACATACATATAGTGGGTTATACAAAACATACCATTAGCTTCCTCTCCCACCACTCATTAGTTGCAACTATTGTTCCTTTTGCTACATCCCATCCCAATCCAGTTTCACTTCCCTTCAACTTATTCCAAAGCACCCAATCTTTCTTCAATCCATCCCATTTATGCTTATACTTCACCCTAGGATATTCCTTTCCAGTTTTCTTTTCAAAAGTTGCTATAATATTTGTCCAACCCTTTTTACTAAAGTGGGTATTAGGTCGATTACCCTTAAATACCTCATCCACACAAGCTTCACAAAAGATAGTTGTTACTCTTGATGGTCATTGAGTTCTAACATTTGAGCTATTTTGGGACGGCTTACCCATCTAAAAAAAACATAAGTTTGTTAATATGAATGTTCAACCAAATACAGTAAGTTCTACAACCAAACCCATGAGAAAATTGCATAATAGGAGTAAGTTTCCTAGGTAAGTTCTACAACTACAAAGAATCAAACAAATTCAATAAAAGAATCAAACAAGAATTCCTAGATTTGAATGTAATCATGCAGTGGAAGAAAAAAAGCTGTTCTTGGAGATATTACTCATGGTGCCATGATTTTTCTACAGAACCCAACTACTTTAAACGCCAATCCTTGTACAAAACTTCTAACAATGTCATATAATCATATTGTAACTAAACTAATGCATAATAATATAAAAACACATATGTAATTAATGATTACAACAATAGCTAAAACAAATTTCATCTCCTCATATAACCCTACCCAATTAGAGGTAAGAGCCCGTTTACTCATGAAGGGCTATCTGTGAGACAGAGAGAGCTCATACCAGTAGCAGCAACAACAACAAATCTCTAAGTTTTAATATTTTGAGTTCAAATAGCGTAAACCAACATGCCAAAAGCCCAAATCTATATCATAAATTCAAAGATGGGTAATGGAGAATAGTTACCTGGAATTGCGATGAAGAACGACGATAAACGAAGCAGAGCAAAAACAAAGAAGAGAGAACCAATCCTTGTGAAACTGATGAGTTTAGAGGCTAATGATGCCAAAAATGGTCACAATCCTCGTGTGCTCTAGACAAAACCTATGAAACAGAAATAAAGAAGACCTTGCAGAGAGTACCAGTGTGGTACCGGCCAAATACCCTCCGAATGTTAAGTTAGAGAGAATTTCTACAACTCTAGAGTGCCAGAGCTAGGAAAATTATGCGTACCTTGATTTGTGAGGATTTTGGGGTTTTTATAGTAGTGTAGAGCCGACCTTAATTTCTTGGTGGAGAGGGTATTTCCTTGTAGGGAAGATCTTCATTAATATTCGCAATTTACGGGATTATTTCCTTACAATGATTCCTATAATTATGGTGGGGCGTGGAGCGCAAGACATTTCCATACCAGAATCCTTAGAGACTACCCATGCCACGTGGGTGCCATGTAGATGCCATAAGGGTGACACGTGGCTTCAATAGACCGTCTTCTTTTTATCCATTCACTCAAAAGTGTTTGTCCGTCTCCTTACCTTTCCGTCCGGGTCGCGAATCCGTCTACTAGCTTTGTCAGTCCAATTTTACCGTCTCTTCTGGTTACCTTGTCTCTAAAGTCTGACTCTGTCAATTCAATCCGTCTACCCTGGGATTTACCCCTATCAAAGGCAGAGGACTAAGGATATATATGGTAAAGGGAGACGACTAAGGATAAGCATGGAGACAGAGGCTATTTTCAGTTTTCAGCCAAAAAAATTAGCGGTATCAAGATTTGCAAATCGCGCGATATCGAAATCACAATGGGAAATTGCCTTTCCTGAAACGCGAAAATCTGCAAATTCAAAAATGCAATCCCACAAATTTTTCCTAGCCAAACATATCAAAATTTTCACGATTTGCTAAATGCCATTTTTTGTCTCTCAATACGCCTAAACAAACGAGCTCTATACCGAATTCAATTAGGTTATAACAATTAAAACATTAAACATAAGTTGTGTCACCTATTAAAAATAATGGAATTTTCAGGTGTCATCATCTATAGGTTTCAAAGAGTTCAAGTTGATTATTTAAAGACACCAAAAGTTCCAAAAGTTTATTCCAGTTCCATAAAACTTAGGGTTTAAATGTTACTGAGGAACACTTCAACAACTTGTTTGATCAATTCAAACTTCACAAGTCAATCATGAATGAATTGAATTGGTATTTTGTGTCTTGTGTTTTAGGACCACTTGATGTTTCTTAATTTGATCCTTTTGAGTTGGCTTAAACTTTCGTAAATTTTGGTAGTCTCCTCCCTAACGTGGAAAAGATGGGCTTGTTGTTCTGCCTGGCGTATGAATTCTGTTGTTGTTGTTTGTTTTTTTTTTTTTTCTTGGTAAAATATGAATTTTGTTGTATACTTTTGTTTTGGTTTTTAATTTTTTTTTTTTAATATATACTTATGGAATTTATATGTGTGTGTACTAAATTTTGTTGTTGATAGATATGATACTTTATAACTTATTTGTTTCATGATTATCTTCCTTTAATTTTTACTCTTCTTATTCTTATCCTCATACTATAAATTTGTCATTCCATCTCTTATTCCATGCATAATTTTCTATTTTTCCACACACAAAAGGTTCTCTCTCTCTCTCTCTCTCTCTCTCTCTATATATATATATATATGGTTTTTTTTTCTTGCATCTCTACTTTAGGTTGATGAACTTTTGTATTCTTTAGAACTCTCCTTTAGGTTGATACGATTTAGTTTTGTGTTTTATATTGTTATCTTTTTTATTCTCGTTGGTTGTTAAATTTATCCTATTGCATTATAAAAATAGTATATAAAAATATAATGTTATTTTATTACATAGCATAACTAAAATAGTTTGGTGTTTATTGCTATACATTCAAATTCAGCAACATCCTCACGTTATTTTTACTATTTTTTCTTCTCATCCTATTTTATTCAACACAAGTATTATGCTTGTGCTATGCACATGTAAATAAACTATAATTAATGAACCATACGAATAAAACCACATTAATTTATAAATATAATTGAGTCAGTTTATACAAACACCATTTATGAATTCAAAACTTTTTTCTTTTAGAAACTTCATGACTCCACATGTTTGGCTTTATGCTCCGCATGTTTGGCTTCATAGAACCCTTTATGAATCTTTTTGCAAAATTAAATATTTATAAGTATTAATAAAATAAATGATGAGCAAAATGAATAAAAAAAAGATTTGGAACTAAATCATATGTAATATATATATATATATATTACTCCCGTGCGGCTTAATTCACAAAGCATGAATTGCATGAAATAAACTAAAATACCTAAAAAAGAAGAAGAATGAAGATCTCAAAATAGCAATAACTTCTTATAAACAAATTTGAAAGTTAAGCCATAGAGAGTATTTCAAACTACATGAAATTATTATATGTACAAAACCTAATCAACATGACGCGTGGATAAAAAAAGGGGGGAATCATAAATAATTCCGGTTGTTATTGATTAGAATTTTAATTCTATTAGGAGTTATTATGAAACACCATACCTTTATGTTTAGCTTAAATCTACCTAAATTTTCTAATTTTCTAAAAAGAAATGACAATGCACTAAGACATGCAAATCTAAATATTAGAAACTAAAACAAAGTGATTTTTGTACAATGAAAATTAAAGATAGGTTAATTTACCTGATTGGCACATTCAATACCAAAATGAAGAAGCAAACTATGAACAATAAGCATCCAAACCCTTTAGGCAAAACCATTGAGAAATGCACCAAATATTCTAACCCAAAGCATCGTAGTGTCCCACTTCCATATCTATATAGAAATAACACCAATTATATAAGAAAAAATAGAGAAAGGTCGCAATACTTGTAGTATGTTACCTGAAATTTGGAGATCATAGTCAAAAATTGAATCACTCGTGATGGGATTGACGAACACAACTTACCTGGACAGTCTCATCCGAACCAACGAGGCAGCATTGACAGACGAATCAACCAGGTCCCTCCAACGAAGTAGCCACATTACTGACGAAGATAGAGAAGCCATTCAATGCAGTCAAATAAATGCCTCGAACGGTTACAAGGACAACTGTACAGACCGTTGGAAGCCATCAAAGCCCACATGATTGACTATGAGGCGTTACCAAAAGAGGTATTAAAGCCACCATAACAGCCACAACGGCTAGGAGCTACGGGAATGTATATATACAACCCTCCCAGCACCAACATAAGGTACATAGACACACTCAGAAATACTTGTTGTTGTTCCACTACATTACTTTATTTTTTAGAGCTTCCTTTTACTGATTTTGGCATCGGAGGCGTTGTCGTAGGCATCACACTGGTGACCACTTTGAGGGAGCCACCATACCATTTCTACTGTTACAGAGACGAGGGCTTGGCTCCATCTGGACGCATTCACTTCGACTGACGAATTTGCACTTCATCAGTTTGGCGCCGTCTGTGGGAACGACATTTTCATACTCAAATTCGAAAACGTAGTTTCTGTCAACTTCTGTATTCAGATAGAGTCCAACCAAGATTCAGCAACCTTAGCTCAGCAAGTCTAGGCTCTTGCGGCCACCGTTGAAGAGCTCACCAAGCAAAATCAGGAAATGAGACTACGGCTTTAACAGGAGGAGAATCGGTCCAGAGCCAACCAGGAGGATGAAGGAGATAGCCACAGAAGAAGTGACCGCCAAGGGCCTACTACTCCAGATGAATAGAACTCAGATCTTCGAGAGAGATAAGAAAGGAGATGGACGAGCTGAGGAACGCTATTAAGGAGAAAACGGACCGGAGCCTGGATAGAATGGTCAGGGCAACAGACTCTCCCTTCACTACGGCGATCCTGGAATGCCTAGAGCCGTCGAAATTTCGATTGCCTCAGCTTGAACCGTTTGACGGACTTAAGGACCCCCGGTACCACCTCAACACCTTCAAGATGATACTAGGTCTCCAACAACCTCCTGACGAAATACTGTGTCGTTCCTTCCCTACCACTTTCAAAGGAGCTGCAAGGAAGTGGTTCACAAAGTTGCCAACTTCGTCCATCAACAACTTCGAGCAGTTGAGCAACGCCTTTCTGCGCCACTTCATCGGAGGACAACGCCCTAAGAGGCCAGCAAACCATTTACTCACTATTAGACAAGGGGAGAAGGAAACCCTGCGGTCGTACGTGAAACGCTTTACTCGAGAGACCCTGGAGGTAGATGACACTAACGACAAAGTGCAGTTGACGACCTTTAAGGCAGGGCCGAAGTCCAGAGAGCTCGTGGTTTCACTCGCAAAGAATCCTCCTAAGACGATGGCAGAAATGCTTTTAAAGGCACAAAAGTACATGAATGCTGAAGATGCATTAGTAGCCATAAGGTACGTAGAAAAGCTGGGAGACAAGGGAAGGAAGGAGGACGATCGTAAAGGACAAAAAAGGGAGCGTCCAGATTGTTGGACCAGTGACAGAGGTAAAAGTAAAGACGAAAAAACTCCTCGAAGGGTAAAATTCACCCCTCTAGTTATACCTAATGACAAAATTTTGACGCAGATTAAGGACGAGCATTACCTCAAGTGGCCAAGGCCATTACATTCATCCCCTAACGTCCGTGACAAGAAAAAGTATTGCCAGTTTCATAAGGATCATGGCCACTACACAGAAGATTATCGGGACCTAAAGGAGCAGATAGAGGAGTTGATACGGAAAGGAAAACTGCAAAAGTATGTGAAGAAAGGGGAGTCTAGCAGGTTCAGGGACAGTAACAAAAACCAGCGCGAGTCCTCGCCCAGAGACAAAGATAACACGTCCCATCCTCCACAGAATGTGATCGGGGAGATAAAGACGATCGCAGGAGGGCCATTCACAGGTGGGTCATTCAAATCCCTCAGGAAAGCATGTCATAGGCAGGTAAACAGCGTCCACATGATGCCACCATTTAAGCAGAGACGGACGGACCAAGACATGTCTTTCAACGAGGAAGATGCAAGGGGAGTGAAGCAACCTCATAACGACCCCTTAGTCATAATGCTCACGATAGAAAGATTCAATACCAAAAGAATCCTCGTAGACAATGGAAGCTCCGCAGACATAATCTACCTTCCCGCTTTCCAGCAGCTGAAGCTAGATCCAAGAAGACTATGCCCATTTGACTCCCCCCTCATCAATTTCAATGGGGACAGAGTATATCCCAAGGGTATAGTGACGTTGACAGTAACAGTGGGGACCTACCCGAGGCAGTTGACCCGTCAGTTAGACTTCTTGGTGGTAGACTGCCCCTCATCTTACAATGTGATTATTGGGAGGCCCACGCTCAACCGATGGAAGTCAGCCACGTCCACCTATTGCCAAAAGGTAAAGTTCCCAACCGAGAACGGTGTCGGCGAGGTAAAAGGAGATCAGGTCCTAGCCAGGAAATGCTACCAGGCCGTGTTGGCTGCAAAGGAGAACTATACATGGATGATCGAGGGGAAAGAAGAAGATAAAGTAGAAGCCCTAGAGACAATGGAACTGGTCAAAAGAGAAGCAACCGGGACGACAAGAATAGAGACGACACTAAGACCCGAGATGAGAGCAAGGCTCGTCCAATTCCTCAAAGAAAACCTGGACGTCTTCGCATGGAGTCACGAAGGCATGCCAGGCATATCCACAGAAGTCATCCAACATTAGCTGAACGTGGACCTAGAGAAAAAGCTCGTCCAGCAAAGACGACGAGTCTTTGCCCCAGAATGGAACCAAGCAATTACAGACGAAGTTAACAAACTGTTGTCAGCGAGCTTTATCCAAGAGGTTTACTATCCTGATTGGCTTGCCAACGTCGTACTAGTGAAGAAAGCAAATGGAAAATGGAGAATGTGCGTGGATTTCACGGACCTGAACAAAGCTTGCCTGAAAGATAGTTTCCCTCTACCAAGGATAAACCAGCTGGTGGATTCTACGGCCGGGCATAAGTTGCTGACGTTCATGGATGATTTCTCAGGGTACAACCAGATAAAAATGGTTGAAGAAGATCAAGAAAAAACTGTTTTCATCACAAGTCAAGAGCTCTATTGCTATAAGGTGATGCCCTTCGGGCTGAAGAATGCAGGAGCAACTTACCAGAAGTTAGTGAACAAGATGTTCAGCAAGCAGATTGGCAAGAATGTGGAGGTGTACGTGGATGACATGCTCGTCAAGAGTAGAGAAGAACTTGCCCATCTGGACGACCTAAAGGAGACGTTTGCCACCCTCAGACAATACCAGATGAAGTTGAATCCTAGCAAGTGTGCCTTCGGTGTAGCCTCAGGGAAGTTCTTACGATTCATGGTGTCCCAAAGGGGGATAGAAGCAAACCCGAAGAAAGTACAGGCCATACTCAACATGACATCGCCCAAGACAGTCAAAGAAGTCCAGAAGCTCATAGGAAGGATTGCGGCACTCAATAGGTTCGTCTCTAAGGCAACGAACAAGTGCTTACCTTTCTTCAAGACATTGAAGCAGGCTTTCGCTTAGACTGACGAATGCGAGGCAGCATTTCAGGAACTCAAACGTTACCTGAGCAATCCACCCCTCTTGAGTCCATCCAAGGAAGGGGAAACCTTATATTTATATCTGGCAATATCAGCCACGGCTGTGAGCGCAACCCTGATTCGAGAAGAGGGCAAGACGCAGCTCCCAGTTTATTACGTCAATCAAGCTTTCCAAGGTGCTGAGGCCAAGTACCCAAGGATCGAGAAGATTGCATTCGCGTTAATAGTAGCCTCGTGTAAACTGCGACCATACTTTCAGGCGAACCCCATCTTGGTGATGACGAATCAACCCATCAAGAAGTCCATAAACAAGCCTGAAGCAGCAGGGAGAATGGTCCAATGGGCAATTGAACTCAACCAATTCGATATTGAGTACCACCCTAGGACAGCCATTAAGGCACAAGCCCTAGCGCACTTCATCGCCAAGTTCACCAACCCAGACAAGGACAACCTCACCAACAAGACAGAATGGTGGACAGTACAGATCGATGGTTCGTCGGCCCAAAAAAGGGGGGGGGAGTAGGGGTCGTCATAACCACCCCTAACGGAGAAGTGCTCAAATACAGAGTTCAACTGAAATTCCCGATCACCAATAACGAGGCCAAGTACGAAGGAATACTGACGAGATTGAGACTCAAGAAGGCACTCAGAGCTAAGAACCTGCTAGTCCAGAGTGATTCAAAACTGGTGATAGGGCAGATTAAGGAAGAATATGAAGTAAAGGAGGAAAGAATGCAGAAATACCTCAGGCTGACGAAGCATCTGATTCAGGAATTTGATAAAGTGGAATTTGTGCAGATCCCAAAAGCCAGAACATGATAGCAAACGAAGTCATGAAGCTAGCATCGTCAGAAGAAGCAACGGCGAGCATGGGCTTGGTGATGGAAGTCCAGAAACACCCCAGCATCAAGGAAATCTCCACATTCGCAATCTAGAGCACATGTAGCTAGATGACACCAATCATATCCTTTCTCCAGGATGGGCACCTCCCTCAAGACATCGAGAAGGCCAGGAAGGTCAGGAAGAGAGCAGCTAGGTTCACAATCCTGAACGATACACTATACAAGAGAGGCTTTTCCATGCCTTACCTGAAGTGTGTGGACGAAGAAAAAGCCAAATATATTCTAGAGGAGATCTATGAAGGAGTTTACGGAGACCATACAGGCCCCAGATCACTGGTAAGTAAAGTTATCAGAACAGGTTATTTCTGGCTTACAATGCAGGTAGATGCAAGGGAGCTCGTCAAGAAGTGCGATAAGTGCCAAAGGTTTGGGAATGTCCAACGCCTTCCAGCAGAAAGACTAACAACGATATCCTCCCCCTGGCCCTTTGCACAATGGGGAATCGACATCGTCGGCCCGTTGCCTCAAGGTAAAGGACAGGTAAAATTCCTACTAGTCGCCATTAATTACTTCACAAAGTGAGTCGAAGCAGAGGCACTAGCAACCATCACTAAAGCCAGAATCCGGAACTTCATGTGGAAGAACATAATTTGCAGGTTCGGGATTCCACAAACGATCATATCAAATAATGGGCGACAGTTCGACAGCCAAGGCTTCAGGGACTTCTGTTCAGGCCTAGGGATCAAGAACCAGTTCTCATCCCCGAGACATCTATAAGCAAACGGACAGACGGAGGTGACGAATTGGACACTACTCAAGATTATCAAGGCCAAATTAGACGATGCAAAAGGAGCCTGGCCGGAAGAATTGCCCAACGTCTTGTAGGATTATAGGACCACGGCAAGAACCCCAACGGGAGAAACCCCATTCAGACTTACCTATGGCATCGAGGCAGTAATCCCGGTCGAGGTGGGAATAACCAACGTCAAGCGAGAGATGTTCCATGAGGAAAATAATGACGACCAGCTACGAGTCAACCTGGATTGTTTAGACGAAGTGAGAGAGAAAGCCTCCGACAAGATGACTAAGTACCAACAGAAAATGGCCGAGTACTACAACAAAAGAGTGAAGCTCAGACAACTCGACATAGGAGACCTCGTCCTGCGCAAGGTCACCCCAACAACCAGAGACTCTGCGCAAGGTCACCCCAACAACCAGAGACTCTGCCCAAGGAAAGCTCGGCCCCACATTGGAAGGACCCTACCGGGTCGTCCATTACTCCAGACAAGGCAGCTATCACCTGGAGACCCTAGACGGGTAGAGGCTCCCGCGACCATGGAACATTGAGCACTTGAAGAAATACCACCAATAGATGTAACAGACAATTGTACTCATTCTCGAAAAGCAATAAAAAGAACTATTCAGCCAATGTTTTAATGAAAGCAGATCTTGTAATATGAAAATCGCCCAAAAATGGCTATGTAACAAGATTTCGCCTAGATGGATGTAAGTTACTGACAAAACCAAAAGAATTACAAGATCCCTAAAAGGGTGTAAGTCACAAAAAGAAAAGAAAAAATGGCTAAGTAACAAGATTCCGCCTAGACGGATGTAAGTTACTGACGAAACCAAAAGAATGACAAGATCCCTAAAAGGGTGTAAGTCACAAAAAGAAAAGGAAAAAATGACTAAGTAACGAGATTCTGCCTAGACGGATGTAAGTTACTGACGAAACCAAAAGACAAGAACCTTGCAACAAACCTGTTCAAAAGAGAGCACCTTTTGAAAAAGGCTCAGGCTGAATTTGAGCTCTCAACCAGTTCACCAAAACCCTCGACAAAAACCCTTGAGAAGGTATGAGTTGCAGAGAATCAACTAAGTAACAAAACCCGCGTAGACGGGAACAAATTGTTGACGAAGAAAAGGAAGGTAAACAACTAAAAATTCTTTGCCAAGCATTAACGCAGAAAGAAAAATTACAGGAACAAAAATCACAAGCAAGTAAGTATGCAATTGCTAATTTAATTTAAGCCCAAAACAACGAGCAGTTACCATTGTTTTTACATCTAAAGGCCCATAAACACTAAGCCAAAGATATTGTTCTCAAAGCAGATTAAAAAGAAAAAAAAAATTCTGGAATTAGACTTACAAAAGGCCCAAAACATAACGGGCACCCAAAAAAAAAAAAAAAAAAAAAGAGAGAAAGGAATTTTTTGTAAATGATAGGTTTAGGCATCGGCGGCGGCGTCATCTTTAGTGGGGGCACTCTCAGGAACGTCACCTTCTGGAGCCGAGGATTAGGAAGCTTCGTCAACCGCCATCTCCTTATCCACCTCTTCCAGATCTAAGTTTTCTAGATCCACTCCAGTGGGATGCTTGACAAGGTACCTCCTCAGAAGCTCAAAACCCTTGAAGTACCAGCTGAAGAGGACTGTGTTGTACTCGTCAGTCTGCTGGAAAGCCTCAACTGCCTTAGCAGCAATGGTTTTTAGCTTCTCCTTGGCACCTAGAAGTTGTTTGTCTTTCTCCAGGGTCAACTGATGCTCTGCTCTAAGGTCGTCACTCAAGGTCTTGACTTTTTCCTTTAAGGTGTTGGCCTCGTCCACAGAGTCGATGAGTTTCTTCTTCAGCGTAGAATTCTCCACCTCTAAAGCCTCCATCCTGGATGTTATAGACGCCACCCTGGCCTCCTGAGTGAGGTACTCAGAAGTAATATGAAGACTCTCCCCTAACACCTGAAAAGAAAATTGAAGCCGTCAGTATAATGAGAAAGAAAAAGAAAGAGACTAAAAGTTGCAGGAGCACTTTACCTAAACAAGTTTGTGGACGTGGCGAGTAGCAACCTCGTTGAAGGGCTCGCCGAAAAAGACCTTCAAGTCCTCAGCAGTCACGACCCCGTGTGCCCTTTCCACCGCCAGTCTCTTGTCGTCCCAGACGGTAGACAAGCGAGAATCAACTTTCTCCTTCTCTTTGTCAGATAAGCGCAGCCTTTTAGAAGCAGGAGTAGGGATCTCTTCAACCGAAGTGGCTGGAGAAGCCATCCTCACCGTTTCAGTGCCAAAGACAATGGAAGTGACGGAGACAGTTGGAGTTATGAAGGGGCCCTTCCCTATGACGCGCACCGTTCTCTTCCCGATGCTGGACAATGGCTCGTCCTTCTTTGACCTCATCTTTGCATACATGTCCTTGTTGAACTTGGTCATCATTTCTACAAAGAGGAAAACACTTGTTAAAAAAAAAAAAAAAAAAACAAGTATATACAAGAGAATCAATACTGACGAACTTAATACTTACTCTTTTTTTCCTCAATATCAATGTTGCGCAGAACGAAGGCAGAAGGCTTTGGACCAAGACAATAGAAAGCGAGAGTCCGAGGGTTCACCAAATCGTCCTAGTCCTTAATCGTCTTCGCTTATTCAATTGCCTTCTCCACCCGCTCTTTATACCTGCTTTTAAGCTTGGGTCGTCTCTTAATTGCGCAAAACAAGGAACGAATGAGTTAGTGACGGTAAGAGTAAACGCAACAAAACTCAAACGACGAGAGGAAATAATGACGCACCTAAGGTTGGGGTTCCCCAATGACGAAGCAACCTCGGGAGATCACCCCAAACCCCGCCGGAGGGAGTCTTAAAGTCGTCCTCGGACACAGAAAAACTTGGACTTCCAATACCTGAAAGACGAAGGTAGACCCCTGACAATCCTGGTCCTCCTCTCCCAAGGCACCAATTCATAGTACCCATGCTCCTTGGAAGCTTTCAAGCGAGACAAGTAGACGAGCTCGTCTACTTTAAGCGTGCCTCTGTCCGTAGCGGTCAGCTATATCCCCATACAGCTGACCACTATCCTCCATGAATTGGGCATAAGTTGCCCAGGAGCAATACCAAAACGGTCTAACAGTTCCATGAGGAATGGATGGACAGGAAACCTCAACCCACAAACGAAGGTAGACTCATAAAAGCATACCTCCCCAGGGAAGAAGTGACAAGCCCGATCCTCCTCATTAGGCAAACGAACCCTAACTCACTCCGGGAATTGGAACATATCCTTAAACCTACCCAATGTATCAGCATCCAGCCCACACACCTCCTCGAGGCATGCAAAGCCCTAACTTCTCGAAGGGTAGAGACGGCTGTATCTCCCTCCACTGGGTCGTCGCTAGACGATAACCTAGTCTCGAGTTCACTAGACCTAACCTCAGACATTATCTCCCGCTCTCTCACCAAATTCTCAAACCAATCAATTGATTAACGAAGCAAAGGAAACAAATCGGCCAATACAACGCTCAGACTGTTACCCTCAAAAACGAAATTCTCAAGGTGTGGGAAAACCCCTAAAGACCTCCCTAAACGCGCAAAAAGAAAAGAAATTGAGGGGCAAGCTATCTTAACCTCAGAGCCACTAGCCATGGAAAAACCAAAAAACCAAGGGAAAAAGATAAATCCTAAAAACCCCGAAACCCAAAAACAAACACAAAAGAAAAGGGAGAGAAAATCAAAAATTCACCATAGTTTATGTCTACACCGAAAAGACAAAAGAAGCAAAAAGAAAGAAGAAAGACATACCTCAAAAGAAAATGTAGAAAGCTCAGCCACGCACTAGTTCGGAGAAGAATCACAAAGAAAGGTTGAAGAAGAAAATACTCAGAGCGATGATTAGGAATTTGGGAAAAGTGAAAGAGAAAATGAAGAGTGAAGAAGTTTAAAAATCAAGGCACAAAAAACTGAAATTCAGCGGGAAACCCCAAGTCTCACACAATTGGAGCATTAACTCCACTAACCAAAACGTGCCACGTGTGGCGCCGCCACTATGCATTTAATACGGAGCGAAATCCCAAGAGCCACGTACAACCCATAGACCTTTCATCTTTTGTGATCGTCATGACACGTCACGAGGACCACGGAATCCGGGGGCAGCTGATGGGATTGACGAACACAACTTACCTGGACAATCTCATCCGAACCAACGAGGCAGTATTAACAGACGAATCAACCAGGTCCCTCCAACGAAGTAGCCACATTACTGACGAAGATAGAAAAGCCATTCAATGCAGTCAAATAAATGCCTCACACGGTTACAAGGACAACTGTACAGACCGTTGGAAGCCATCAAAGCTCACATGATTGACCATGAGGTGTTACCAAAAGAGGCATTAAAGCCACCATAACAGCCACAACGGCTAGGAGCTACGGGAATGTATATATACAACCCTCCCAGCACCAACATAAGGTACATAAACACACTCAGAAATACTTGTTGTTGTTCCACTACATTACTTTATTTTTTAAAGCTTCCTTGTACTGACTTTGGCATTGGAGGCGTTGTAGCAGGCACCACACCGATGACCACTTTGAGGGAGCCACCATACTATTTCTACTGTTACAGAGACGAGGGCTTAGCTCCATCTGGACGCATTCACTTCGACTGACGAATTTGCACTTCATCAACTTGTAACTGCAAGCATGTTATTAAGAGTTATGACTTTGGCAATAAGTTTATATAAAAATATTTATATAAAAATATGTCTCATTATAAAATAAAAAACACTTTATAAAAAAGGCTAACTTGAAAAGAAAATAAAATTCACACATCCATTAGCATTGTTGAAGCTTTCATTACTCATAGCATCGTGATTGAAGTTTTATTATTTCATTCAAGGTGACACCTATACTATATAGGTGTTAGATACATCATATAGAAGTTTGATTGAAAGAAGGCCTCCAACTCTTCATGCCTAATGTTTTTAAAGAATTGTAAGTCTATCCATTATTCCTCTTATGCACAGATACTCTTGTACTGGTTTCGTGGTGTGAGTGGGCTGATATTTATGATTATAATTTTGTGATATGGATTACATCTGGTAGGATTATAATTTTTGTTAAATCTTATCCCTTACTCAAGAGTTTTGTAGCTTGATATTCTAATAAAATATTTTTTATTTAATAATAATTAGTATATAAAATGTAGGTTGCAACTTGAGGAAAATAAAAGCAATGAAAACGTGGGATGAGATTTATGTAGGTTGCAACTTAAGGAAAATAAAAACAATGAAAACGTGAGATGAGATTTAAATTTAGAAAAATTTTAAAATAGACTTTTAGTTAGAGTAGAATTAAAATTCTAAAATTTAGATGATAAAATTTTATCTGAATTAAATTTTTGTATGTTAAATACAATCCCTTAATTTAAGAAATATATCTAATAATGTTAATATAATTTTATTTCAACACTACACGTAAAAAATAAGGATTAGATAGATTAGATAAAGAATTTGGATTGTAATCAAATTAAGATTTTTATCAACTTAGAAATTATAATGAAGAAAAATTATATTTTTTTTCTTAAAATCTAAAAAAAATTTTACAATTTGGTGAAGCCACTTGGCACAACCATGACTTCTAAACTCAATTTTTATTATATAGTATATGATTTAAATTCAGGAACATCCTCCATATCATTAAATTATTTATATTTTGTCTCATTTTTTTAAATTAAACATATAATTTTTTTTAATTCAATAAATAAATTTTTTTCTTATTTGTGTCGAATCCAATACATTGAAACATTGGACCTAAATCCAAACCCAATTTAACAAATTAAAAATGCAACAAATAAGCCTATTCAAATCGACATTAGATATGCATCTTTGGTTCAATATGTCAAAGAAAATGATAAGATGAGGCATTGGCACCCAATGATCCAACCCAATCAAACACCAAATCAGTGTTTATTGTTACAACAAATCGTTGGATAATATATAGTTCTACAAAGGCACTAAAAGAAAGTTAACAACAAATCAACAATTCCTACCATAAACTCTGTAGTTTAAGATTTGAAAAACCACAAGGACCAGGGTGAGTACCACGATATTTATAGTTTGCTAATAAAAGTGTCAAATTCATGAATTATTATAAACTAGTGTGTAGCCCTATGCATATGCACGGGTACAATTAAAAACAATTACAATTATACGGTTCAAATTATAAATAGTCAATTGTAGTGGTGCTATTGATGTTAGCTTGAGTTATTAAACATATAGGACATTAGTTCGACTAGGATATTTGAAGGTAGTAAAATATTTTTTCCTTGCAATTTTCATGATATTGGTTACGTCAAGTTTCTCACAGTTACATTTATGAATAATCACAATTAGATATATAAAAATTTTGGTCGAATATACACATTAGTTTCAAGTTTTTATTAGAGAATATACTCTAACCATCATGGAAAAAAAAGCCATATTATGTGCCTTTGTTGTTTTGATAATACATATTTTGACAATATGTTATTTCTTTCATACCAATCAAGGGAAAAACTACCAACAACCATTAAAAAACAACTACTTTATAGGAGGAATCCCTTAATGGGTGCAATAAAAATAAAAAATATTTATTTAAGATTGCAATTGAAACCACAATTTGTCCCAATATTATGTCTATACATACATTAATAAATAAATATATAAAAATAAAAATAAAAATAAAACTCATTTTTGCGCACGTGCCTATGCAGTATGCACCTTAGCCTTTGACATGAAGTACCATCTACCGTTTGCCAAGGGCCCTCAATAAGTCAAAATAGCATTGGGTTGAACCCTTGAATCCGCTATAGATCACAAATATCTTTTCTAGAGCCTACTTCGCTAAAACCCTACTTCACTATAACAGATGATACAAATTTTATAAAGTGATACAAAATTTATAAACAAAAAGAACCAAGTACAAACAAAAGCAAAAACCAAACTTTAAAGTTACATTTATAGAGATCGGCCTGGCTTGATGCTTCGGCTTGGGTTTCGTCAAAGAGGGAGGCAGAGAAATTGAGCAGAGGGAGAGAGAAAGAGCAAGGAAATGGTCGGAGGTTTAGAGTAAGAATGAGAAAGACAGGGAAGAAAGAAAAAATAAGAAGAAAAGAAAGCAGGCCCACCTGAATAAAAAAATAACATAAGTTTTACAATTCATGAACAGTGCAATCTTAAATTTGAGATTGCACTGTTCATCAATGCCAAGTATTTTGGTATTTAAAATACCTTATGTGAGCGGTTTTTTAGTGTTTAGTGTGTCAAATGCCAAATATTTGGCATTTGAAACACCTGATGGGAATGCTCTAACCAGAAGTCATTTTATTTGTTACGTACGCACGTGAATGTTTCGCGTAACATGCATGTAAAAACTAACTAACCACAAGGCTCTTGATAAAATGGGGTTCAATATTGTTGCATCAAATTATAAGCACCTATTTCTCTTATTTATTTATTTATTTTTATAGTTTTGGCATATAGCGCTCGCTTCTAATAATTGTGCTATTTATTGCCAAACCAAGACATCAATCAGTTTTTGTGTAGGTGGAGATTGAACTTCATATATCTTATTCAGTCATCAAATTATAAGCCCTTATTTCTCTAATCTATATCTAAATTATATAAATCGAATCTGAAGGAAATATGAATTTGGTAGATCTTAGGGAGCATGGGATTTATGATTAATTTTGCACCAAAATGGAAACAAATGGGATGTATATTATTGACATAGTGTTTCACATCCCACCAACTATACTTTCACATCTGGCTTTCCAACTTCTAGAACATTCATTGGAAAAAAAATTGTTTAATTGCGTGAATCCATCAAATAAAATTTTGATCATGAAATGAAATCTTTTTAATTTTGCTCAAAATTTTTTGTTGAAAATATAATAAAGTATACTTGTACTTTGAAAAGTGACGTTTTAAAAAACTGTACATAATGGTTAAAAAGTAAAAAACTAGTCCCAAACGCACACTAATCTCTTTTTATCTTTATATTTTTTTTTCGTTGGTGTTTTGATCCAAAGTTTTTTTATTCAATTAACACCCTTTCATGTTTTCAAAGTCTCCCCCATTAATAAAACATCATACTCTATTTTTCTTTCTCTTTTTGCTTCTAGTAAGCGATATAGTCTCTTATAATTGAATAAGATATATAAGGATTGATTTCCACATACATCAAAAATAAATTAGTGTTTTAATTTGATGATAAAAAACAATTATCAGAAGTTAACGAAATATAATAAAATTATATTATAAAACAAGGACTTGGTTTAGGTCTAGTGCATCTAGTGTACTGGACCCAGTCAGATGGTGACACGTGTTTAAAAGTGGACACATGTCATCATTTCAACCGGTCCAATACTACTAGACACTGGTCCTAAGCCTCACCTGTAAATAAAAAAATAATAATAATAAAAAAAGAGGTTAGTTTTGACATTTCACTTTTGAAAGACGTGCCATAATAAAAAGACCACACCATGCTATCGCTGTTCCTATTTAGGGTCTGTTTGGATTGAACTTATTTTTATTAAAATTGAAAATTAAAACTGAAAACACTGTAACAAAATAATTTTTAAATGTAAATAGTGTCGTGGGACCCATTTTTAATGAAAAAGTTGTTGAAAAGTAGAATTTGTGGGTCCGTAAACAGTGCACGGATGTACTGTTCACGGTTGACTTGGTCAAATAGTTCGGCTGAAAAAAAAAAAAAAAAAAAAAAAATCAGAAAACGCAGACGCAGCTATAATTCGAATCCAAACGCTCTCTTGGGCTACATGTCTGTCCGGTGTCCTACTGCGTAATATGCATATCCCATACAGGAAAAATCCCCTTCCACGCACAAATCTGAAATCACCATCAACTCTCTCTCTAGGGTTTTTGATTTGAAGCTGATATGTCAAAATAATGAACCACTAATTTTGAGCACATTTTGATTAGAAATGGTGGAATGGTTGAGCCTCTCAAATCTCTTGGATTACCTTCGAAGACCAGCTTGAGAATGAGAGGTACATGTACATCTTTATTCAACTTTCAGTCTCACTTTTAGCTTTTTAGGCTTTCGATTTCATTTCATTTCCATAATCTTATACAATGTGCCCTGAATATCTTGTCATTTTACTCATTTGCCACTCTTCAGGTTTTGATTTGAAGTGTGTGTGTGTGTCTGTGTGAGAGAGACTGAGAGTGGGTGTATATGAAGATGGGGTCTAATAAGAAAGCTAGGGTTTTGGAAGGTGGGGTTTTTGGTAGTGGCAGAGTTGGTAATTTCGGTGTTGAAAATTTAGGAAATGGGAATAGTGATTCTTGGGGAACTAGTGTTTGCTGTGAGATTGATAATTCTAAAGAAATTGATTCTGTATTAGAGACTGCAAGTATGGTATATAGTATGGGGAATAGTGGTTTGAATTTGGTAAAAAGGGTAAGTAGAGAAACAAAAATGGGTGAAATTGTGAGTGATGATTTCAAAGAAAATGTGAAGTATGAGGTGGGAGATATGGTGTGGGGAAAGGTGAAATCGTATCCGTGGTGGCCGGGTCAAATATTTGATGAAGCATTTGCAGTGCTTTCGGTTCGTAGAACGAAGAAAAAAGGGCATGTATTGGTAGCGTTCTTTGGGGATAGTAGCTATGGTTGGTTAAACGCGAAAGAGCTTATCCCATTTGATCCTCACTATGCTGAGAAATCAATGCAAACGAATGCAAAGGCTTTTGTGAGTGCTGTTGAGGATGCGGAGAATGAGGCCTGTAGAAGGGCTGCACTAGGATTGGAATGCCGGTGTCGCGACCCTTCTAATTTTCGGCCTGTGGATGCTCGTGGGTTTTATGCAGTTGATGTGGGAGGTTATGAGCCTCATGGGGTGTACTCGACGGAGCAAATTATAAGGGCTAGAGATGAGTTTTTTCCACTTGAGATGCTTTCTTTTGTGTGGCAAATGGCTTTAATGCCATGTAGTAAGTTGCAGGGAAATGTTAATTGGATTAAAAGTATGGCTAAAGTTCTTGCCTATCGGATGGCTGTGTTCGAGAAGTCTGACAGGACCTATTCACATGCATCTGGGATTGATCGAGTTTGCCCTGCAAGTTCAAAGAGGGTTTTAAATCAGCAAGAATTGTTGTCTCAAGGTATAATTTAATTATGTTTTCCCTGAATAATCTGCTATATGTTTTGTTGTTCATGTGTATCATATTCCCTGAACCTCTGCACAACCAAGGTAGATGCACTGCATTAAGATGACTATTTAATATGTGGAAATTAGGTTCATTTCAACATGCATATACGTATGGATTCTCCAAGTCTCCATATGTGCATGAGATCAAAAATGACATTCCTTCTTGTTTGTTGATGAATGCTTAGCCTCAGTTTTTATTTCCTCCTTTGCTCTAATACTGTCTTTCGGTTACTGTTTGCAGCAACCTTGAGTGGTTCTCCCCATATTGATGAAGCTTTTAGCAAGAAGTCTACAAGTCCTATAAATATTCAATGTAAGAGAGATGAGTATTTTCTTAAACAGGTTGATGATCCCAACGTTTTGAGAGCCGATCACCTTGGTCAAGAGCAACTAAGTTTCCTAAGCCCATCAATGTATGAGGAAGTAGCGTTGTCAGATGGAGAGCATGTCTTGGAAGGGAAATATCCACACTTTTTCATGAATACTGAGTTCACAGGCAAAGAGGATGGAATTGGCTCATTTAGCAAAGTGAGTATGCCACTTCATCTAGGGCTTGCTGGCAAAGAGATTGTAACCGTGGACAAGAAAGCAGGACTTGAATCAAATAGGACAGAATTAACTAACAGTTCTCGAGTTTTCCAACAAGCCCAGCCAAGATTGCTGAAAACAGATGAAAATCACAATGGGCATGAGAACACGCATTTGGCTGGCAGAATTACCTCTCCCTTGGACACCTCACAACCTGGTACTGTTCTTTCTACAATTAGTCACGATATGTATAAGAACCCAAAGGCACTTAAACGATCTGAAGAGGACTTGAGTTATGAGGAGGCTTATGTGGTAGATATAAATAAGAAAAAGAAAACAGAATGTAATTTGGATGCAGGCATAGAGCCTTCATATAAACTCCTTCAACCTGCTACATTCAAAGCATTGGCAAGACAATCAGCTCAAGAATCTAGCACAACTGCTTTAGTTCGTAGACAGGATTCACCAATGGACCAACAGGAGAAAGCAATTGAAACCTACCATACCATTTCCTCTGGTTCTGTGGCTAGACAGAAAATGTTTGATACAAGAAATGTTGAAACTGGACTTTCTCAATTAATTTCTGATCTATTAGCTCTTGCACTAAATCCTTTCCATGATGTGGAACAGAATAGACCTGGAATTATGCTTAATTTTTTTTTGCAATTTAGATCTATTGTCTATCAGGGAAACTCTTCTGAAGAGCCGGTATTGATTGAAACTCAGCTCATTAAACCTCATGTATTTCCTCTGGCTGCTGAGAGAAATCCTGTTAGGAGTGCTCGGGACCTGCCTCTTTCTTCTAAACCACCCAAAAAACGGCTGAAATCTGATTTTTATGCAAAGTCTGACCATGATGGCCATATCTTTGATTGTGGGGAAGATATTTCCACAAAGAAACTCAAACACCTAAATGAGCTGAAGACATTGACTGCAGAAAAGAAGGCTAGCAACCTGAAGCCTGTGAAGTCTCAAGGAAGAGACTGTAAGGAAACATGTGAGACAGATTCAAAAAAGAAGGAAAGAAACGTGCTAAAGAATCCAATCATTCCCAAAATGGTTCCTGTACCTACAATGCTAGTGATGAATTTCCCACGTCAATCAGCACTTCCGTCAGTTTCGGAGCTGAAAGCAAAATTTGCACGCTTTGGTCCTCTTAATCATTCTGCCTCTTATGTTTCTTGGAAAGCCTCAAAATGCCATATTGTGTTCCAATACAATTCTGATGCTCAGGCAGCATATAGGTATGCTGTCCAAAGCAGTTCTCTGTTTGGAAATGTGAAGGTATATTACCAATTGCAAACCCTAGGATCTCTGGAACCAGAATTGCATAAACTAGGCAAGCAGCTTGAAGAAGAGGCCCAATATAAGCTTCCACATTTGACATCATTGAGCAGCTGCAATTCTGTAGAATCAGGATTTCAACCAAAGTCATCTCTGCAGAAGCCACCGGGTTATGACTTGAGGTCCATCACAGGTATACCTAGTACAAACTTACACGTAAAATTAATGTTGGGTGGGGATCAAAGTAGTGGAAGTGAGCAGTTGGCAATTGATAGTGACATCAAAAACTCCTATGGTAATAATCTAACTGGTAGTTCATCATCTTCCCTTTCTACTTTCACTGTCAATGTTAGGAACTTCCACAAAGCTATACCTTCACCTTTGCCTCCTCCCATTGACCTCCCTAACCCGATTTTAGATGTTCTTGAGGACAATGAGCTTATTCAATTTGTTCAAGCTTGTAATTTTCAGCATTGCCAAGTTGGGTCCAGAAACAATCGCACGTATAACTCCACCTCTAGCCAAAGTGCAGACATCTCCCATCAAATGTTAAACCTTCTGACCAAGTGTAGTGAAATTGTACATGAGTTGAAGTGCTCGTTAGGACATGTGCCTCTCTGTCTCTGATTAACTCAACCGGTAACATATGACATTGGCGAATAGTTTATACACTGATGCCATTGATTTTCTGCAGCCAGGAAAATAGGAAGAGTATGCAAAACACTAAACTAAACCTGTTGGATCATGTGAAAAGACCCACTAGTTTGATACTTTAGAAAGAAGTTAGTGTTAGGAATGTACAGTTCAAACTTTAGACAGCATGAAGCATTATCAAGAGGAATAGTAGTAGTTGGCACATTGACATAGTTCTGAATATATGGCTGCCTATTTTGGTTCATCTTTAGAGAGGTGGAAAGAAAAATTTCCTCTCTTTTTTGTCCATATGCCAATGCAAATCTACTAGTTAATTTTATATTGGAATTGGATGGTATTGCGTTATGCATTTGGTCTGGAACTTTTCTATTCTAACCTACTCTTTTTTAATTTTCTTTTTTTAATTTTTTGGTTACTGCGGGTGTCCGGGACTTTTAGGACAATGAATGATTAATTCCCGTTTTCTTTTTAATTATTTTTTGAGGTAAAATCTAAAAATTAGATTTGGGCTAAAATTTGAAACTACACAAAATTTTCAAAAAACATCTAATTTGCTTCCTAAACATAAATGATATTCAACATCTTTTCTTCTCTTGGTAACTATATTATGACAAATTATGTGCTTGTGGATTGTTTGTGATGATGATGATGATTGTGCGTAGGTGCCAATTGGATTTTTTTTTTCCCCAGTTTTGGTTGGATTTCCTAGTTTTTACGTTTTATTCTTATTTTCTAGCTAGGATATGTTTGAATACTGCTTATTTTGCTAAAAACTAAAAATTTATTGCTAAAAATACTGTAGTAAAATAATTTTTAAACTATAAATAGTGCTGTGGGACTTAGATTTACTGCTTATGCGTGTTTTTCACAAGTTTGGTTGGGTCGTGAACAGTGCCATAGAATCCAATTAAAAATGCAAAACGAAATCCAGTCAAAAATGCAAAACGTAAAATAATTTCTAGGCAAACGCACACTTAGTACTCATGATTAATTTCGGGTGAGTGGTTTCTTCGTCTAACATACAAAGGTAATTACGACGAAAATTTCCTGGATGACTGTATAAACGTGTTACATGTGAATTTGGGTACGTTTGAATACCGCTTATTTTGCTGAAAACTGAAAATAATAAAAATATAATTTTTGGTTATTATTCACACTCATAAAATACTGTTTATTTATCTTAATGCACTATTCATATCTCATGAAAAATGCATGGCATGAGACGCTAGTCAAAAAAAGAAAATGCAAACGCAGCCATGAAACGCGTGTCCAAACGCGTACTTGGATTGTCGCAATCACTATTCTTCACATTGAAGTAGTCTACACCGCATAGGACTTCAGACTTATCTAACTCGGACCAACAAAACAATTGTAGAAAAACAAGACCTCTCAGCCGAACAATGAACCTTACAAGAACCATGGTTAAGAAATAACCTACCTCGAACCATCCATCTAATTCAATTGTTACCTCATTGCACAAAAGTCAGATCTCATAGCGTTGACCAGTTCAGCACATAAATAATTGATAAGTTTGAGGTTGCCAAGCTCCTCCACCAAACTCTCTCTCTCTCTCTCTCTCTCTCAAATCTCAAAACATGGAGTACAGGACCTTAGAACTGAACGTAGTCTCTGCCAAAGACCTCAAAGATGTGAACCTTTTCTCCAAGATGGACGTGTACGTAGTGGTCTCACTCTCTGGAGACTCACACCACCACAAGCAGAAAGCCAAGACCAACGTGGCCAAAGACAGTGGCACCAGCCCCTCATGGAATTTCCCTATGAAATTCACCATAGAAGAGTATGCAGCCCAGCAAAACCGGCTGACCCTCGAGTTCAAGCTCCGCTGTGATCGTAGCCTTGGTGACAAAGACATCGGTGTAGTCTATGTGCCCATCCAAGAGCTTCTCAACTCTACAGGAGACAAGTCCATGAAGTTCGTGTCTTACCAGGTGAGAAAGCCCTCAGGAAAACCCCAAGGTGAATTGAACTTTTCTTACAAGTTTGGTGAGAAAGTATCTAATGCAGCAGTGGCTCCAAAGGTCTATGGGGATGAGCCTGTCACTGCTTACCCTGTAGCCAAACCTGTGGTGGGGCCTAGTGCACCATATGGTGGTTCATACCCTCCTCCTCCTCCTCCAGGACCAGGATATGGGTATCCACCACCACCACCACCACCACCGTATCAACAACCATATGGTGGGTACCCACCACCACCTCCACAAGGATATGGGTACCCACCTGGGCCAGGATATGGGTACCCACCACCAGTGCAGCAACAACAACCCCAGAAGAAGAACAAGTTTGGGATGGGATTAGGAGCTGGGCTGCTAGGAGGAGCGCTTGGAGGGCTATTGATTGGAGATATGGTGTCTGATATGGGTGATTATGGTGGTGGGTTTGATGGAGGATTTGATGGTGGTTTTTGATTATTATTGTTTTTGATTTTTTTTTTTTAATTTAATGTTTTTGTTAGACTTTTTTTCTTTGATGGGTTTATATGTTTGCGAGGAAAATAATGCATATACTGGTTGTAGCCGGAGATAATTATTGTGAAACTTTTAAATTTTCTCTATTTTCTTGTATGTTTGAGAGATTCATGTGACATCATGTTTAAAGATCCGTATTTATATTACCTTCTCCCCTCTTTCTCTTTCTGGTGTGTTAAAAAATACTTAGTAATAAAAAAAAAATATATGGTTTGAATGTGGTAATATGGCTTATATTTTTGTGTATAAAAACCAAAAGGGGTTAATTGTTAGTTTGTTAATATATTTTGTAGTTTGTATGTATTCATGCTTTACTTCTGGTGTTTGAGCCATTAAGAATATTCCATGGAATTTGGAAAGCATCAAGTGGCTGGATAATATCTATAGGATAATATCTATAGTATTAGAAGGGTTGTGAAGAAAGAAACACTTTCCTCCCAATTGGCTCATCAATAATTTATTGAGGGTTGTGAAGAAAGCAACACTTTCCTCCCAGTTGGCTCAACAACGTGTTTGACACTTCAATCCAAAATTCCAAATTTCCAAGTAGCTAAAAACAAACAAAGAATAGGAATAGGGTTTTAAAATGTCTTCTGAAGGCGATCGTTTTAAGGTCAACATGACATATAATCAGGGAGGTTGATCCAGGGGAAAATTGGACCCGCAATTATGAACTTCAATGACACGTTCCCTTCTTTGAAATTTTACAAAACAAGGGTTTGTAACGATCCAAGGTTTTTCTATTTTTCTCTTGGTCTTGTTCTTCTAAATAGCTAGACATAGACTGGGATGATTATTAATATAGTCTTTGAAATATTAGATCAAGTTTAATTTGGTTCATCAACTACTGGTACGCTAAAGAGTAAGGGGTCAGTAACTCCCATTACATTAGCCTCAAGTTAGCTTATAACAAGGCCAACAGATCAGAAAACAATCAAAACATAACCAAAAAAATAAACAAAAGTAGTCCCAACTAGCTAAACAGGTATATGCAATTAGACAAAAGGGTATTATATTTGTGAGTGTAAACAATGAGTGAATTCCATTGGTTAAGCAAGCCAAGGACAATGAAAGCGTCGACTCTCAACAATCAAGTTCTTTATTCGTAATTGAAGGGCTTGGTTTACTCCATCTCAAATTCTCCAGAATTCAACTTTAAGCGGTTTTGGATAATTCTTATGTTTCTAGAGAAACCCATTTTTGATCCATATTTCCTCGTGATCTTGAGTCAACCCGCCTGCACCGATTGGTCTTGGACGACCCACAGCCAAATCATATGTGTTTCGCTTGAAAAAATCATGAGGTGATGGATGGTTGCCATCTGTTGGGTAATTTAGACCCTGATTGTTTATTATGCAGCAAATTTTATTAATTAAGTCCAAGTCCAACAATGCCAAATTAATCAAATTCATTTTAACCAATGGAAAGAGATTAAATATATGGCATAGGGCATCACCAATTGCAATTCAATCAAACACTAAAAAGAGAATAGTGATATGGTGAGAAAAACTGAGGGAAAAACTAAGGGATGAGCAATCCACTATAGTAAGAGAAATTTACCAGCCAAGTAAAGCCTTTATCTAAACTCTGCAACTCGAAAATCGACTTATAGTAGAAACCTACTATTACTTCATAATCTATGAACTCTTCAACTATATGGATGCTCCACAAATGACAGACTCGCTATCACGGCCAGAACCTCTATTTCACTCCAAGAACCTTTTGAAACTTCATTCCACAAAATTAACGCTAGGATCTTGTGAATTTCAATTTCACTGCTTGAACACTTAAAATAATTATGTTAAAGATCTCTCAATTTGAACTCACGGGATGTGTTTATTTTGGCTTGTATGATTTCTCTCTTAGGGTACAACAGAAACCTCCAAAGCCTCTTGAAAATGGTGCATAATGGTCCCTTTTATACTTGATGTAAGCAGGACAGAAATCTAAGCACATATAACTTTTTAGAATTATTAACCCAAAAAAAAAAAAAAAATTAGAATTTAAAATACTCCACAATTTTTTATCAATGAAACCTCGATTGAGTGGTAGTTGATCTTCTACCAATCGTGACTAGATCGAAAGGCAGTTGAGTACAATTAGTCTCGCTTTTCTTGAGATGTTTCTTACACAATCTAGCTTGAACTTGATTTGATCTTCATGGACACATTAAAGACACAAATGACATTTTATATTGTGATGAAACTTGCCATCAATAAACCTAACACAATCTAATGGCTAATTATGATCAATGAACCTTTGTTTTGGATACAAACCAAGATAAAATATTGGATTTATATTACCCTTGAGTGATCCATATGCTTAATTAGCGTCGATTTTGAGTATGTATAAAAAGTAACTAATAATTTTCTTGAATGTAGGTTAATATTTTGTAGGTACGTGCTTCAATAAAGTAATAATTATTTTATCCATGTAATATATAAGAGACAATATTAATTTATTCACTCGACACAAAAGCCATTGAATAGGTTCATCTAAATAAACGGCACACTTGGGAACCTTGATATTTGATTGATGTTAATTTGGGGATTAAAAGAGAGGAGGGTCAACTTATTTTATTTTATTTTATTTATTTGCATTTTTGTCCTATCAACTTCATGCCAAAATGGGCATTTGCCACTTTTGCCTAAAACAAGTAGAAAAATGCCCATGTTCTGAAACTATTTAGCCATATGCTCCTGTTTTAAACTCGATTTTCTAAAAATCGAGTTTCAATAAAAAAAAACCCGATTTTTAGAAAATCGAGTTATAGGCAAAAAACTTTTTTAAAAAAAAATTTACATGGAACTCAAGTTCCATGTAACATTTTGTAGGGGTGGCAAAATTGTACACGACTCGCGAATCCGACACGACACGACACGAAATTAGCAAGTTATGGGTTGAGGCTTAATGAGTTCGTGTCATATTCGAGTTGACACGACGGACCCGTTTGATAAACGGGTTGGGTTAGGGTTCAACCTATGGAAGCCGTTTGACCCGTCTAACCCGTTTAATTAAATGAAAATTTACTAATATACCCTTCAAACCCTAGGTATATAAACTTATTAGTTGTTGTGGTTTATTTTCTTTGACATATTGTGATTGATCATTTATGATATTAAGATATGCTTTAGTTTTGAATGATTATTTGTGATACAATTACTCATTAGTTCTGAATTTTATATTTAAAATATTTATTTGCTTGTTTTTTCATAAATATTTTTTTTTTCATTTTGATAAAATCAGATAAACAGGTCGACACGACTGGCCTGTTTAATAAATGGGTCGTGTTAGGGTTAAGGAATCTTGACCCGTTTAATAAACATGTCGGGTTAGTGTTGACCCATATAGTCGGATACTCATGAGTTGACACGACACGAACCCGACACGCGAACACGAATTGCCACCCCTAACATTTTGCAAGTAACTCGATTTTCATTAAATCGATTTTTTAAAAATCGAGTTTCAAAATAAGAGCATTTTGCTAGATAATTTCAAAACAGGGGCATTTTGCTACTTGTTTTGGGTGAAAGGGGCAAATGCCCATTTTGGCCATCAACTTCATGTAATGAGCTTTCCAAACTAATTTTCTACAAGAATAAGTACAATCATTGAAGTTTTTATATTGTAATATGTTGGAGCATTTTAATATTAAATAATTAAAATGAATAAATGTTACAACATAAATGTAAAGATGTGGGAGTGAATATGGAAGATGAGGAGTTAGTGAAAATGTTTAATCCCTCATTGAAAAAGGAGAGAGGCTATTTTATTCTTTTTAATTGTGGTGATTAATGGGCTAACATGAATTGTCTAAGATATTGGGCTAGATATGCGCGCAAGGGGGATGTGAAGGATGGAGGTATCAAAAATGGAAATGAATCAACCTCTTGGATCCTCCTACTTGACAGCTCATTCAGAATAATTACCATATCCGTTAGTGAGTAAATGGCCCGAATTAATACTCCATTTTTATTATGGAAAATGAAGAGCCATTAATCCACTTAATGGACTATCCGTTTGGGCCTTTTCATTATTCAGAAACTCCTTATCTCACCATTAATTGTGTAACTCCAGCCAATCAGATTAATATCCAACAATTAATCTTGTAACACCCACTACATCAGAATAATGAACCTAATTAATCAAATTAATTTGGGTAGTAATTTCGCAAGGCCCATTGAGCCTATAAATAGACTCATTCAGACCCAATCCAAGTTACTGCAATATACACTAAAAAAAATAGAGGTTCTTGGCAAGGAAGGGTGTTTTTCCTGGTGGAGCTTTGGGCTTGAACACTTTGTGCAGAGGTTGTTCTAGCCATACGACATTTGTTGTGCTATTATATCCTGGGGGAGACAAGTCAGAGACGGTCTGCACCGATTACAAAGTTTAGCCAACCAATGGCTTGAATCTCCTTAAAAAGAGCGAGTGCCGCACTTCAGTCCAAATAGTGTTGTGTAATTTCTCTCTTTAAATTAATAAAATTCAAAAGTATTATTTAGTTTCCCTTTGTGTTATTTCCATTATCATTGTGTTTGCACCAACATAATATGTTGTAGTAGCAACTAGAAAGTGACTTGCATGCCTCTTGAAACAGTGTATAATAGTCCCTTTTATACTTGATGTAAGCAAGGTACAAAAATCTTAGCACATATAACTTTCTAGAATTTAAAAGACTTCAGCCACGATTTTCAATCAATCAAGCCTTGATTGAGTGGTAGTCGATCTTTGATCAATCAAGACTCGATCAAAAGTCAGTTGAGTACTGTTAGTCTTTCTTTTCTTAAGTTGTTTTTTAGGCAAACTGGCTTGAACTTGATTTGATCTTCATAGACACATTAAAGACACAAATGACATTTATTATTGTCATGAAATTTACCAACATTGAACCTGACTCCATCTAATGGCGAATGATGATTGATGAACCTTTGTTTTAGATACAAACCAGGATAAATATTGGATCTATATTACCCTTGATTGATCCATATGCTTAATTGGGGTCAATTTTGAGTATGTAGAAAAAGTAACTAACAATTATTTTGAATGTAAGCTAATATTTTGTAGTTACGTGCTCTAATAAAGTAATAAGTCTTTTATGCATTCGATATATGAGAGACTAGATTAATTTATTCACTTGACACAAAAGCTATTGAATAGGTTCATCAAAATGGAGGACACACACTTGTGAACATTGATATTTGATTGTTGTTGTTTTGGGGTGAAAAGTGAAGAGGCCAGAGGGTCAACTTAATTTTTTTTTTTTTTAATACATTTTTTGTTCTATCAACATCTACGAATGAGCTTTCCAATGTAATTTTCTACACGAATAAGTACAATCATTGAAGTTTTTATATTGTAATCTGTTCTAGCAGTAGTTGTAGCAAGTAGACAGTGACCTGCATGCAGCATGTGCATCAAAGTTTGCTTAGCTTCAAACAATAATAAAGAAAATATTTCTCCAGCATATTGTTAACAAAACAACAAAATGTCCGGCAGCATTGAATATTAGGAAAACAAAGAATAAGAGAAGGAATACATCATACATAAAGATAAAAATCTGCATAAGTTACCAATTATTGTTCATCTATTTAAACACAAGACCTGGGCCTCATGTCTACTCATTCTTAATTTTCAACAAGAAATTTCTTGCATGCTTAGCTAGTCATGGCAATTAAGGTTCATGGGGCTCTATTTTCCACGTGCACCGCACGAGTTTTGATTTGCCTCTGCGAGAAAGGCCTTGATTATGAGCTCCTGCCAATTGACATGGTTGCTGGTGCCCACAAACAACAGCCATTTCGTTCACTAAATGTGAGAGCTCCATTAAAATCTTTTCCTGTTTTTTGGTTTCTGAATCTTATTTTCTCTCTTGGGTTACTTATTATATCAGTTGCTGTTGCTATGCTTTCAGAAAGTACTTTCAGAAAGATAATAAAATAGAATTTTTTACCCTTTTACTTCAATTTCACTTTCAGCCATTTGGCGAAATACCTGCTTTCGAAGATGGTGAAGTTAGTCTTTTTGGTAAGTTTTTTGAACCAAAGACTCTTCCATGACAGATATTCAACTTCTTCAGAATTGATGGCTGAAAAGGCAATTATGCAGTTTTGCTCACATTTGGTTTAATTAGAAATCTTAGAAATTCCTTGGAATATGAGATCCTAACATTTGGTTTATTTTTAGAAATTCTAATGAATTATGTGGTCTTTCTAAAATATTTTTAGGTTCATAAACTAAATGTCAAGGATATTATCCATTATTTTTATGTGGTTTCTTACAAATAAAACATGTTGGATTAAATCAAACCTAGGTTCAGTGAAAGAATTTTTATTTTGTGTAACAGGAGAGCAGTCTCCTTGTAATGTGAATGCATTTCAATGGTGTTCTAAAATCTTAAGTTTAAAAAAAATTAAAAGATATTACATTATATTAGAGAATAGATATATTTTTCTTAGACACAGGGTATTAAGAGTATTGTTTTCACTTTAAAAATAATAATTTCCCAAATCAGAGGAATATGGATTACCCACATTTTTAAAAAGTAATCCAAATTCACACCAAAACAAAAATGTGAGTTTCTGTAGGCATCCAAATGCTCATAATCCATAGCATTTGGATTCTCTTAAGGATTCCTAATGCCTTTTGCAACCAAACATGAAAATGTTCTGAAGAAATTCCTGCAAATTTTCAAGAATTCTAAAAGATTACCTCGAATCAAACATTTCAAGTTATGGTTCTATAAGCCAATATTAAATCATGCATAATTTGGTCTTACTAATCGTGTGGTAAATACTGTTCTGACTAGAATCAAGGGCGATTAACCGGTACTTAGCACGCAAGCACAAGGACATTGGGACTGATCTCCTCCTATCCAATAGCTTAACACAGTCTGCCCTTGTGGAGACATGGATGGAAGTGGAGGCACATAAATTTGACAGTCCAAGTTCAGTAATTCTTCGACAAATAATTGTCATTCCAAAGTATGGGAAAGCTCCTGATAAGCAAGTTATTGAAACTGAAATGGAAAAGCTAGGAAAAGTCCTGGACGTGTATGAGGAGAGGTTGTCTAAATCAAAGTACCTTGCTGGAGAAAATTATAGCTTGGCTGATCTGCACCACATTCCTCACCTTGTTTACTTCATGAAAACTAGCAAGGCCAATGCCATCACTTCTCGTCCCCATGTTAGTGCTTGGTGGAATGACATTTCCTCGAGGCCTGCCACTGTTAAAATTTCAGGTACCATGTCCCTTTTATGAGATGAATTGAAGGGTGTCAAACTCATACTATCAATATGTAATAACTCAGTAACTACCTTCCTTTTGTTGCTAAGGAATAATAAGCATGTGCCACGATTTGAGAAAGAGCTAGTCGCATCTATATTTATCATTTATGTATTTCTAATCAACTTAGTACAATCTTGCAAAATATCATATTTTCTAAATCTGCATAATCTAAGGTATTGCAATTTTCTTCACATAAATCCCTAATGTCCTCATTACGTTGACGTGCCTATGATCAACACGATCTTATTAGATTGGTTTTGATAACGTTTTATCACAACCTAAAAAAGTACTCAAATCACATGTACACAATATTATGCTCCCTTCCCTTAGGTTGTGAATGGTATTATGGTCAATTTGGTAAGGCCATGTGACTCGAGAATACTATATTGTAACATGGACATGTCAAGGGCATTAGAGTTAAGTAAGGAGATTATCATATCCCATATTATATGCATTTGATTGTCATTGAATAGTAAATGCATTATATGGGCATGTGTTTAATCCCATATACATTGAGTATATACTAAGTTGACATAACTATATAAGTGGATAAAAAATAATAAATAAATAAAAATAACCTTCTATTTTATGGAAAATTATTGTGTACTACCGGGGTACTATAAATGCGTACTCCCTTCTCTCACATGGGAAATTATTCATGTGAGAGAAGGGAGTACGCATTTATAGTGGGTCTCACTAATTAAATTTATGGTGGAACCCACCATTCATGTTAGAGGAGGGAGTACGCATTTATGGTACTCCGAGGGTACCTAATAATTTTCCCTATTTTACTAGCCATCTTGAAGTATAGCACTGATACGAACCTTCCCCAAAGTGTAACATGTTTGAGTAACATATATACAGTTGACTTGCATTTATGTATGATGTTATTCTTTTCTTGTAATTAATAAATTGCAATGCTATCTTTCTTTCTTTAATTATTTGTAATAATAATTTTTTTATAGTTTAAGGGCATGTTTGGTAGACTGTAATAGACGCTGTAGTGTAATAGTTATTCCTATGGTTTAGTTACTTTAGTTTGGTTACGTTTTTATTACAAGAAATAGTCATTCTTTATGAATAGCTATTCTTCAAAATGAGGAATAATATTCCTCTTTAAAAGGTTGTATTAGCTATTCCTTAGTGCAATAATTTCAAAACTTAATATATTTCCAAATAAACAAACTTTCCATATACATCTAACAATTATAAAAATAAAAAATCATAAAAAATAACACATATTTCTCTTAAATTTAAAAATAACAATTTTTAAGGAGATATAACTGTATGAGTAAGATATTTCCTAAAATAAATGTTAAGTTTCATTCTAATGTTATAACTCACAACCAAACTAATGAATAGGTTTAGTTATAACATTATAACACATTTTATTTATAGTAATAAAGATTACAATTCCTGTCGTAATCCTCATTCAGTATACCAAACGTACCCTAATAATTACAAACAGTGGAAAATGAAAGATTTGAATCTTGATTCTTCTTATAAATTAAAAATGACAATTCTATTTGGACTACAAAATTTTTAACTTCAAGTGATAATGATTAGAACAGTAGAACTCCCAACATTTAATAAGTTTTATGTGGATTTTATACAGTCTATATAATGGATATATTTTACTATTAATAATCAATAAGTGTCTTTCTGTTGGCCATCATCCAATTAAAAATTTAAAACTTTTTTTTTTGAGAAGAAAATTTTAAAACTTATAAATGAATACGTATCAGAATGAATATAGTAAGGTTTTTTTTTTTTCAAACCTCTCAAGTTTCAGGTCCTATTTTGCAACAATGTTTGCTAGTTGGCGAAAAGCACATTTTGGTCCCTACATTTTCAGGCGATTCTCATTTTAGTCCCTACATTTTATTTTTACCGCTTTTAGTCCCTATCTTGAAAAACGCTTCCCGTTTTGGTCCCTGCCGTTACTCATTTAACAGAAATATCCTACGTGGCAAACGGTCCAACAGTAAATGCTGACGTGTCTATTAAAATAATATTAAAAAAATCCACGTCAGATAAAAATAATATTAAAAAATGCCACGTCAGTAATTTAATTTTTGAAAAAAGCCACATCAGATAAAAATAATATAAAAATTTCTAACCTAATTATTTTTTAAAAAAAGAAAAGAAATTAGTTAAATTAATTTTTTTTCCTTTTTTTTGGAAGAACATGCAGAACGTGTTCTTCATTTTTCTTCCCCAACTAAGCTTGCCCAGAAAATTAAAAATTAAAAATTTACTTTTCTTTTCTTGCATTTTCTTAGCAACCAAAACCATAAAATCACTCAGATTTACAAAATAAAAAGATATGCCCATAAAAATTTACAAAACACAAACATTCAACAAGATTTTCTTATGCTTTGAAACCAAGCACAAAAAACACAAAACTCAAACCCAGATTTTTGGCCTCCATGAACAACCAAACCCAGCGAAGCCTGAATAAGATCTTAGAGAAAGCGTACACCTGATTCCACTATGGATTCGAAATCTTCTCCAAATGAGTAGTCGATTTGGATTTAGACAACATACACCACAAACCCATAAATCAACATACACCACAAACCCAAAAATCAAACCACCCACTGCCGAGCAATTCAAACCCAAAATCAATACCTAACTCACCAAACACCTAAACAAAAAATCACCAAACACCCAAACAAAACCCAAAGGCACGACCACCACCACATCGAACAGAACCCAGCCACCACCAAAACCCGGCTACCAACGAAACCCAACTACCAAAAAGACCATCACGAAACCCAGCCACCAAACAGACCCAGCAAGCACCGAAACCCACCACCATTTGGATCTAGCAAACACCGAAAAAAACCCACCATCAAAGCCGGCCACCGATTCAACTCCACAATCGAAACCCACCACCGAAACGCCACCACTAAAACCCAGCAAACACCGAAAAAAACCCACCACCAAAGCCGGCCAACGATTCAACTCCAGAACCGAAACCCACCACCGAAACGCCACCACTAAAACCCAGCAAACACCGAAAAAAACCCACCACCAAAGCCGGCCACCGATTCAACTTCACAACTGAAACCCACCACCGAAACGCCACTGCTAAAACCCAGCAACCACCGATTCGATCCAACCAAAACTTAGTCAAATGAGAAGAGATAGATGAGCGAAAGATGTTGTGAATAGAGAAAGAGGAAACGTAGAAGAGAGATATAGAGGGAGAGATGGAGAACTGTGAATAGAGAAAGAGGAATGGGAAACACCTCCTGGAATGTTCTTTCATGTTCTTCCAAAAAAAAGGAAAAAAAATTAATTTAACTAATTTCTTTTCTTTTTTTTAAAAATAATTAGGTTAGAAATTTTTATATTATTTTTATCTGATGTGGCTTTTTTCAAAAATTAAATTGCTGACGTGGCATTTTTTAATATTATTTTTATCTGACGTGGCTTTTTTTAATATTATTTTAATAGACACGTCAGCATTTACTGTTGGACCGTTTGCCACGTAGGATATTTCTGTTAAATGAGTAACGGCAGGGACCAAAACGGGAAGCGTTTTTCAAGATAGGGACTAAAAGCGGTAAAAATAAAATGTAGGGACTAAAATGAGAATCGCCTGAAAATGTAGGGACCAAAATGTGCTTTTTGCCTTGCTAGTTTTCTTTAAATGTCGTGGAGCGGCCCATCCAGAGAGATAGTGCAGTCTTTAGTATTGAGTGGGCTTTCTCAGTATCTCATGACAAACACAGTACTGGGCTTATGCATTGCTAAAAGAAAAATCTATTGGCTCCGGTTGCATTTACTTTCAATCTGTTGGGCTTACTAAAAAGAATCATATACTTACCATTAAAACCTATTTTATCTATTTTATACTATTATTTTTAAAAATATTAATATTAAATGATTTATTTTACAATACACTTCATTAAAATGTTTTTTTATTATTTTCTCAAATCATATCTCTCTCTTTGTTCATATGAATAAAGAAGTATTAAAAAATAGATTTGCATGTAAATAGTAAGAGTATTCGCATCAACCTACCTAAATTTTTCTGTCTATTTTACAATAATAACCTACTTTTTTCTATTTTACATAATCGATTTTAAATAACACATGCATTAGATTATCTATTATACACACTATTTTATATAAGTAATCGTTTTTATTTTTTTTTTCCCATTTATTAGTTTCTCTCTCTCTCTCTCTCTCTCTCTTCTTCTTTGCTTCTTCTTGTCTTCTTCTTCACTTTTTTTTGTCTTCTTTGCAATATGACTTTGATGATTTCTTTATGGATTTGATGAATTTGGTATCTTGATTTAGGATGAGTTTGACAAAGGAATAGTCAAGGAAGAGGGTAAGGGAAGAGAGAGAATCAAATGTGAGAAGTGAAGAGATAATCCAATGGAAGAGGTGAGACAACAAATTATTACAAAAATAAGATACAAAGCTACAATAACCGTATAAATATACACAGTTACTATAGCAAAAATGTATGTGAACAGTGATATAAAGAGATTGATGTGGATAGTTTTTGAGCAAAAATGTGTAAACCACCTTTTCTATTTTGCAATTATTAATACGATTGGTCTAACCATGTAAATATACACAGTTACTGTAGCAATAATGTAAATATACACATTAATATATTGACCGACATGGGTAGTTTTTGGGTTTATATGTATAAATTTGACATTTTTTTAATTATTAACACATTGATGTGAGTGCTCTTAGAATATTTGCATCCGCTTGCAAATTTTGTTATTTATTTTAACATAATAACCCTTTTTTTTTATTTTACATACTCATTTAAAAAATAAAACAAAAAACAAAAAACAAAAAAAACCTCACATTAGATTATTTATTTTACACTATATTTCATTAAAATATCAATTTTCTTGATTTTTTTATTTGTTTCTCTTTGTTCACACACAACAATCACCATTCATTATATTCCTTCATCATCTGGATACATAAAAAAAGAATAAAAAAATAAATGCAAAATGGCTTGTGTCAATGTAAATTTATACCGTTACTGTATCAATAATATATTTTTATACTTAGCTCAACCAAAAACACAACAAATTCTTTTATATACATATATATTCTTTTTTTTTAATTGAAAAAGTTCAAAAAATAAGAAAAAGAAGTAAGTAAAACTATTTAGTTTTTGGATAGCTATAAGAACTAACCTAATAAAATTGGAATTTCTATCCTTTAAAAAAAGGTTCAATGGACTACATTAGGTAAAAATATAGGATTCAAATCAATAAATCATAAGTTACAAAAAATGAAATTGAATTTAGGATAAAATTAGAGGTTGTAATATGTAATTTGGCTAAATATTTAATTAATTTCTTTTTTTAATAAATAAATAAATAATTCACCATTGAGTGAGATTTAAAATAATAATAAAAAAAAAGGTAAATTACAACAATCTACTGAGGTTTGAAGAAATACCAACCACATCCAAAGGTTTTTTAAAATGACCAAGTTAGACCTTAAACACTAACGCCGTTTGTGCACCGTGTATTTAGATTGTTTTATTTCATTTCTTGGCTCTCTCTCTTCGTTCTCTCTTCCTTCACAACAGAAAATACCTCTCTCTCCCTGAAGCTTAAGCCTTAAGCTCAAATCCATAAGGTTTCAGACTCAGCAAGGACAACAAACTCCACCACCAAAAAGCTTTCTTGCTGATTTACCCACAAACCCACGTTATATGTTGCCGTTTAAAGCTGGGTGGTTAGGTCCGGATCTAGGAGGATGGCAGCTGGGTGGGTCGCAATTTAGGAGGATGGTGGCTAGGTGGGTCGCAATCTAGGAGGATGGTGGTGGACGACTGTTGCTGAGTCATCATAAGTGGTGGACGGCGGTTGCAAGGTCACAATCAGGTGGAACTCGCCGTCGTGGGTATGAGTTTTTTTTTTTTATTTAAATTTGATTTGGGTTTGTTTGGGTTTGAGGCTGAATATAATTGGGTTGATCTTGGTTTGATCATTTGATGTAGTGAGATTTTTGTTTTTGAATGTTCTGTAAATTTTTTCCCAAATTGAGTCTATGGTTTTGGAAAGTTGGTCCACTGGTTTAGTGAGATTTTTTTTGGAATGGTTCTTAAATACACGGCCGTGTATGTTCTTTGGATATATTGGTTTGAGCTTGAGAGTGAGTGAGAGAAAAAAAAAAAAATTGGGAGAGGGAACAGACGGCATTACACGCCATTAGTGTTTATGGACTAAATTGGTCATTTTGGTATTTCCCCAAACCTCAGGGAGGTTGTTGTAATTTACCCTTAAAAAAAGAAAACCCTAGAAGGAGCAGAACAAAACCCCAAACCAGCAGAGCTTTCTCTCATCTCATAGCCCCACTCTTCCATAATTCCAAAGATGAGACCTTTGGACGAGGACGAGACCAAAGCAGTGTTCGAAAAGCTCTTCAAGTTCACAGGCAACAACCTCAAAAACATCGTTGAAAACCCTTCCTACGAAGGCCCTGGCTCCAACCCAAGTCGCTACTGTTTCCGCATCAACAAGAACAAGGTCTACTATGTGAGCGAGTCCTTGGTCAAGCGCGCCACCAACGTCGCTCGAAACAACCTCGTCTCTCTCGGCACGTGTATCGGCAAGTACACCCATGGCGGCAGCTTCCACCTCACGGTCCAGTCGCTGAGTTTGCTGGCTGCCAATGCGAAACACAAGGTTTGGCTCAAACCCACCTCGGAGATGGCGTTTTTGTATGGGAACCATGTTTTGAAAGGTGGGTTGGGGAGGATTACTGAGAATATTGCTCCCGGTGATGGGGTTGTGGTTTTTTCAATGTCGGATGTGCCTCTTGGGTTTGGTATTTCGGCTAAGAGTACTCAGGATTGTAGGAAGTTGGATCCCAATGGGATTGTGGTGCTTCACCAGGCTGATATTGGGGAGTATTTGAGGATGGAGGATGAGCTTTGAGTTGTTTAGGAGGTTTTGGCAAATGGGTCTGTGTTTTTTGGGTAATATTAGGTTTTGTTTTATGTGGGATTTTGATTATTTTGTTGAAACTTACTTAAAAGTAGTATATTTACTAATCAAGATGAGAATTTTGTTGTCTGTTATATGCTGCAATGATGATGATCTAAAGTATTTCTTGCTATATGGTTATGTTTGTGTTATTTTCTCATTAATGAGTTTAAATGTGCTTTTGATATTGTTGGAATTGGGGTTTTGATGGGGGTTTTGGCTAATCGATTGGTGTTGTTGTGGTGATATCTCTGGGTTTGTGTAAAATGTTTATTATCCGATTTTGGTTACTATGGGGCTGTGTTTTGTGTGAGATTTTGATGATTTTGTTGAATCTTAGTTAAAATTAGTAAATTTTCTAATCAAGAAGACATTTTGTTGGGTTCTGTGGACATTGTGTTTTGGTCTTTTTTATAAGCGTGTGTTTTTGTTAGAATTATATGGTTGAGACATATCTTTAATTTCAAATATGCTTAGAATGGTATTTGCATTTTCCTTTGCATATACATGCAATGTTAAACTGCTACCATAAAGGCAGTGTCCTTGAGCCTTAGGTAAGTGAGTAATACTTTCCAATCCTGGAATCGAAACTGCTTATTATTGACCATCTCCTTAAGAGTATTTGTTTCTTTTTCTCCTTTGTGTGCACTATCTATATTGATTCTTACTGCATAATTAGTCATCCAGACATAGTCAAGTCTCTATCACTCTAATCCGCCTCCAAAGCAACCCAATCCACATATGGACAACTCCATAAACTACAAACCATTTGTTTATCCATCCTAGCAATCTTTGTCTCCTGTAAACATACTATATCACACTTCCATTCACGTAACAAATTTCTCACTATCAAACGTTTCTGAGGATCATTTAACCCTCTAACATTCCATGAAATTATTTTTAGCTTCATAACTACTAAAGTCCCCCAGCTTCTGACAAAAGTACCAATCAAACATTCTATCTCCCATCATAATTTACCGAAGAGATCAAATTTCTCAACTCTCTTCTTCCCTTGTTCTTAGATTTAACCACTTTTCGATTACCACTGACTTCCTTATGTAACACATTGGCTGCCTCCATCTCAGATTCTAGCCTCTGTAAAAGAGCAATGCATAATTTCTCATGGCTGCTCATAGAAAGCCCAACCAATTTACTGAAACTCGGGATTCTGCGCTTTACCCATCCAGAAATATTCAACTTAGCCTCAAGACTCAAAATCTCACCATCCCCCTCCTGTTCAACTGAAGTAATCGACCCATTTGGAGCAACAATCTTCAAAGGAGCACAATCTAAGAATTCCACGTTTTCACCAATACCCACTGATAAAACCATTGCATTTGCCTTTGAACAGGAAATCCCAGATAGGCCAAAAGAGTTTGCTTGATACACTGCATTCTCTTCCCCACCCATATCTCCTAAGCCCAAAATACTAACTCTCAACAACCCCATAAGAAAATCGAAGAGAGAAGGGTAAACTAATCGTGGCAACGGGATGAGGTTCAACGACCATAGAATTGTCGAGATCGTTCCTCCATTTAGCTTGCAGCCAAAAGTGCAAGTTCCATCGCAGATGACACTCTCTACCTTCCTCGGAAACTTCTGAATGCATTACGTCACATTTTCCGGCAATTCTATACTCATCCGAGACTCTTGAGGCGTCATGGTGCATCGCATCACCTGTATCAGTGGAGCACTATTCTTCAGAGACACCGAAAGACTCTTTCCACTCTTCTCAGCCACAACCCACGCCTCTTGTGGCATCACGATACTTTCTGCCAATTGTACCGAGCTCATCAGAGGCATCAAAGTGCACTCTCCCTCCTTCGTGGCCTTATCACAGTCCTTCTGAAGAATCTCGGTACGTCGCTCCACCTGTATCGTAAAACAGGACTCATTGGAGGCACTAAGAACCTCTTTCCGCCATTCTCGGCCTGAACCCATTCCTTTTGTGTCCTCACAAGACCTCCAGCCACCTGTGTCGGCATCTCAGAGCTCATCGGAATCACCGATGGGCTCTCTCCAACCTTCTCGTGGATATCGGCTGAGAAGATAGGCCCTACAAAATTATTGGAACACTCCCCAGGCTCAAAAGTATTTGGGCTTATGGTATTTGGGCCTAAACTAGACTTACTAGTTGGTTGTTGGGCTGTCACCTTGTTAGAGCCCAAACCTAGCTTACCCTTGCCAAGTTCCTTACAAGCCCATGTTACCCATTTAAAATTCTTTACTCCCCCTTTATTTCTATCCCAAGAAACCCGTCTCCTTCCTTTCACATCAACCTCCACAATTAGACCACTCCCTGTCCAGCAAGATCTCCTTAAATCACTCATCTTCCCATTTTTATTTGCTTTTGAATTCAAACTGAAGCTTGATGGGATACGTTTCCCATTTTCTCGATTTTATGCTCTAGTTATTATTCGAGCTACATCTGGACTCCACATTCTATATTTATTTTCAACAACTAGATTAATACAAGTTTAAAATACCATGTCATAAATGGCCTGCCACAATCTAGATAACTAGGTATTCAGGGTCCAAGGTCCCTTAGGACCCAGCTTATTCTTCAAATTGACTTAATGACACTTAATTGCCTGTATATGAGGTCATGTAGGGCAAAGTTTTCATCTTTGTCAAATCTGGTGTCACGTGATCTCCAGTTCAATACTTACATTGATCAGATATGATTTATGATTTCTCCTCTTTATATCACTTGTTGGTTCAGTGACTGCTGGTGTTTAGTTCGATCTCATCATTTCTGACTTGTATACAAGTATAATTAGTCTATACTCATTAGTTTGATTTGCCTTTTATACATTGGAAATGTTGATTCCTACTTTCAAAAGCTTTCTCCAGATTTTCTTCTGATTAGTTCAGTCTCTGTATACGCATTTCAAGTTCATTTGGCATAAAGTCTTTCCACTTTTTGTTATTGTAGCCACAATCATGACACAAATGAAGTTTTTTATGACTGCTGATATTTGGCACATCCCATTTGGATATTGATTTTCACCATTGAATGATAACAATTGGAGTGATTGTGCTTTAGAAGATAACAGAAATTGAGGATAATATACCACGGACTGCACCATTGGCTCTATCTGATCGTATAATGTAGAAACTGTCACAAACCATATGTTGAAGGATGCAGTAGTTTAAACTTGAGATTGAACTTAAATATTGGGCTTCCATAGCTTTAGTGTTCATTCTGGTAAGTTTTAGAGTGCTACATTAAAGATATATGTTTTTCCTAGATCAAGGTTGTGTCTTTGAGCCCCAAAAATAGAGTAGGACACGAAGGACTTTAATGCAGGTAGTGCAACTGATTATAGTTGGCTGTGTCCATAAGTGCAATATTCATATTGGAGCTTATAGTTTGATTAGTCATCCAGACATAATCAAGTGTCTATCTTGGCCATTATGGTACACAGGTTGTGTTCTTCAATTGGCCCATCACAAGCTAGAAAACTGTGTACCCTGGGTCCACAACCCAGTAGGACCATAGCTTATTCTTCAGCTTGACTAAATCTTTTTCCAAATAATGTGTTCTGGCACACCTTAGCAACATGCTTTGCATGTATATTAGGGTCTTTATAGGACAGTTTTTCATTCTTGTCAAACTCGGTCTCATGTGATCTCCACTACAACAGTTTTTCTGCCCATACATGATTTATGAAATATCCTGTTTCTGTCACTCTAATCAAACTTGGTCTCATTTGATTCAATCTCATTAGTTCTGATTTGTGTACAAGTATAATTAGGCTATACTCACTTATTTGATTTTCCTTTTCATTATTTTTTTTCACGTTTTGATTTGTGAAATATGGTGTTCTGTAGAATTGATTGTTATCCAGATTTTTGAATCATGAAAATTATTTTATGAATACTGGTATTCAGACCATATTGTCTTTTAAGTTCAGCAGTGTTAAGGTTTCTCTCAATATCAGACGGAGATTTTGATCTCATTTTTTAGTTGGCTTAGGGGATGGAAAATCATTTGTTTAAACCTGAAATGAAGAATTAGAACTTTGCGCATTCTGAGTAGATTATAGCTAAATTTCTTCCTAGCAAGTCATTTGTCTATTTTGCTTTTGTGAAATTACAGGTTTGCGTGAATGTTTATTTTGCTTTACATGTTTGTGTCAATCTTTGATAATGCTATTTGGGAATCCATGCCAAATAGTAATTTTCTCACTAGATGAATTACTTACAAACATGTATTGCAAGTTTGCAACAGCAAGAATGCAAGTTGAGCTGTTGATTGTCACATGCATATGGCATTAACATTCAGAAAAGAGAGTCACATTCAGTGTTGTACAGAAATTTGTATCGAGTGTATTATCCGTGTCCAGTAATCAACATAATTGATGCAGAGGATCTTATTAGTATTGTTTTATATTATTGGCTCCAATCTCATAGTAACATGTCTAATGATGTTTCACTCAGATGAATTGTCGATATGGATATACACCTTGTTATGTGATGCAATAAGAAATCTACAAAATTTAATGTTTGATCACTGCTGCACTGGATTTTCAAACCTATATAATAGTATTTGTAAATGTTCTCTTTTCTTTTTGGATAAGTTAGATTTTTTTGCTTTTTCAAAGACATCAAACGATGCACAAAATTAAGTAAAAAAGCAATCCTTGTGACTTGCACTCGTTATTTGCAAATGGAAAATGCTTCAGTTCTATAGAATTTGCCTACCATCTTGATATTAAGTAATAACTCTTTTTTTGGTTGAAATGAAAAGATATGAAATGGAATTTTGACATATTAATTTGTAGCATTATTGGTCAATGCAAATGAATAGACTTGTATATACTAATCCACGCAATGTAAGATCAAATCGCTTGCCAATTAGCATTTAAAATCACTGTACAGACAGTAACTGAAACACCCTCCTCCATCCTCTTCAAGAAAAAGGAAAATTAAGGGCATCTTTGGATCCTGTTTTCTATTTTGTGTTTCCAAAACTTATTTTTTTGGTGTATTGAGAAATTGTTTTCAAATAACAGTTTTTAAAAAGAGAAAAATTGAACAAAAAAGACCACGTTAATTTATTGCAAAAATGCCACTAAAAACTGGAAAACTGTAAATTGAAAACAGCTCAAGATTGTTTTCACAGAACTGTTATGTACGGTGAAAGACGTGAGAGAGTTTTCGAAAAACAGTTTTTAGAGAAACATGGGTTTGGTGGGTCTCACAGTTTTCTATTATTAAAACCAGAAAATTTACCAAAAGTGGCTCTAAAGTTTTGTAAATTAGAATTTGCGTGGGTAAAATGGCAAATTACACCAAGCTTCTTAGAGATTTTGTGACACTCTCCTAATGTTTTGAAAAAATGACACTTCACTTCTTAAGGTTTGTTTAAATGAAATAATTAACTCAATTTTTAATTAAACTGTCATTTTTCAAACAATTATTTCAATCTTAATAAAGATTCTTACCCAAATTATGGAGACATGATACTCCCCCTTAAAGTTTGTGGATGAATGACACTTTTCTCACTGGATTTGTATAAATGTGTAGGAACAATTTTTTTTTAAAAAAAAGCATATTCTATTAAGGAAGTAACAATGTTAGAAAGTATGAATTTATCTGTTGCATTTATAAAAACTCAAAAGAAGTGTCATTTCTTGAAACGTTTGAAGGATTGTCATTTCTTGAAATATCAAAAGATGGCATGAACTTATCAATTTCACTTATAAAACCCTTAAGAGACGGTGTAATTTAACTTATTTCTTTTTAAGTTCCAATAGGTTCACAAGTTCTTTTCCGATGGGATCAATTGATGGGTTAAGACTCATTTTTACAAAATCAACTAAGCAACATAAAATGGGGACAGTTTTGGATCGATTTTCCACCTATATAAAAACCAACATATATCTTTATAACTAGCCTGCAACATGTGATATGAGCATGAGACAGAAAAATGGTGCTTCAAAAAAAAAAAAATTTGGTGCTTCGACAATGGACAAGCAGAGTTCCAAAAATTTGAGAGGAGAAAACTTTTCAAAATGCGCATCCAGGGAATCGAACCCTGGTCAGTACCGTGGGAGGGTACTATGATACCACTACACCAGATGCGCTTTACATTTCTTGGTTCACACAATAAAGTTAAAGACTATAATAAGTTATGAAAAGTGGGTCCTTCATTTACAACTTTCTTGTTTAGTATCAAAGAAACCCAATTCAATGGTGGGCAGTGGTCCATTTGGGCCTGGATTCAAGCCACATATGTAATGAAACTTAACCTATCATCAGCTAGTATATAGACTTGGGCCCAAATGGACGATCCAAGAGAGTAAAGGGAGCGTTACATTAGCTAGATGAAGCAAAAAATTAGGTTGGTTATTGATTAATTGCCCATTGTACCACACAAACTAAAGCAGTTAAGTTAAGAAATTGTGAATTGAATTTTTAACTATCCAGTATGGTGAGACAGGAGATCATGTATATTCAAGAGAATAATCAAGTATTCAAAGAGTTCTTGACACTCTTATTCATATCCGAGAGAATAGTCAAGTGTTCGAAGAGTTCTGGACACCCTCATTAGCAGAAAGGGAAAAAAGTAGTCATTTATATTTTTTATATCACTTTCTTTATTTTTAATGTATTATGGCATGAGATTACCTACAAGTACAACTGAGTAAAAGTACAAAGGTAGGGGAAAATGTAAAGCACAAGAAAATGGGTTTGGAACACCAGAAACAGAACATACCTACCTCCTGTAGTTAACTTAAAGGCTTATATTTTTTATGCAATGAGCAGAATATTTCCTATAATCTCTACTACCATAAAGAGAGTAGCTAGGTTTGATCTTGTCTTCTGATTTTTCAGACATATCCGTACTTAAATGTTCTTGCAATATCAAAAGAAAATTAAACAATTATGTTACAAAAGTAAAATAACAAAAATATTAAAAGTCAAGAATCTTTTTTATTAGATACAATAAAATTCAAGAACAGAAAATCAACTACAGTTTTGCATAATTTTTTATTAATTAACCTTCATCCATCTTCCCCACAAATAACTCCATTTTTTTTCTTATCAACTTCACACTAAATCAAATAACTGCTTGTGTGTTTTTCCCCTATGAAGAAGTTAGCAGTAATAACTATTATTAGTCAAGAATATAGATAGACTTTCACACAATTTGGATTCTTTGCATAAAAACTTTGAGCGTGGGAAGCACATAGACATACTTATTTGGTGCTTTGAATAAGTAACAAAGAAATTATCCTTCAAGACAAAAACGTCACACTCCATCTCCATGCAAACGAAAAAATCGAAGTGTCCACAAATTCTTAACTTCTGGTTTTAACTAGAAGACAATTATCATGTCCTTTTCAAGAAATGATGGAATACGATGATAAAATTCCCCCCTTTGATTTATTTTTCTTGAGGGAATTGATCCTACATTCCAAATGTTTAGTGCTTTATTCTTATAATCAATGTAAATGGCCTCATTCCATCCATTTTTTAATCAAAGTAAGGCAAAAACCTAACAATAGATAAGCAAATGGTTCTGTATTATTCCCTTTAATAGCAAAGTTATCTAGTTCTCTCTAGAAGAAAAAATCCCATCGATCTATTCACAATCGCCATTAAGAATTACTCAACTTTAATAAAACCCAATGATTGTTTTTGTATTACTATAGTACTCTAATGGAGAATAAATTCATATAAACACCAGGGGGCCATCAGAAATTTAAATAACAGATACTAAAATCTAAATTACAATAGATGATCATTTGGAAAACTCACTTTATGGGGGAAAAAAGAAAATTCCATTTTAATTGTAAACAATGTTGATTGCATATTCCATTGAGCTATTGGCCTTGTGATATATAGTTGCCTCTCCTTTAGAAGAGATCAAGGCATCGCGTCCTCAAGTCCCACCTAGCAGCTTTGAAATGAATGGTTAATACTCAAGTCATTACCATTGGGCCAGTATTAGTAGGAAACAGATTAGAAACCATTGGTTTTATATTGACTGAGTTCAGAAGAAATGCTCAATGATGTATTAATCCTATATTATAGGCTACATTCCTGGCACATTAAACACTTTATATGTAGTCCTGTTACAACCCTTGTTATGGTTGGAAATAAGAGAAATCTAAAACAGCGGAAGAAATTAACATAGCTTATACCATTGTTTTTTAAGTAATCTATATATAGAGAAAAACTTACTGCAAAATGAAAAATTATGAAGGAATTCTCATAGTTTAACCTTGTAAAAAAGATCGTGTTCTCCACCAAAGAGTTTATAAGGGGAAGGCCATAAACTAGATTAGGGACCCCCTCAATTTTAATGTTGGTTTTCTATTGATACTCATTTCGGTCAAGGAGTATTATTGACCTTTAATTGTCAAGTAACTGTTCACCAATAGTACTGGCTATTTACCAAGTGACTGTTAACAAATAGACTCCTAATTAGGATGAGTTTTTACATATCGCTTTTCTTATCATTAAATAAATATGAATATATGATAATTAAGTAATTTAGATAAACTCTAATTGGACTATGTTACTCCTACGAGATAATTTTAGAGGAAAATGATCATCTTCTTTTTAAATGGATCCATTTCATGATTTGTGAAATTTTGGTCCTGTGCTTCAGTGCACCGGATGTAAGCCAAAGAAACTTTCATGGTTTAGATTAGTATTACAAATTTAAGATGCAGCCAAAACTAACCAAAACTATGGACAATAGCTTCATTTACACTAAGCAAAACTATTTATAAATAAAGAAATGTAGTATAGTGATGCTGTATGATCCTTTTTCTAAAAGATTATGCCTTAGTTTTTATACTTTCTATATATATACATATACACGTAGGTCATATTATGCTGTCATACATTCCCAATTTGCATATACAGCAATTAAAAAAAGGTCTTTGTACTTTCTCAAAATCATTCCTTCTTCACAAACTGAAATTCACATGAATAACGTGAGCGACATCAAGGTGTAAGTGTAACCCGTAAGATCTTTCAAGAATTTTATTGATTGAGATTGGTCCTTGCCTTTTCTTTTAAAAAAATGAAGAGGTTACAATGGAAAGGCATATACATTTAACAAAAGATTTTCTTTTTTGATACCAACAGTCCACCATTTAAGAAAAGATGATACAAAGTGTAATGGTTGTTAAAAAAAAATATAGGACTTAAATTTTGGCATTGCCTGGGGACAATCACATGGGCTTGTTGTATATATGTAGTGAGTGTTAGAGCTTTCCATTTGTTATGGAGACAGGTACAAAATGATTCTCACTGTGATAGAGGATTAAAGCAAAGCATGTTAAGAAAGGTGATCGGATTGGGGCTATGGAAATGTTCCCATGAATAACTTTATATAAAGTCATGAAATATATAAATTAGTACAAAGTTGCTGAGGTTGAGTATCTTAGAACCTCATAGTAGAATTTGGATATTTATTAGAATCATATTGATTTCTGAGGTGGACATGGCTTATGGGGGTGAAACAAATTTTGCTGATTAAATAATGCTACCTCATTATCTACAAGGTCATGATCTCATCAAGGAATTTTAAGTATTCTTTCCGTGATTATTTGGTCTTATAATCTTATTGGTGCCTTCAATTTCAGCTTCAAAAAATAGAATATAATTTGTGAAGTGACTTTTCATCGTTCGAAACAAACAAAAAAAAGAGCAAACAATCAAACAATAAAAAGCAAGAAAACAAAATAAAAAGAAAAAGGAGATAGCTTTGGTGTTGAGACAGATAATGTAAAAAGATATAGTTTTCCTTTCATTCTTGAAAATGACCCTAGCTCTTAAGGAATTCTTTGAGATTGAATTCTTCAAAATCTCTCTCTAGCTAGCTAGCTGTGGAAGACTAACATAACTTTGGAGGAAATTGAATTCTAAGGTGTGGTCCAATTGAGATTGAGTGGAATTAGCTTAGCTAGAGAAGCTGACAAGTTGGATATTTATGTGGGGAAATCATTGTCATGACAAGGGAAATGCTGGTTTTTGGTCGGTTTTAGTTTGCATATGGACCATGTGGCACGAGGAAGAATTTACAAAATCTAGCAAAATTGAGACCATAGTGCTGGAAAAAGCTAGAATGTGCGTCCTAAGGCCTACACACTACATCCATCACCTTTGGTATGGTTGGGTTGGGTGCTAGAAATTAATGTACCACTACTTTTACATTTATGCTTCCAAGTTGTCGCTTGCAAGCTAGTACCTCCATATACATTGCCTATTAGCCATGTGTCTGCAGGCAATATTAGACAAGTGCAAATTATTGGTGCACTAACATATACATATGTTGTGTACTATAATACTAGAGAATGTTCTCACAAGCACATTTTGGGCTTAACATGACCTCATTCCCCGTGCCCTAGCCTTGGAAAAACAACATAATTGCACTCAAAAGCTGTGGGGAATTTCAGGGATAAAAAGAAGAAGAAATTAAGAGAATAAAATTAGATAGCAAAATTACTAGTGTAGAAAAACATACCATTGGGTGTAAATAACCCATTACAAGATAAAGTTTATAATGCAATTAGATAGCACTTTAGTGCCTATTTTTCATAGCTTATTTGTTAGCCTTTTTAAATAAGGTTGTTTGAAAAGACTATTCTTTAAAAAAAAAATGAAATTTTTTTAAATGCACTTTGAAAAGGTACAATTTATAGCCACATTAGTAAGTAATTTTGACAGGTTTGTCACTCCATGCATGTTGAGCAAGGCTATCAATGGGTTGGTTCAGGTCGGGTTTGGGCTCCACCTGAACTCGATTCGATCCTGATGGGTGACAGAATAGAGGACTTGCTATCGACAGGTAACATTAGCGGGTCAGATCAAGTTGGTTCTTTCATAGGTCGAGTCAATTTTTGTCAAAACCAAGAGAGGCGGTGGTGATCAAGATTCCGTAGGAAAACAGCAAAGATTCGATGAGGTCTTGCTGGATATAGTGGAAATCTTACCAAATCCAGCGAGATCTTACTGAATCTAGTGAGATATATCTCAACGGATTGACTGAGATCTCGCCAGAACCAGTGGAGATCTCACTAAATCTGGCAAGATCTTTCTAAGATTTTGTCTAATTTGGCAGATCTCGTCGAAGTTTCCTTGGGTTTTTGGTCAGGTCAGTTTGCTCGGGTTTTAAAGGAAAGAAACTGAGACCCGACCTACCAAAATCGGGTTCTAAAGGCGCCTATCGCCATAGCCGCCTGATCGAATCTGTTTCAGCTCAGGTCCATTGGACACCCGTAATGTTGAGCTCTAATTCAGCACAACTTTTTACAATTGCCACTATACATAAAGAAAATAATAAGATAGTTAATTTAAAACACTTTAAGTAGAAAATTTTGTAATGACTTGAATGCTTTAATTGTTATGGAATACTATCCACTCAAATTTAAGTAGAGAAATTTGTATTCATTCCTAAGCAAATACATTAGAAGGAAATTGTAGGCAAATGAGGCAGATAGTCAAAAATTAGGTAACAGCCCTTTTATCAATGATAAATAAAATAAAATAAAATAACATGAGTTAGGCAAAAACCGGCGCTACGAAGCCCCTAGTTGGTTCATCTCTAACAACTAGAATTGAGAATTATGGTCCCACTCCACCTCCCCAAACTTTTTCATTCTCTTTCCCCACAACCATTCACAAACTTTGGAAAATAGACGTATATTTTACAGTTCCATAAGCATCCATACTTTCTACTTAAAGAAATATATTCCATGCAAAACCATTAATCAATTCATTTCTCCACATTTGCATATATATCTCCCTGTCTATATTGCCCTAATCAACTTTTTTATTTATTTATTTTATTATTCCCAATTAAATTTTAAATTAAACCTTCATTCCTATGTTGTAGTGTAGAGCTCAATATCACTATGCATGTTCCACATGCAAAAGATTATAATTTTTATATCATCTTCGAATAAGTTTAATTTCTTAACTAAAAGTATAAATGAGAAACTATAATAAAGAGACAATAAAAAAACGAGGAATTTGTAGTGCGTGACACTATACCATATCATATATATTTCCATGATCAGCATCCAAACTCCTTTTGTCGATTCCCCAAATACGAATATCGGATGAAGTGGTAAAAATCAGTAGTTTAAAAAATTTTGACTACTACATCATAAATACACTATACTTAAATGTAGCCTTCTTTTCTAGTAGATAGAATAAGTCTCAATCTTAATGTTTTTTTATTCAAACAAGACAAAGATTCCCTTGGTGGGGTTGAAAAACTTGGAAAAAAGAACCATGATTCCCCTCAATCCTTTTATGCCCACATAGATAGTAAATTGTGTCCCAAACACCATGACCCCAATGTATACTTAGGGCCCCCCCTTATTACCTACACCCACACCCAAACATTCCCATATAATCAAGGATACAAATTTTTTTCAATCTTTTTAACAAATTATTAAGATGATATGTTGTGATTAAAACATCACTTTCATGTTTATTACTGAAACAACTTTATTATGCACCAATCACAGTCTGTCAACTCATCGGTATAAAAAGTAAAATTTTTGGTTTCAGCATTCAATTCATGCCATACTTTCACCTATATATATAGCCTACTCAACCTCCTTGCTGGTCCATCCCCAAACTAAAACAGACAGCTCATACACATATATTCTCACCCATCTTCCCCTCTCTCTTTCTCTAATTAGCTAGCAATTCTCACAAAGTATGTCTGGTGTTTGGGTTTTCAAGAACGGTGTGCTTCGCCTAGTTGAGAACCCAGCTGCTGAATGCTCAAGTTCTCGTCGCAAAGTGCTAGTTCACTCTCCTAGCAAAGAGGTCATTACATCTTATGCTGCTCTTGAGCGCAAGCTCTTGTCACTTGGTTGGGAAAGGTATTACGACGACCCTGACCTCTTACAGTTTCACAAAAGGTCCACTGTCCACCTCATCTCTCTCCCAAAGGATTTCAACAAGTTCAAGTCCATGCACATGTATGATATCGTCGTGAAAAATCGCAACATGTTTGAAGTACAGGACATGCAGTGCTAGTGCTAATGGTGCTGATGGTGCTAGCTTGTTATTCATGGTGTGCTATATATATAGCTCGTGTGTGTGTGTTAATGTAATTTCTTAATTTGGATCACTTGCTTGTTTGTTTGTGTTGCAAACTGTTTTTACTTTGATTTTTGTCAGTCTAATTTAGTTGGTCTATGATTTTACATATATGGGTCCTTTTTCAGATGATGGAATAGGTCAAGTTTGTGCCGATTAAGGTAGGGGAAGCTGATTTAGTATAAGGGTCTGGTTGGTGAGTAATAGATGTGTCATGGTTCTGTAAATTCTTAAGTGTCATTTTGCAATGGAATTTTGGTTTTTTGTGTAACTTTTGCTCTACTACTACTGTAGTCCAAATCCCTTTCTTTTTGGTTTGTTTTCTTTTCTTTTTCTTCTATAAGCCACTTTGGCTGAGATAACATTTCTTTTCCATTGTGCCCTAGCTAGGATAGCAATGACACGTCCCAAAAATATCTGTTATATAGTTATAGTTATTCTACTAAGTGTTTTCATTTTATGTTCCACCAACTATAATACATTATGTGCCTATAAACTTTGGTTATATTATAAAAAGAAAAAGAAAAAAAGATATGTATTGGTGGAACATAATTAAATAAGAACACTCATAATGAAACAAGCAATTTTTATTCAATAAGAATCTAGTCCAAATATGCCTTGCTAGATTTAACAAGAAAAGAAAAGAAACTTTTGGAACGAGTAAAAGAAATGTGGCTTTAACATTAGCCATGAAGATTGGAGAGGTTTCTTCTTTCTTTTTTTCTTTTTTTTCCTTTGCCTCACAGCAATGAAGAGGTTCGAATATTGGTGACATATGAAGGATTGTTGGAGGGTAAGAAGTAAATTCATGTGAAGCCAGCCATTTTGCTTTGTTTAAACAAAAAGCTGGTCGAGTCGATTCTTAAACAAAAACAAAAAACTAAAAACAAAAAGTTGGTACTGTCTTGTGTTTATATCCAAGTGGACAAATCTATCTTATTCGTATGGAAAGGGAGTTTTGATCGTATAAAATCATTCAAAATACCAAAAAGCCTGCATTATATGAAATAAGTGAAGGCAATCTCTAAATTCTCTGTAATATTTTCCTGGGTCAAAACTGGAATGGAGTGTGAACAAGAATTAGATAAGAATAGTTTTGTTTTTTACCTGTGAGATTTGGAGCAGCAAGATCTTTAATTCTAGATAACCCAAAAATAGAAATTCCTTCCAAAATTAGAAAGGGACAATTTATCTAAAATAAAAGGACTCTAGGTCATATTGACACTGTGCTGGCCCATGCTCAGGAAAACAGTATAGACAATAGCCTTATGGCATTGCCAGCTGGAGCAGAACTCCAAAAAAATTTAATCCTGCTGAGCTGACAATTAAATTTCTGTCATTAATTTTGTCGAAGACTTATAATACTTGGCAGTGGCACTTAAAATTTCTTTTTCTTTTTTTCTTTTTTTGAGGGTGCTTAAAATTTCTTTTGAATAACACTGCGTCTGCATGTATATATAAATCATTAAAAAACTATGTTTAAGTGTGAGTTTGGATACCAGCAGAGTTTGAGTTTTGTGCGTCTGTGTTTTTTTGCTGAATCCCGTGCACTGTTCATGGGACCCGCAAGTACGGAAAAACGTAAATCTAATTTTAAAACTAGGTCCCACAGCACTATTCACATATTTAAAAATTATTTACCTACAGTGTTTTTAATTTTCAGTTTTCAGTAATAAACGATATCCAAACAGACCCTAAATTTACATATATATATATATATATATATAATATAATGCTGAGTTTTTTTTTTTGCGCATTACATATACAAGAATAAGGATTGTTTCTTGTAATCACTTAATATAGAAAGTTGTGTAAGACTTATTTTATAGGAAAATAATTTTACATATATATATATATGTATGTATGTATGTATGTATGTATTGAAGCAAATACAACTTTTGCATTGGATTCTCATTTATGCCTTCATTCCAGTCCTCACAAGTTAAATTCTCTAATTCTGTCCTTACAATTTACAGTTAAAAGGGGAAAGAATGGCTGCATATAGATGAAATATTGTAATTTGTTGTAAACCAGGGGATGTGGTCCTTGTATGTATTAAAAAAAAATTCTCCATCTAAGAATAAGTTATATATTAAGATTCAAAATTAAATTAATATATAAAAATCTAAGCAAACTTATATTTAGTGTCAACAAATTATGAATAAAATATTTAACGTAAAATGATGCTTTAATAATACATTCAACTTAAATATCTATTAAAATAGAACTTGATGTTATTTTAAATACCAACAATCATTTATGATTGATTATGTATTAAATTTTGTAGAAAATTCCCTTTTCATATACAAAAGTTTCATAAAAAAATCAATTTTCATTTTATTGAAAGCTTTGTTTGGATAAATTTTATGGTAGAAAAGTAAGATATTTTAATTAGTTTTTCCATCATCTACAAATCAAATGAAAACCATATTTACTATCTCATTATATGTGCAATAATATTTTAATTAAAAAACTAATTAGTGTTGCCTAGTAAACTTAATTTATAAATAAATAAACACCCAAACACACACACACACAAGTTCAAAAGCACTCAACATTAATTATGTTTTATAATATGTCTAATATTCTTCTAACATACAACAGTACAAGTAAAAGAGATTTAAAAAGATCCAAATGAATTGTTTAAGTGAAATCAAACAACAACACAATAGTGGCTGGGTTCCAGTCTTTGATGGTTGATAAAGAGATCTAAGATTCAATTCATGTCTACCCAAAAATCGATTGGTGTCCTGGTCTGATGATAAAGAACTATCATCAAGAGCGGACGCCATAAGTTGAAACTATCTCAATAAAATAATAAAAAATAAAAAACACAATATATAGCATCCAAATCCTAAGACTTCAAACTTTTAATTTTGGGTTTCATATAGCGAAACGACTAAAGTGCAAAACATGGTCAATTAAAAAAAATATATTATTATTATTAGTATTAAAAAAAAACCATGTACGGACTAGATTACCATTTATTTCTTTTGAATTTTTTGGGCAACGGGCATTTTTTGGGGGGAGGGGGGGTTCTAGTTTATTTTTTTCCTCAAAATTTAAAATGTTTATATATTTAAATAATTAAATGCACTATTTATAAATTTTAGGGCGTAGTGGGGGCCTTAGTCTATGAGTATTTCCATCTCTGTTGTCAACTTCATTTATCTTATATATATATATGAGACATATGCTATATATATATTTTTTTTTTTTGGAGAAATCTATGCTACATACTTACTGGTCTTATAACTTTAGTTTTTTTTTTTTTTTTTTGATAGGCTTATAGTTTTAATTTTTTAGTATAATATTATGCTTTATATATATAACAATCTTTTTTTTAGAAGAATATATATATATATATATATATATATATAACAATCTAAAATCAAAAAATCAAAAGTCGGTCCATGAATTTTATTCTCATCAAACCACTCTTTTTCTCTTTTACCCTTCAACTTAATGGCACAAATTACAGTTAAGACAATTTTTTTTTTGTATAATATGTTTATATATAATGAATGTGAAAAAATATATTACTAATTTTAATTTTAATTGTAAATCAATCTTCATTTGTGAATATTAAGGCTATTGAATGATTCTATTATTAAATTCTTTACCAGCAATAAACAACATATTAAAAAAAATTAACTGAAAATCCCATGGGTACATAAATTGCATTTTTGTCTCTCAAAAATGAGATTTGTTCAATTTTGGTCCCTTGATTTAAAAAAGATCTTAATCCAATCCTTTATACTTTTAAAAGGAACAAATTTTATCTATCCCTTTGTCCAATTTTTGTTTAGTTTTTTGGTCCCTTAGATTTAAGGTTGATTCAAATTTTGATCCCTTAAATATAAGAGTGATGCAATTTTGATCTTTTAAATATGAGGTGCTTCAACGTTTCGTTAGTAGCGCGCGTAAATAGAAAAGTAGATAAGTGAACTAAATTATTACATTTTAACAAAAGAGGGACCAAAACAAATTATTATTATTTTTCTAAATTCTAAAATCAAAATCAAACAAATGTCATATTTGAGATATAAAATTTGCAATTTATCCTTACCATTGAATAAAAAACTCTAAAATTGTATTAAATCAACTCTCATTAAAAAAAAAGGGTAAGGGTTAGCTCCAGTGCACTAGAGCCAACATAATGCGAACACGTGGCAAAAATTGGACACAAATTTGTATCGTGTCGGCTCAAGTACACTGGAGCTAACCCGTGTCCCATATAAGACACAAACTTACATTTTTCTTTTGAAAAGAACAATATATCTATCATATCCAATCAAGTTTCTCCAATGAGAAAAAATGGGTCCATCCATATCTTGAATGAGGATAAGCAGCCTTGCCATCACATTTGAAAACTACGGCATCCACTATACATATATGACAGTAACAGCAAAGGAGTTTTGCGTAGAAAACATAAGAGGTTAATCAGAATATATACTGGCCATGAATAGGACCTCCTCTCTCTTTCTCTCTCTCTATAGATACATATATATATATATATATATATATATTTATTTATTTATATGGATTGTGTTAACGGCACCGTAAGGTGCCTGTTAACAACATTTTTTTATTCTTTTTTATAGCTTTATGTCATTTTTGCAGCTTTATAGGTTATGAAGCCAGCTACATGTAAAGAAAAAAAAAATTAAAATAAGTTGTGAAGTCAATTTTATGTCTTTTTTTTTTTTTTTTTTTTTCAATCTTTTTTTTAAATGAAATCCGCATTAATCCAACCTTAATAAACACGGTATGATACTTGTTAAGCATGTCACGTTTGCCTCAAGTAAGATGGACGCGCTCTTTAGCTGGCAAACAGGCAAAGTCCCATAAGCTAGGACAGTAGTATGCAGTCCCACACTTCCACTTCATAACGGCTAAAGACTATGTCCCCCAAAATATTGGACAGATTATTATCACTTGCTTGCTTGCTCTTTTTTCTGAAGCAAGTTGATGTCGACCCAATTTTTTATAGGAACCAAAATCTCCTAATTCGATGGAGTCCAAAACCTCGAAAGTGAAAACTCAGTCAATAAATATATTTTTAAACATACTTTATTAATGAATATCAAGTCATAAATATAAGGTAACATTCAAATTCAAATTCAAATGAAATCTAATCTAAGATTTATTCAAAGATTAACCAAACAATTTATCCTATCCTTATCTATTATTCAACTCCCAATAGCAAAAATACAATCTTGAAATGATAAATTTAAATAAAATAAAGGTATGTAACACAAGTCTGAAAACTTTTTGCTTCTAAAGCAAGAATTTTAAATGTGTCTCTTTTTATATTTAATTAGAAATTTTGATATGGAATTATTAATTAACTGTTTCTAACTTTTTTGCTAAAAAATATCTATATATATATTGATAATATGGTTAATTCAATCAATCTAAAGTGTAAAGTAACATTTTGTCAAGTTTAATGGGTTTTACTAACGTATATATTTAGGACGTACATTAGTTAATGACATACGTTAGTTAACCATTTTAAGAAAATTTATATGTAAACATGACAAAGTTACTCACTTTTTTTTTTTCACGGTTTTTAAAATTTTTTATAAAACATTTTTTTTTTAAATTGATAATTAATGTATGTCTCTAAAAGCATACATTAACTGAATTTTTTTTTTTTTTTTTTTTTTGAGAAACAAACACACACACAAGGGAGAGGTAAAGGGGTTCTAACACAAAGACACACCACAACTCCACTCAAAAGCCATGGTAACTTTTAAGGGATGGTGTGACAAGTTATACTACACACAACACACTCTCTTAAGCAATGTGAGACAATTACCCTTTTTTTTTTTTTTTTTTAGAAACAAACACACACATACACAGAGGAGAGGGAAAGGGGTTCTAACAAAAAGGCACACCACAACTCCACTCAAAAGTCATGATAACTTATAAGGGAGGATGAGGCAAGTTATACTACACACAATTTTTGGGTTGTCATGCATAAAGATTTGATATATATATATATACACACACACACCACACGCAAAAGATTTTGATTCTTTTTCCCTCCAAGTTCCGTTTTGGCGTCTTCTATGTGCCATTGATTGATTTACTTCTGAATTCTTAGGTTGGCGAAATTTTTTTCGAGGATATTGAACCAGCAAAATGCATGAACCTAATCATTTTGAGTTTGACCATTCCATAAATGATGAATGTTACCGAAAAAAATGTGTTTCAAAGTTTTGGATGAAAGATCGTGGAGCATATTTTACCGGAACCTCATGAGTACTCTTTTTTTTTTTTTTTTTTTTGTGGGGGGAAAAGTAGACCCTTTATACTTAACACAAAGATCACATGCATTACAAACACATGAGGATAAGTCTTATCAACACCTAAAGTTTCCAAATGGAGAAAAAAATTTCATTAAGAAGATCACCAAAAGAGTTGAGCTGCCCTTTCTCATTCTCATTCATGCATGCCAATACTAACCCATTTCTTCTTTGAATGGGCTATAATGCACTTTTCATTGAGTGGTCAGTATTCTTTCAAAAAAATGCAAAGTGAATTTAGACTCACAAAAAGCTCAAGGAGAGAAGGGTATATCCACAAAGGATGGGGCAAGAGAAATCTTTCTTTGTCTTCTCATAAGTTTGATTTTAATCACCAAAGAGCTTTTGTCTTATCAAGCATATACATTGAGGTTTTTTCATTGCTCATCTTTTTCCTTTATTTCTTTTTTAAATAAAAAATTAGAGACTCATGATACATTTCACTTCCCATTACATTGAGATAGTCAAGACAGCAAAGGACTTGGGCAATTTGAAAAGAGTGATCTATACAAGTTTTATTACATAAACTTTATAAGTTGATGTTTCTGAATTTTTAAAGATAAAATTTTAAAAAAATGCTGAAATTTATTTATTATCAATAAATATATATATATATATATATATATATATATATATAAAAGACCTTATGTGGGAGAGCATGAGATCCTACAAAGTGGCATATTCTTTGAAACTCTCTCATTTAAGCTTCCACATAATCAAAGTTTGCATTTATGTCAAATTTTTAGTTCATTGAATGTGTTAATGAAGTAAATACACATATGAATTATCTATAGATGTGCACTAATTATATATATATATATATATAGACACACACACACATATAAAATATGTGTGTGTGTGTGCACGCGCGCATTTTAAATATATATATTTTAAAATATTTTATATAAAAAAGCAAAAACCTCATGTGGAAGATTATGCAATTCTGTCATGTGGTACTTTGTTAAAGTAATTTTTCATTTAACTTTCCACCCCACCTTCTTTACATATTTTGGATTATAATAAAATTCAATTAGTTGGATATTAATATTTCTACTAAGTGTTTAACCTACCACTATCATACTTCAATAACATAAACGTAACATCATAAATTTTCTATGATATTTCCATAAGCCAAATAAAAATTAACATGATATTACAAAAAAATTATACTAACTCCAATGCATTGATGAAACATAAACTATGAATAAACAAACAATCAACTTATTAGTTACACCATGTAATAACTAATTTCTAATTTATATGACATTTATTCTATAGTCTAAATTCTCCATCCCCTTAATTTTGTATTACATTATTAATTAAACAACGGCCTCTTTTTCATATTATCGATTTATAGCAACACTACTTCATGATATTACTTTAAAATATTTTGAATAAACTATATATATAATCTTCTCACATAACAGTTTATAGCATTATCTACACATTGCGCGAGCCCATTGCTAGTTGTTATTAATGCAGTGGCACAAATCATATTCATTGCTACATCATATTATAGGTGTTTATATAGAAATTGGTAATAGATTTTGAATTTTCCATTTGCAAACCTGCTCCAGATAGTTTTTCAATCTTTAAGAATATAAAAGTTGAGTATGGGTTAAAGTTTCACCACACTAATGTTCGTTTTCGTGTACCATGAATCCATGACACATCACTTCATCATTGTCTTTTGACTGATCAAGTTCCCATGCAAGCTCTATCTTGGACTATAGTCACAATAATGGTTATTTTCAAACTAATCCAAAGACAATGCTTCTTCGGTTTTGGAGTGAAAGAAACATCAAGCCGCATCAGTTCGATGCATAAGTCAAGCCAGATTAGTTGAGTGACATTGCTCTTTCTGTACTTTCGGTAATTAACAATTGGTTCAGAATTTCTTTGCCATATCGATACGTATATGCCCCAATAGGCTAATCCCTCTAAATTTTCTTCCATGGCCGGATGACTTGGAAGTTATCATTTTTCCTCCAAAAACAACCGAAAGAGTTGTACCACTTTTCTAGAGCCAATCATGACAACAATTAAGAATTTATAAAGATGGTTCATAGAAACTAGCAATGCTTATAGTCTATTCCAAGCACTCTACCTTACATATTATATTACGTTATTGAATCATATGCCTCAAAGAGTTGAAATTTCTACTGCCTATTGTGTTATGTTTTACGGACCATGCATGTGGAATTAGGCTATCCTTGTAAGAAAGCTTTTCCAGCGCCTACCTTAATTTCATGGGACTCAATATATTTAAGACTCTTTGAAAGTATAGTGTGGTAGGCAAGTGATGACTTGTGATGCTTCTCAGTTATAAACTAATTAATAATAGGAGCACGTGTACATTTGCATTCAAATCATTGTGAACACTTTGAGACTATATGGAAAATGACTGCCTGAATATAATATACTTGGATGGAGATGGTAAGGAACTTTAAATGGAGAAAGAGTTCATGAACATAAGAAAGAATCTCTATATATAGTCTTGAAATTTTTTTATGTACTATACCTTTTATTTAAGGGAAAAGAGTAAAGAAGTTCCTCGTGGCCTATACATAATTATAGTAGCCCCTTAGTCGGTTAGTCCCACTAACTTTAAGGTATTATCAAGTTAGAGCGGTAAACAAATTGAGCTGAGCCGAGTATTAAAAGTTTAAATTTGTTCCTTTAAATTTATTTAAGCAGGAGTCTAACTCAAGTTCATTGTCAAACTAGATTACATATTCAATTCACTTTTTTGTCAACCAAGCTCAATTATGTGTTCACTAGTTGCTTGATTAACCTATTATTTTCCTATATATTAGTAAACATTGCGACTAAAAAATTTATACCTCACAAACATATGTTAATAATTAATAACTTAAACTTAATTGAAATAATATTATTTGAGTTAATTAGATAGAATGATCATTATTTATAAACTTACAAAAATTATATTCATCAATTTTGTATGGTCAAAATTGTTTATATTTTACTGCAAAATTGATTATTTATACTATCAATAAATTGTAAGTAATAGTTTAATAACTTATGAAATTATTTATAAATTTACATAATTCAACCTCAACTTTATATGAGTGTATTTTAAACACATAATGTTATATAGTACTTTAATCAAGTCACATACTAATGAACTAATTCACGCGCACATTATTATGTTTAAACTTGGTTTGTTTAAGCTTGGCTCATTTATTAAATAAACAAACATAAAAAAATAAATAATAAAAATAATAATAATAACTTTTTTTGTCATGAGCTCTTCATATATATATAATTTGGTTTATTTACAACCATACATGGCTACATCAAACAATAATAACGACAATAATCATTGTCAAACCAAACTTGCCACCATCAGGGTTTGAGCCTGTAGTTACCAATTTATCTACCCCTCACCAAACTCTATTTAGAAGAACTTTTTATATATGTTGTACTTCTGTTGTGGAAAAGTCATTGCATGTACAATTCCATATGTATTTTATAAATTTTTTCAAGAAGCGCATGCTTCACGCCTTCACTATCCATTTGGGTTAGTTTCATTTTCATAGTTTGGTAAGGAACTTTAAATGGAGAAAGAGTTCAAGTACATAAGAATCTCTATAGTCTTGAAATTTTTTTATCTACTATACCTTTTATTTAAGGGAAAAGAGTAAAGAAGTTCCTCATGGCCTGTACATTTACAAAATTATAGTAGCTCCTTAGTCCCTACTAACTTTCAGGTATTATTAAGTTAAAGCTGTAAACAAATTGAGCCAAGCCGAGTATTGAAAGTTTAAATTTGTTCCTTTAAAATTATTCAAATAGGAGTTGAACTCAAGTTCATTGCTAAACTAAATTACATATTCAATTCATTTTTTTTTGTCAAACAAGCTCAATCACATGTTCACTAATTGCTTGATTTACCTACTCTTTTCCCATAAGTTAGTAAACATTACAACTAAAAAAATTAGCCCTTCACAAATGCATGTTAATAATTACTAACTAAAAATTAATTGAAATGATATTATTTGAGTTAATTAAATAGAATGATCATTATTTATGAACTAAAAAAAATTATATTCATCGATTTTGTATGGTCAAAAATTGTTTATATATATTTTACTGCAAAATGAATTATTTATACTGTAAGTAATAATTTGATAACTTATGAAATTATTTATAATTTATATAATTCAACCTCAATTCTATGTGAGTATATTTTAAACATATAATTTTATAGATAGTACTTTAATCGAATCACATACTCATGAACTAATTCACGAGCACATTATTATTGTAAGGACACAATTTGGTTCCTAAGCCCAAAAGGTAAAAAGATTTAGGCCCAAAGAACCCAATACAATGAATTTGTAGAGAGTGGGTTAGAAAACTAGGCTCCAAAGAGTTGGGTAACAATTATAATGGATGCAGATGACAATAACGTAAAGATAGACTGGTTTTATCTAAAGAAAATCGTACTCGGCACAATCTGAGAAGATCAATTCTTGTATATATCTCTTGAATTTGATTACAAACACAGTTCTTGTTGCTACAGTGTTTCTCTCTTAATTTTTTGATCCTTTTTTCTCAGGGTCTTCCTTCTATTTTATACTATATTCCTTCTTTCATCTATACTCTCCACGTGTAGATTAGATTGTTGGTATTGATCCTTGTCCCATCAGCACCTTCTTGAAGTCTTTGGAAGTAGCTGTAAGGCTGAAAATTACTGTTCAGGTATCACTTCCTCATTAATGCGGCCAGAGAGTTAGCTACAAAACATTTAATGCGGTGGTAACAGTTTTCCCTTAGATATTTCATAGCTTTTCTTTGTCCTGTACTTTCATGATGTATATCCTTATCAATAGAATCTCCTGAAACGTTGCTTCGGGATGGCAGATAGCACCTTCTGACATTTGCTTCGCTCAGCCGAGATAGTATCCCTCCTCATACCACCTTCTTTGGACCATCATGACTAGACCCATTTCTTTATTCAATAATGCCGACCTCCATAACAACGTTTACCCGTCCTCGGACTACTAGGTGTCCTCGGACCAAGCCCCCAGCCCAATACATACTACTGGGCTTATCATCCCTACAATTATATTTAAACTCGGTTTGTTCAAGCTTGACTTATTTATTAAATAAACAAACATAAACAAACTTTTTTACCATGGGCTATTCATATATAATTTGGTTTATTTACAAACAATAATCATGGCTAAAGCAAACTTGCCACCGTCAGGGTTCAAGCCAGTACTTACCAAGTTACCCCTCACCAAATTCTATTTAGAAGAACTTTTTATATATGTTGTACTTCTGTTGTGGAAAAGTCATTGCATGTACAATCCCATGTATTTTAGAAATTTTTTCAAGAAGAGCATGCTTCACTAAAGGTCCTTTTGGGATAGTTTCATTTTCATAGTTTGTCAGTTTCATTTAACTTATTTTACTTAAAGTAAATAAATTGGATAAAAGTATATATCTAGAAATATAAAGGTTTAAAATGCTGGATATAATAACTGAACTTTTTGCTCATCCAAACCTGGGTTAAAAAAAGTACTGGATAATGCTACTATTTGAACCCCTATCAATCATCAAATGTTGGACCAGCAATCACAGAAAAGTGAGAGTTGGAACTTGGAATGTCAAAGTAACATGTGCTTTGACACTTTGACATAAAGGATAAAGGGTCGGTCCACTTGAAAAGAATTCATAGGCTTACACTTGGGCTCAAATTTGGTCCAACATAAAAACCATGTGGGGCACAAAGTAGTGTAGGGGTGTGAGTTGTTTTGGACCCTAAAAAAAATATTTGTGGAAGCAACTTTTAGAGCAATGGGTCTTTGTTTATTATCATTAGCAATGGAACAATTATTGTCATTCCTCTTGACATTCTTCTAGGATTTAATCATTTGGGTAAGCACTATAAGGCCTTACACAGAAAGAGCAAGCCCCATAGCCATTAAGCTCTTGTGGAGGGAATTTGCAAAGTAGCTGTTAATAGAGATTCAAAGTAGTAAGTTAGGAACCGTTTCAAAGTTTTTAGAAAAGTAACATCTCGAGTTTTAGAAACTCGAGAATCAATTAAAACTCGAGTTTTATAAACTCGCTTTTCAGTTATTGTGAATTGCTGATTTGGCTAAAACTGCCACATAGATCTCGAGTCTTAGAGACTCAATTTTTACATAGCAAAAACCGAGTCTTTAAGACTCGAGATTCAATTAAACACACGCCTACTTTTTAATTAAATTTTGAACAGATGTCGAGTCTATAAGACTTGAGTTTCTCTAAGACTTAATATTAAAACACGCGTTCTACAGAATTTTATTTAGTCCACATTCAGCCTCACTAACCTCTCATCCAAAAACAGAGCATCCTCAACTCTCACCCATACACTCAGCCTCACTAACTCTCACACCTCTCACTCTCACTCACCACATTGCCTCTCTCTCACTGCTCTTCCCTCTCAACAATTTCATATCTCAGGTAAGGGTTTTTTGATTTGATTGTTATTGTAGTTGGGTATTAGTTGTCTATGGGTTTTGCCACTAAGAAAACTTTCCAATGGTTCTTAGTGTCTTTCGGTCCATGGGTATTAGTTGTAGTTTTCTACTAGATTGTTCTTTGTATTTGATTAATTGGTTAAACATGCTGCCAGCCTTTTCCATAGCAGTTGCAATGTTGATATCGTTATTTTTTTTTTAAATTTTAATTTTGTTAAATGGGCTTCCTTTACCGACACATCGAAATGTAAATGCCTTTAAATCACTGTACCAATTTAAACTATATACACAAACAGTTCATTTACACGCATGTACACACACTTACCCACTTTGTTTTGAACTTAATCAACTTGACTTGCACCCTAAAACTTGCTTCCATGAGAAACCTAACAGCTTCTTGTTCAAACAAATCATTGACTGTATTCTCATCACAGAGTTAGAACTCCACCATATTATATCTGACATTTTTTTTTTGATAAGTATATTATATCTGACATTTTAATTAAACCAAAATGAAAAATCAAACCCTATGAAGCGGAAAAGTTGTTCTTCAGTTTGTCAATTGCGATACCTTAGATACTGACAAATTGTATAATGAAAAAACAAAGCAATATTGACAAACATTTAAGAGCAATAAATTCCAAAGTTTCTTATATAATGGAAAACCTCATAGAAGGCTCTCTCTTTGTACACAATCTATAATGAAGATGAAGTAATAGATTAGAACCATAAGTATACAAGTACATGAAATTGAGTGATAAAAATCAGACTTGACAATGATATATGAGTTTCATACACTTCACTACCAATTGCATTGGAAGTCAACAAAAGAAACAATACAGTAATTGAGCTATCATAATTTCATATATATAGATGTAGAAATAGTTAGCTGACCTTGTCCAACTTCTCAAATGAGTCGGCCTTTCGAGTCCAACTTCTCAAATGAGTCGGCCTTTCGAGAAAGATTTTAATTTTGTTAAATCTTTTTGGGCTGGAGAGGTGATGCTAAAAGAACAACATGAAGTGCAAAATATACTTGGTTAGCGTATTGCAAAATATACTGGTTTTTTCTTAGTGAGTCAGCCCTTAGCGTATTGGAAATTCCTCTTAAGATCAACTTTAACCTGCTTTCAAGCATGTAAGAAGTAAATATTTGTCCAATAGCAAGGTTAGAAATTAGACTTTACCTTGTAGAAAAGGTTCTGGTATCTTCCTTTTGTTCAATAATAAGCTCTCTACTTCTTTTTGATAAAAGGTTAGAAAATAAGCTATCTACTTCTAGTAGAAGTTAATATAGATGTGTATGTGTGAAAAAAATATTATGGACTTTAATCTTGTAACGACTTTTCACGGAATCATTACCAAAGTGCTCTGTATAGAATAGCAGAGGTTCTCTTATTCTTTTTCGAAAGGGCTTTTGTTGAGATCAGTCACAATCTTGAAGCAGATTTAATTTCTAATGAGTGTGTACTGTGTGTTCATTAGGCTAAAAGGTCCCCTCTGATGTGGTTATTAAAGCTAGTCTTGGAATCTGATAAAATGGTTGACTGGGATTTCAGTTGATACTGATGTCTTAAGCATGAAATATGTTGGAAATACTAAAAAGGTCTTGATTCTTTGTGGTGGGGGGGGGGGGGGGGGGGTTGTATGTGTTACAAAAAAATTTGGCTGCGTATGTGTTACAAAATTATATGATAGATCTTTTGCAATTATTTAGTCCCCCATTATCTTTTGCAATTTTGTATGTGTTACAAAAAATTATGTTTGCAATTATCTTTTGCTTTACATGTCTTTGCCTCTCATACCATCTTGCTGTAATTAGCTTCTTGTATATAGGAAGGACAAATGGATTTGTATATGTCTAATTGTTAAATATAGTCGTACTACAGCCAAAATTTTAGAAAAAAATGTTCAATTTGTATCATGAAAATCAAATTAAAAAAATTTCTTGGCTGCTGCTTTTTATTAGAAAGTTAAAGACTTGCTTCAAGTTTATTTTAGATCAGGGAACTTGAAAATGTTTTTTAACTAACATAGTAACTTGACTTTAACAGGTTCACAATGCCTGAAATTGATATAATCCTATACCATGGTGGTCCATTGAAGAATGCCAATGCGAACAAGGGATTGTCTTTTGAAGGGCCGGGTATAAAGACCTATTATACCCAAATTGATCGTAGGTTGAAGACCCTTGACGAATTGAAGATGATGGTTATGGAAGAGTTGTGTGAGAATCCTGCTGTGCACAACATACAAATTACTTATCATATGCCAAATGAAATCCTGAAGCACCGGATTAATTACAAGTATATGGCGATAGAAGCAGAAAAACATGTATTTTACACATGTTTACAAGTGCAGAAGTTGTATATATCACAAACAAGTTTACAAGTTACAGTAGAGCATGATGATGATGACGACTATGTTGATGAGAGTATTGCCATTGACGGTGAAGATTTTGTCGATAGAGATGAGATTGAAGACAGGATTGAACAAGGGGACTTTAGGGACTTTGAGAGGGACATTGATGATGATGAGACATTGGACCGTAGTGAATCTGATGCAGACAATGTTCTTAATGTCCAAAACATTACAGACACAATCTCTACCTACTCACCTCCTGGCTTGTCATTTTCTGCAAATACTTGGGAAAATATGGTTGATCCTTCACATATTGAGACACCATTTGTGTCTACTTGGAGAGAGGGGATGAATTTGTGCAAAGGCTTGACTTTTGCCAATAAAGTGGAGGTGCAGCGCGTATTAACAAAGTGCGCTCTCAAGGAAAACAAACATTTTGTGATCAGTAGGTCGACCACGACAAAACTTTGTGCGAAATGCGTGGATGAGTCATGCAAGTGGTATGTCTGCGCAGTCATGAAACCCAAGTTCCACAGACTATGGATGGTCACCATGTACAAGGGTCCTCACACGTGTATACAGATTGGAGTGTGAAATGATGGTAGGATGATGAGTTGTAATTTTATTGCAGATGACATCCTGAAGAAGTTATGTGAGGATCACAGTACCCCAATTAAGCATCTCAGATCTATGATAGAGTCGAAATATGAGGGTCATAAGCCTTCTTACTACAAGGTATGGGATGCGAAACAAAAGGCGATTGGGAAGTTGTTTGGGAATTGGGAAGAGTCTTACCAAAGGTTACAAAAGTTGCTAATGGCATATATTGATCAGGATCCGACTACCCAGGTGTTCTATCGTACCACATCCACCGGTGAAGATGACACAGTATTTTTGAATTATATGTTTTGGTCTTTCGGTCCAAGCATTGATGGATTCAAATATTGCAAGTCGGTTATCAGTATTGATGGGACCCATTTGTATGGTAAATATCAGGGAAAGTTGTTGGTTGCAATGGCAACCGACACTAACAACAAGGTATTCCCTCTCGCCTTTGCTATTGTGGATTCTGAGTCAGGATCCAGTTGGAGGTGGTTTTTACAATGCCTCAAAGATGCGATTGGCCACATGATACCTAACGAAGGCATTTGCATAATTTCTGACCGACATCTCGGTATCAAAAACGCCATTGCAAACTGGCCTAGAAAGGATGATAGAAGACCACAGGTATTTCATAGATATTGCCTTCGACATGTTGCTAGCAACTTCAACACACATTTTCAGAACTAGACTCTAAAGTCAGCGGCGTTGAAAGCGAGATATGCTACTCAGGTGGTTAAATTTGATACCATAATGGAGACCATTAAGCAGGTGGAAATTGAGGCCATTAGAAATAAGAAGAAGGTGACGGGGAAGGATGGCAAGGAAAAGAATGAAGATTATCTTCCATACACATACCTAATGAGGGAGTCTGTGGATATGTGGATCCAGTCGCATGATGGTGGGAGACGTTTTAGGGCAATGACAACCAATATATCAAAGTGCTTCAATGGTGTATTGAAAGGTGCACGGGGCCTTCCTATTGCCGCGTTGGTTGAGTTCACTTGGAACAAGCTTGTTCAATATTTCCACGACCGGCGCAAAGAATACCATTATGAGTTGTCAGATGGTAAGAAATGGAGTGAATATGCCTTATCCACATGGGATGGAAATAAGCGTAAATCTGAGAAACACTATCTTAAGCCATTTAGCAATGAAGATTTGATATTTCAAGTAGTTACCCAACTCAACACGTGTAGCGCGGGAGGGGAAAACCACAGTTATGAAGTGAAGTTATAGGAAAGAACATGCAATTGTGGGAAATGGCAAAACATAGGGATCCCGTGTTCACATGCAATTAGAGTATGTGACTATTTACATATTGATTCGACCACATATATTCACCCATGTTATGGTTTGAACAATGCCGTTAACACTTATGAGCATGCATTTGTGGTTCCTAAGTCGCAGTCATTGTGGAGAGATCTCATGGGGCCAAAGTGGTTGCCTAATCCAGCATTGTTGCGGGCCAAAGGTTGACCAGTGAAGTCGAGAATAAGGAATGAGATGGATGGAGTGAGGAATAAGGATCGAGAACCGGGATGGCGGAGGGAGGACGTAGATTTGATAGAGAGTCAACCTAAGCAGACATGTGGACTGTGTCATGCTTCCGGGCATAACCGCATAAAATGTCCGCAGTCCCGTGGCGCTTCCACAAGCGATCATGTTCCACACTAGGTAGGTATATCGCAAAAAGTTATGCTTCGCTTAAATAATTGTTGTTCATTCGATGTTTACCTAATGTTTACTATCTTGTCTCCTAACGTGATTACTCTACGTTTTTCAGGCATGCTTCGATGGACGACGTTTTTCTCGTGCGGACCGCTGATCTTAGGAAAAGTGACTACGTTGTATTGGCTTTATGTGAACTTTTTGGTTTTTGTTGAATGTACTTGTAATTCTCTATCCAATGTACCTCTATGAAGATTGTGATTTCAGTAGTATGGTTAGAACTGCAAATTAAGCGTGGTTGGGCATGTTTGGAATGTTGATATATTGAGAATACCTTTTGCTGCGATGTAAGTGCATTTGCATTGTAAATCTATGTTTATGCAGAGTAACAGTTTCTATAGTTTGGTGCCTATTAAGCGCGCCTTTTGATGCAATTTAAGTACATTTACATTCTCAGCTTCTCTGCCTCTCAATGAGTGTTTATGGATTACATTCTCAGCAATTTCCTAGTTTCTGGTTTGCCTATTGAGCAGTTTTGTATGTCCAGGGGATTTAAAAAAAAAAAAAAATTCCCAGTGGAACTCAAGTTTTTAAGACTCGAGTTCCTTTGGGGAATTTTTTTTCCCTCAAATGCTCTGTTTATGCCAAGAGTCTACCAAAACAGAGCATTGCGGGAAAAAAAATTTCCCCAGTGGAACTCGAGTTTTGAAGACTCGAGTTCCTTTGGGGAAATTTTTTTCCCTCAAATGCTCTGTTTAGGCCAAGAGTCTACCAAAATAGAGCATTGAGGAAAAAAAAATTTCCCCAGTGGAACTTGAGTCTTTGAAACTTGAGTTCCACTGGGGAAATCTTTTTTCCTCAAATGCTCTGTTTAGGAAAAAAAATTTGGGCTGGAATGCAAATTTTCACTAGAGTTCTTTACCATACCCTGCTAAATCTACCAATATTTATAATGGCTCCATAATAGCTTGGGTTGCAGTCAAATCTTAGCCTCTCTTTTGGGCTAGAATGCAAATTTTCACTAGAATTGTGGCTAGGCATCAATTATTATAGTCATGCCAATTTGATAGCTAAACATGTGAAATTGTGGGTTCAAGATGCACCAAATATCTTTGTAACTTATTAATTAAAAAAAATTTGGAGTTACTTTCAATAGCACGGCCTATCTAAAATCCTTGAGAATAATCTAAAATCCCAAGAATCACTGTTTTTTGTTAAACTATAGTTTTTGAGACAGCTCAAGTCGGAGGTTCCTCAACTTTTTGGTTCCTCAATTGTGGGTCCCTCAAATTTTGAAGACCGTCAAAAAATCCTGTGTTTTCTTTTTCTTTGCCTTCTTTAAAACATAAAGAAGAAATAAAGAAAAATTCCATGAATAAATTAGAGTACTTCAAAATTTATGAAAGAATTTACCTGGTGCTATAAAAGATACAGGTTGGTGTTTAACAATCTGCCATGGTAACAAACTTGCATAACTTCTTTTTTTTTTTTGAGAAACAACTTGCATAACTTCAAGAATTCATTTATTCACATATTATTCCAATATCTTCAATCAAACATTATGTACTGTATATGCCTCAAATGGCCTCTGAAACAATTTTAAAAAAAACTTGGAACAGTTTATTGCTTGTCGTGGGCAAGTAATCTATTACTTATTTAAAAGAGAAAAAGAAGAGTCATCTGAAACCATGAGGCGAACCATCATCAAAGTTCAGAGAATAGCTGCGAAGATCATAGCTGTACTGTGCACTGCTCCTTTGCTGATTCAAAGCTTGCTTCCACTGTGACTTGAACTTCCAAACCAACTGCCTCAACACATATGATCCATGGCAACAATCCAATGGTGCTCTTCTTTGCCACTCAAAAGTGTGAATCCAGACCCAGCACTTGCAATTCTCTTCCTCAACTTCCAGAACTGCATTCTCCTGAAGCTACACATGGTTGATATTTTCATTTTAGCTCCAAATTCCCACCAATTTCAATGAGGGCTTGTATTGCTAGAACTAGAGGTAGTGAAGCACCAAGAGTCTTATACTCCAGAGAAAACATAAAGATTACACTTCCAACTTGTAAGTGTCAACTTTTATTAGCAAGCATTGCATCATACATGTCACCATTCCATTAGAGAAAGGACACTTTATCATCATCTATCCATCCAACTTAGCTTTTCCCCAGTCAGAAACGACCCCAACTTAGAGAGAGAGTGTTGAAGACTTGGCTTTAGTGATGTAGCATCAGTAGTGGTGATTGAGCACTTTTGGCAAACAGTTTTTCTTGTTTAAATTTGTTATACTATGCTTGTAATCACTGTGACTTAAAACCTCTGGGTCCTAACCAGGCCTTCTGCCAAGTCTTTTACAGCTTTACTTATGTAACTGCAAACAAATATATTTGAAAAGGAAATTAGTTGTCTTTACCTCCTCAGCAAATTTTATTAAAATGGTTGTTCGAGGCCTTTGCTGGCCTTCCATGGGCACAAAATGAGCTGTTACAACAGCTGGAAAACCAGCACTATCCAAAACACCCTTCAAAGATAAAGAAAAAGCCCATTAGAGCCTCCAACATCTAGACTGTCAATTAATAGGAACAAAGGCAATGAAGCACTTACTCTTACTATTCCAGCAACAAACGCCCCACAGTTAAATGTCCCCATGTCTTTTGGAATTGAAATAAATCTACAACCCAAATTGGTGTATTAGCTGGAAAATATTGTAAAAATCTACATTTTCAGCTAGTTGTAATATTAGCAATATAAAGTACAAGAGCCAGGAAATTTCTTACCTATTCACAAGGAGCTCCTTTTCGCTGATCATGTATTCATCTTCGTGTTCGGTGCCTTTCTCAAGTGAGTCAGCCACCTAATATGATGACAAAAGATGAGATGGTAAGATTATCATTGAATTTGAGTATTTCATGGAGTTAAAGTTTTCTAGTCTAGACACAACAGAAATACACACCAGCATGAAGAATTTCTGGTCTGAATTATGTATTTAAAATGAAGATGGACAGATATCCAACAGAAATACACCCCTGAATTTTCAGCTAAATCAATGACTAAGCAAAGCCCATATTTATATAGATTCATGCAATATCATCATTTATATCACTCATGAAGTCTAACCAGTAACCTTCATTGTCTAAATGTTCCAGAGTCTTGAGGTAAATTGTTCAACATTGAGTGCACCAGATCTTCAAACAATATAATTGGAATTGACCCGCAAACACAAGTAATGCTTATTTTTTTTAAAGAATAAGAAATAATGATGATAAGTTGATAACAACAAGAACAACATCCATAAATATACCATCATACTAGTGAAAATTGACTAGGAACAAAAATAATAACAGTGATTATCTAGTGTAGTTCTGAATTCTCACAAGCATCATCCACAATTACTATAAAGGCTAAAAAAAGCTAACACAAATACTTGATATACATAATTTTATTATCACGTGCAACTTTTTCCCCTTATTGTGGTAGCAAGATTAAAACCAAAATCCTACTTACCAAAGAAGACAAGTGTTAGAATTACATATACTAAGACGAACTAAAAGATAAAATAATTCATCAAAAAAAAAAAAAAAGATAAAATAAAATAATCCTCACATTAGATAGAGAATTTGTCTAACTCATTGTTTGTACTACATAACCACATTTCACAGTAAATATACCACATATACTATCCCTACAATAAGGAACCACATTAATACCAGCACTTTTGTTTTATAAGTAAAAAATCTTATTAGAAGAGGTGGGGCCTTGTGATGGCAGGTGCCTTCCATAACATTGACAGGTCACAGGTTCAAACCTGGGAATCAGCCTCTCAAAAAAAAAAGGGTTAAGGCTGCTTACCAATCAACTTTCCTAGACCCCACAAAAGTGGAAACTTAGATAATGCAAAAATATATATTTATATATATATATATATTATTAGAAAAGGAAAATAAAATACCACGTATATAGATGTGAACAGGCACTTTCCAAAGTATACAAATCACAAAGAAAGGAAATCATTAAATCTACAAAAGATATTGAAGGAATGCCTCCTAGTGCATGCATTCAGTCAAACAAAGACCACAGGATATGCTCTATGATGACAAAAGTAGGAATCCTCTTATTTATTTCATACCGCAGAGTCTAACAAATAGAGACACGGCAACCACACCTTAGCTTCTCTATGGCACTGAAACCATTCTAAAATAGGAAATCAATAAAATCTACAAGAGAAATTGAACAGATGCCTCCTAATACACGCATTCAATCAAACAAAGATTGCAAAATATGCTCTTTGAGGACAAAATTAGGACAGTCAACTCCAGCTCTGTTTCAACTGGCTAGACCCATGGAGCTCTGGATTGAGGATGTTAAAGATAGGCACCTCTCACTTCATTTTCAATCATTCTTAAAGGAGAAGGGAGTGTCATTGGAGCTATGAGTATTCATGGGCCGGGTTTTTGTTTGACCTACCACTTGAACTAAGCACATCATGTTCAAAAAATCAATGACCAAATGGACATAGTTTACGATAAGGCTCATATGATAATCTCATGTGTGCGCACACACTAATAATATTAAAGTAGCAAGTAATTCATGTAAAGAAGCACCTATCTCTAAGAAAGAAAAGGCACTTCAAATTTCCTTAACTTTAGTTCATTCAAACACTTAGTAATCCAACCATCAGAACATCCACCTATCTTAATACAAGCTTGTAGCAGGACATACAGAGACTGAGTGACAAAAAAATATTTGGAAAAAATAAAAATCAATGTTATTGAGAAAGCATTTAAGTGCTGACAAACAAAATGCACTTACATATATCTTTAACAATTAACCATTGAATTACGGAAAAAATATAAACAATAACAAAAACAACAACATTCACCTTTCCAAATAACACCTTCCATATTGTGCTGTGTACAAACGAAAGAATGCCCAACAATCGTGTTTCCCTTCTGTTTCCCTGTGGTATCAAGAAGAACATCAACATACATTGATGCTAACCACATGAAAGAAGACATACATATCACACATACACTAATGCATTATAAACCCCAACAATAATAGCCTACTTCGATTGATGATAAATCAATTCCAGTAAATTCAAAGTAATATACCAATAGAAATGCATTCAGAAAGACATCAATCCAAAGAAGAACTTTCCGTTGCATGCCATACCTTATCCCTATGGCAAAGGAGTTCCAAAACTCGAACCCCAACAGCATAGCCTGCATCCTCCAGCCTAATCCATTTGAACAAGGCAAAATTTAATGAAAATTCAATGTAAGTAACTAGTATAAGGTTTTCCTAATCTTCCGATCGTACAATTCCTACCGTTTTCCTTTCTTCTTTACTCTCTTCTTTTTCTTTTCTTTATTAGTGATTTTTTCATTGAAATTGTTCAAAAAGGGGTGCAACCCTAGCGCTAGGGAGGTATACAAAGGAAGAGCCAACAGAAAAGAAAAAATACTAAAAATTTCTAAAAAAAATCCATAACGCCGAAGAATTCAAGCAAATTTGAAGTATAAAAGGAAAGTCATCTCATCTCCATAACAAAATCTATAACAAAAATTCATAAAACATATTGTGTTAGAAGCATAAAGATTCATTAATCTCTAATCTTAGAAAGGGCAGCTCCATCCATCAATTAAAAGAATTCACTAATGCATATTGAAAACTTTATATTATGGTCCAATTCCATGACTTTAGCACTTACTCAAGGTTCACCAATTTTGCGTTTTTTAACCCTCGTGTAATGTTTGGGCGGGGGAGGAGGCTGCGGGGCATCATCCTTAGGCTCATCATCGTGCTGCAAAGACATTAGATGCATACAATCAATATTTGGTGTAATGATAAGAATAAAGTGAAGTGCAAAATAGGCGTAAACATCGTAATTAATGTTATCGTACCATAGAGCTGCCTTTGTGTCCTATTTTGTGTCCACCTGTCCCACAAGTGGGTGGTCTTCTAACACGTTGTGGTCTACCTCGTGGGGGTGAGGGCTGATGAGGGGGATGCTCGTCCAGTACATCAGTATCTGGCTGTAGAGTGTCAATCCCAACCGGAGGTCCTAGAGGGTCGGATGAGGTAGGTGGGTAATGATACTCTGTGTAGAGGCCAGGAGTGGGGATCATTGTCATGGGTTCAGTACGGGGTGGGTCCATGGGCAAAGTGGGTGCACTGGAGCTGGTGGGTGGGTATAAGGGTGTCTCGGGGTGCATAGGAGGGGTCAACTGAGAATGAATACCGAGATCGAAACTAGGCTGCGAAGGTGAGGTGGGTGAAGGGACCTCGGGCTGAGGAGATGCATCTAGGATGGGTGGAGGGACCTCGGGCTGGGGAGATGCGTGCAGGATGGGTGCAGGTATCTCAGGACTACTTACAACCCGAGGGGTTGTTGCACGCCGACCACGGCCCCTAGCTACACTTGTGCTTGGGCTTGCTGTAGTAGGCCGACCATGGCCCCTAGCTGCACTTGTGCTTGGGCTTGCTGTAGCAGGCTGACCACGGCCCCTAGCTGCACTTGTGCTTGGGCTTGCTGTAGCAAGCCGACCACAGCCCCTAGCTGCACTTATGCTTGGGCTTGCTGTAGCACGCCGACCACGAGTCGGTGTACTTACGGGTGCTGCGCTTGTGCTTAGGCTTGCAGTAGCTGCTGATTCAGTCTCATGCCCATTGTTTGTCTGCCCAATTGCTGCAGGATCACCACCAAGCCCCGCCACATTATGTAGGACGCGCCGGACATGGTTGTGTGCTCGGCTGCCTACCGGAAGCATCTCCGACAGCGCTAAATGACTTTCAATCTGAAACAGAGAAAGAACCAGTACAATCAGATTTGAGACATTTATGTAACAATTATAGAATGGATAATATAGTACTTATTAATCTACTCAAATACTCAACTAAACTAAGAACTGAAAGTTTTATTATAATACTATATGCTACAAAAAGTCTTTTTAATTGGATGTCAGTCAGATCAAACCAGATTTGTTGAAAAAAGAAATCAATTGATTCTACGTTCCACTAAAGAAAAAACAAAGCAGGCAATAAAATCTAATTAGAACACATTACCATTATATTTAATTTAACACTGTTGCGGTCGACATACTTTCGAGTGACCGGACGGTACCAGCGGTAATAGTCATGATCGTGGGGCATCTCACCAATCTGAGGAGGTGCATGGCAAACTTGTTGTTGTCTTGTATCCCATGTAATGATATACGGTCCATGCTCCTCCCTCCAATTCTTTTCCACCTTCCCACGTAAGTCTATTCTATGCAGTCTTTCATCGTACACAACACGGTTAGGCCGCTCCTGCGCCAACCCAAACTGTCGAAGGACACGGTCTGGGTGGTGCATCTCCACTATGCAAAAACACACAAGCGGCACCCTTGCTGTCCACGTATCCCTTCCTACAACGCAGAAGTCAGGAAGGTGGCCGAAGTCTGCCTCGTATGGCTGCCACACAATCTACATTAGAAACAAAAAACAATTATCATAGCATCTTAAAATGTGAAACAAGGGAGAATACATAGATAAAGGGAAAAACAAAAATTAAAACAGAAGATATGTTAAAAGATGAAGCAATCATATTCTTAAGGAAATTTAACATAACCAAACAAAATTTTTGTATATTATTACCTGGTCCGGCTTCATTGTAACTAATTGCTCGCGATAGCGGATCAAGGCCGTGCCGGATGGCCTACTCTTCGAGCTTGGCACCCACACCCACCTATAGTTACGAGCGAATAACATGAGATAAGATAATACCACTTAGTTACTAAGAAGAGTACATTGCATAACACACTAAATATCAAGAAAATACTTACTTAAATGCAAGTGGAGCATATGGCCATGGGCCATAATCACATCCAGGTGGGGGCTCTATCCTCGGGCACAAGAATGGCAACCTTGCCCATGCCCAATACTGGACCAAGGTGCACGCCCCACCAATCTGCGATGCCCCTTTCTCGCTTGCCCGACACAACTCTCTATACAACTTGGCCAGGCAACCACTACCCCAACTATACTGTGGCGGATCACGAAGGTTCCGCAGGAATGCTAAGAACATCAGATGCACCCTATCTCCCGACTTGTCCATGAAAAGCTTATCCCCTAGCAGTGCTAAAATATAGCACCGAGCATACTGGTGTATCTGCATCTCTGTTGCGTCATGAGGCAGTGGCGCTGCAATGGCTTCAAGAAGGTGGCTGATGAGAATTCTTTGCCCCACCAAAGTTTTGCCGTCATTCGCCGGAGTAAAACCAAGCAACTCCATGCACAGTTGACTCCAATTCCCATCCACCACAACAGTCGGCCCAACCAAGACCTCACCGTCTATAGGAAGTCCGAAAATAACCTCCACATCTTGTAGGGTGATTGACATCTCACCATGTGGAAGATGGAACGTATAAGTCTCCGGCCGCCATCGCTCAACTAGGGCCGATATTAGGCAATGATCTATCTCTCTGGAAAGTACCCTAAACAATCCTTCCAGCCTTAGCAACTTGATAATGTCAATCACCCGATTATCTCGCATCTGCATGTTTGCCATCTCCTTAGTGCGACCACGGCACGTAAGTGGGCTCGGGTCCTGCAAAATTGATAAAAATTATAGCGGTTGTTAGAACTAGATATACAATTTTGAAAAAACTTGGTAAAAGTCAAAGACAACGTAAAAATTAAAGAGGTTGTTAGAACTAGATATTTCACCTCGCCATTCCAAATGTCCTCTGATCGATGATTTCCTTGTCGCGTCAACAATGAAGGATCTTCTGGACCAGGGCGCACGATCTCTGGCTCCTCATCGATCCGAGGCTCCATACTACAAAGTGTGCTACTGCAATATATTCAGACATATCTTTGAGGATTTCTATCATTCAACTAAGCATAAATCTATAATTTTTCCATGATAAAAAGTTAAATCTCTAACAATAACCCAAATTACAGTTGACCACATTCTTATATGCAAAGTTATCAAACCAAATAATCAAAAATCACAACAACAACAACAACAACAAAAAAAAAACCTAAGCCAAATAGATGTGTCAGTTCAAAGTTGAGGACAAAAAAAACTCACAGGCTTTCTAAGTTGTGCCCCCTACAATAGAACAAGATAAGTATTGGAGCTTTCATTTATACCAATAAAATAACAATCAGAGAATCATTAATAAAGAGGCAATGTGTTTCAATTAACCACAATAAGACAAATCTAAAGAACTGAACCGGAGGCTTTGGAAATGGTAACTTGATCATCATATCAAAAAGAATATCAAATACATTTTCTACATAATTATTCAATTCATTAAATATGCATTTAAAAAAGTACCATTGCATTGACTCAACCTTGTTTCTCTCTCCATTTTTAACACTCAATTGTTTCTCAGCACATTTTATCCCCAAAATAAACTATTGGCAGTTATATTTCAACCACTAGATCCAAATAAGGCCCCAATGAAATGACATGGAGTAAAGGGGTTTTGTAGGCAGCCGAATAGTCCTTTAAAGAAAAGGCTAGAACAGCCCCATAACATGACCAAGCTGCGGGCGCCAAGTGGATGACATTCACACAACAAAAGGACCTGATTTGAATCCATAAAGTGAATACTGTCACCATAATTAGCGGTTTCTTTTTTCACAATTTGAAACTTTTGGTCATTGTGAAGAAAACAAGAGATGCTGCAAAAACTTTCCTCTTCTTCTAGTTGTAGAAAATAGTTTCTGTAAATATTAATCAATTCACTACCAGTATATGTTGATATGCTTACAAGATAAATTGCCCTCTTTCCAGGCTCATCAGCTAAACAGCTCACTGAGAATAAAGAAATTGGAATTGGGTACATAAAGCAGATTCTTGGACTTCAGCAGCATAAAGAATACACCAATGTAAAATCTTTGAGATATGGTCATTTGATGATAATGACTGATCAAGTGCGCCTTACGTTTCTGTTATTGTTTTGTTCTTGTTTTATGCTTACAATTCTCTCTACATGGCTTTGGGACAAGCTTCAACAAATATAAAAATTTAACTATAAATCTTGTACAGGATCATGATGGTTCCCACATCAAAGGGCTGGTCATCAATTTTATTCATTCTTACTGGCCATCACTGTTAAAAGTTCCATCTTTCTTAATTGAGTTTATCACTCCTATTGTGAAGGTTGGTATTTTCAGTTAACTAGTTCAAATATCAAAACTACTTCAATATAAGTGGAATGTTTCTTGAGGGAAAATAATTATTTATCATCTTTGCAGGCAACTCACAAAAATGGGACACAACTATCATTTTATACCATGCCTAAGTACGAGTCATGGAAGCACAATTTGACGGGCAATGCAAGTGGGTGGTCTATCAAGTACTAAAAGTGTGAAGCAACCACTTAATTTAGCATCAATCTCAGCTTTTATTAGCCAACAAATTTAGGTTAAGAACTTTAGACACATACTAAGGCCATATCTATGGGCCGAGAACTCCATATCCAAACTAGAAGCTACAACAATGGCAGGTGTGTACCCTATAATCCATAATCCTCCATGGTCTCAAATATCACCCCCAACCACTACCACTAGCTACACTCAATTTGCCCAAGTAAGAACCAGCCATGTTGAGTTTATGCCAATTATACTCAAGGTATTTCAATCTATTTTTGACTGAGTGCTTTGTCTTACGCTTGTGAATGACCAACACAAAGGAAATACTCAACTTTAAGTTTAAATCTGTAGCCAAGGCAGCAGCCCAAATGTATTTTTTTATTTTTTTATTTTTCATATGCTCAACTTCTTAAAACATGTAATATGGTCTGTGTTCCTTCACACATAACATCCCTAGACAATCTCCTAACCTTAATTAAGATTGGTTTTCATTGGGATACTATTTATGAAACTTGAAACATTTCCAAATAAAATTTTGTATTTTTGTTAAGGTGTAAGCTTTCCAAATCCATTTCTCTATGAACGGAGGGACTCAGGTCAGGACAGCCACTTGGCATTCTTGGCTAAAAATCACTTTAAGATGATAAGGCCCAGCACAATCTATATTAACTAGCAAAAAACATAGGAATGGGAGCAGCTTTTAGAAGGAGCATCAGGTCTATACTCTATAGGGAGGATAAATGAGCAAACATTAAAATTCCTAAGGCTACCATATATGCCACTTCCTTAACTAGCAGATTTTCCTCTCCAGGAGATAAGAGGTACAGCAATCAAGCTCCTAAATGACCAATCAACAAGCCGTTCATTAAGTTAGAAATTCAGAAAGTTATTAAATCCAACCATCCATTTAGGCCTGATTTTCTTCCAACAAAAAAGATGTAACTGAAACCTCAGTTTATCCCCAAAAAAAAGAACTCTTACAAATTTTTATATGGAAGGAATCAAGGATTCTCCCCAGAAGGACCCTTACATCACATAGGCAAGCTGATGATGATAGGAGCTCGTAAAGGAGATTCCGATGATGATGATGAAGAAATACCACATTTAAAATTTTTTTTTTTTCAATTCTAACAATCACATAAAATATAAATGTCATTGCCAAAACAAAACCATATTCTCAGAACACCAACAAAAAAAACACACAAAAAAAAAAACCCAAAAAGATCCGAAAAACCCTAAGTCACGGTGGAATTCCAAAATCTAAAATTGGAGAAAGAGACAGAGACAGAGGAATCTAAGAAGCAAAAACGACAAAGTATTGAGAAGAAACAGAGAGTACCTTCGGCACGGTGGGCTACGAACGGCGACAATGAGCTACGATTGCTTGAGAGACTACCTTCGTGACAGTGGGCAACGAATTTGCTTCAGCACTGGGCTACGGATTTGCTTTATGAATGAGTGAGTGAGTGAGTGAGTGAGTTTCAAAGGGCGGTGCGAATGGGTGTTCAACTGAGTCAGTGTTTGAAGTTTGAGATTTTGTAATGAGCCGTTTGTTGAAACTGTGGAAGGGTATATATTATGCAGAAATCGAGTCTTATAAACTCGATTTCCATGTGGCTCCACCTGGCAATTTTGTCCAACTAAGGGTAGCAGAAAAACATGAACTCGAGCTTTAGAAACTCAAGTTCTAATTGAATCTCGAGTTTCTAAAACTCGAGATGCTAGTTTCACATATACTTTCAAATCCGGGCAACTAACGAAAATGTTATAATATTATTGTTATTTGGAAAGGGTGTTCAGCTCTTGTGTAAAAGCTGTTCGCTTGCTGTCCATTTAAAAACAACTTATTTAATTTTTTGCTAAAAATATGCTAAAGTATATTTGTACCTTGAAAAAATTTGAAAAAATAAGGAAAGCAAGAAAATGTATAAAAAGCTGTACATAAAAACTAAAAGTTAAAAACTGAACTTATAAATTGACCATGCGTGCATCTTTTTCTAAAATTAGTCCGGCCATTTTTTTTTTAAAGCTAAAATTACTATCAACTTTATTGCAACATATTTACTAATTGAACTAAAATGTAATTGATTTGACCGCTACATCAACAATATAATAAATAAAAATTTAATTCTTTTTCTTTTGTATTTTAAAGTTGACACATTAGTTTATAAGATTTATATAACAAAATTAGTAATATTATTTTTGCAATTGAATAGCTTATTTCCTTGCACAGAGTTACCCGAATATTGAAAATAGACATGCCTAGTCAGATGGATTTCACAAACACTTTCCACCATATATAGGCACAAGCATTCATTTTTGGTCAAAACAATACTTGCCTACAGCTCCACATGTTCCCCATGAGAGAAAATTCACAGATGGTTTGATAAGTTATATACTTATATGTAAGATTGAAGGTAAATCTAATGAAAAAAATCACTAAAATTGTCCAGAATAATAAACAGCATATCACAAATACTTGCTATATTAGAATAATAAACAACATATCACTGTATATTTGACAAGACCAACATGACGTAGCTCTCACCCTCTCTCTCTCTCGCTCTCTCTAAAAAAAACAAGTAGAAGAAGACCTGCACCGACTTGCAAATTTCTGGACCATCCTTCTGAACATAATTTTACTCGTGATTTTGCTGATGTACCCAAGTTACAGAAGATGGTTTCATTCGCACAAATTGTTAGATCGATGTCTGTAATTTTTTTTTTTTTTTTTGCATTTCTGTATACTGAAGAAAAGTTCTACTAGTTGGTGCAGTCAAACCCATGGCAAATAGAAAGCCAGATTATCAGAACCAGAAGTAATAAGACTCCAAGAACAACCAACTTGATTTTCATGTTTTGATACCACATCTTCCGTCTAATTTGTGTTGAATGTTTTTTGTATCCTTCAGCCTGAAAATTGCAACAAAGAAAGTTGTTCAGTACTCAGCATAGGGATAAAGCCACAAGTAAGTCCTGCTCAAATCCATTACCTCACTACGTAGGTGTTCGGCCTTTTGAGAAATGTTAGTTAGACGATCCCCTCTACCAATAGCCTGAAAAGCACATATAAAGTCAAATAACATATAACGCAACTTCCCTTGCTCGGTTCCCCTGTAATTTAAGTGACCTTCACATCATGCAATTTAAGCAAGAAGCTAGGTTAACACATGCGGGAGGATATAGCATGGAAAGAAATGCAATAATAGAAATCAAGCCTTTTGAGATAACATTTGAGTCATCGAATTTGAAAGTTTCACTAAGCAAAACTTTTCGTAGTATCAAAGGCAGTCATTTAATCAAGACCATGACATGACACGTTTAATTTAGTCAGCACAGTTCAGGTACCAATGGTTGGAATCTCTGTTTGTTTCAGCGATGATGTTTTTTAGAAAATGAGTCATTTTCCAAAAAACATTTTCTATAAAACTATCTCATTTTTCTATGTTTAATAGCAACCTTAAATGAGTTGAAAAACAATCTCCTAACTTCCCTTATTTAACTTGCTGTGCGATAGAGTTGTTTTCTAAAAAAAAAAAATTAGTGGAAAAAAATCTCTAAAAATAAGCCATACTTTTTATGTTGACTAAAAATAGTTTTCCTTTGACTTATTTTTTATGATGCTACTAAACACTGAAAAATATGAAAAACTATCTTTACACAGTTTTCCATTGAAACAAACGGAGAATTTGTAAAAAAGTCTGAGGTGGTTCAATTACTCCACAAAACATCCACTCGACTTTAGACAACACAGTATGCCATCAGAATTGGGTTTTTTATTATTATTATTTTATTTTATAGTCCAATTGTTACTATAAATGAGGGTGGAGGGATTTGATTCTCCTCATAAAGGAGACCAAGCAATGCCACTAAATTACAAGTCTCTCGTCACTATCAGAACAGTCATTTTAACTATAACAAAAAGATCACACCCCAAACCAGGTACAAATTTTTCCCAGAAATTGTCCTTTTTTTACTAACAAAAGAATTTTACTGTCTTTATTTATGCCTAAAACCAGGAAAGTAAAGATACTCGATTCTAAAATTGCATTCTTTAGATGGATAGCTTCAATCTGTAAAGTTTCCTCCTGAGTACAATGAAGAGATAACCCATAGGGACATCTAATCCTCCTAGTCCTTTGGATTACATGGAAAGGGCCACATATTTCATTCTGAATCTAAACAGTTCCAGAACCCAACCCCCCACCCCCTCTACCCTTTTTCTCTATTCAAAAGAAAAAGAAAAAAAAAATACTGACATCACTCATTAGAGCATTGCATATAAATAGAATCATGGATGCATATTGTCAAAACAGAATACAAATAACCCTGAAAACAGATTTGAGCACATGCACAGTATTGGGTAAAAGCATCCATATTTTACTCAACATCAATGGTTTACCTCGTCAATATTACCCATCATAATATTTTTAACTTCTACAACTTGAGCCTGCACTTTCAACAACTTCTCAGCATCGTCAGCAATATACTTCATGTGCTCTTTCATTATTGGTCTGAAAATTTAAACTCGTGTTACTTTTACCTCTTAATGTGATTTTTATAGTCAAATCCATAGACAACAACAAATCATACTTAGGAGTCAGATTTTCATGAATTAACATACCCAAACTCCTTGTTAAGGCTTTTGGCCATAGCTGTATCTGCTTTACCACCCCCATATCTTTTCTTAAAGTCTGCCTTCACCCTTTCCAAGAATGCAATAGGTATCTGCTTGCCAACAGATTCTTTGGCAACAACACAGTAAGCTGCAAATTCACACAGTAAGCCACAAATTTAATAATTTGAATTATAAAATTTAGAATCAGGGGAGGGGGGTGGAAAAAAATTATAGAAGATAAGAGTATAGCTAGTTTGCATTTGCACCTATTAAGAACCGGAAATGATGGTTACATTCTCAACTATTATAACTTAGTAAACAACTCTGCTTAACTTCAATACACTTTGTGCATTAATGTGCTCATAGACAAGATACATTAATGATCATATATCTTTCTGGCTTCTATCATATAAGAACTGCTTTAAGAATTAAACAAAACATCTGAAATACTGCCACAACTCCTTTGGCCACTTCACAGACATTCAAAAACCTTGAGGACGAAAGAATATTAGCAGTAAATCATAAAGCACAACACAGAATAGGCATATAGATCTGGTAATGGCCCATCCAGCACTGGATACAAACAAGGGCTATATAGTATAATATGTATCTGTGTCCAAAACAGAAACTGCTCTGATGTAGAATTATCTGCGACACATGGCCAAGAATATATACCATGAAAAAAGGGTTAACAATCTGAGTGACATCCAAAACTAAGGGGGCGTTTCGCCGTGATGTGCCCATTATGTGCCCTTGATGTGATGCACATTATCTTAACCTCACATTAAGGTGTTTGGTTCATTTAATTTTTTCTAACATTACCATAATATAAGATTACAAAATATATCACATCACCTTCTTAAATGGAGGTGATCTTATGTTACTTATGGTAAACACCTTAATGTGACAACATGGTAATGTGCATCACATCAATAGCACATCACGGCAAACCAAATGCCCCCTAAGGGAAAAACAAGAAGTTTTTGTTTGGGGGCCAAATTATGATATTGATAGTTTGATGCACTGGTCAAAACAGACTTTTTTTTATAGTTAGGAAAAAAAATACTTAAAGCACATACATACATACATACATACATACATACAGTGGTTCATTGAAGAAAAAAGGAAACAAAGATCATTGTATCTCTCTTTCTCTAAGGCCATTAGTGTCATTTCAACTTTGAAACAATTACGAGAAGCCTCAATTATGACTAGTATCTGGTCTGACTAGGTCAATGTAGGCTATATAAACAATTATAAGAAGCCCTAGTTATAACTAGTGAAAGGATCCTTTCACAAGTGCCAAAGGAACTGAATGCCCTCATGCCACAGGCGTTCTCCATGGTATATCTCCTCTAAACATAAATACCAAAAAAACCCATTGTACAAGGAATTTCCCACCAGCCAAGCAAAGCTTAAGCTGTAATTTTTTGGTCAAGAAGTCAAAAATTAGAAGCTCAACTAAGGTCTAAAAGTAAAGGTAGAATTATTTGTTATGTCATTTGTCTTGATTTACCCCCACATCATGATTATTCTCCTGCAAACTTTAACTATTTTCTTTTGATTGCTTTCATCATATAGACACCTCCATGCCCAGCAGCAAGTATCCATCAATTAACCAAACAAACCAAGGTCATACCTAGAGATCAACCCCATTAAACCTCAAAACCTTCTAAAAATGTTCATTGGCAGTTTTAAGTAGCACAATTCTCATGGAAATTTTGAATTCATGTTCATAACCACATGCACCTGAAAGCTAAATTCCCATAAAGCATGTACTAAATTACAAGTCTATAACTCTAAAAATAGCATTTTTAAACTCAGGTGCAAAAAGAAAGTACTTGAACCCGTTCAATTCTACAGAACACAATAAATTAGCTTACTTTTAGCTGTTGCACACAGAATATCATATGCAAAAAAATAAATTCCAAGAAATCAAGAAAATAAACAAAACCCAGAAAACAAAACTCCATGTGTGATATGCAAAAAATTAAACTTTAACAAAAGAACTCAAAGAAAACAAGAAAATAAACAAAACCCAGAAAGCAAAACTCCATGTGTGAGCGTTTTAGCTTTAAATTAAAGTAAAACCCCACACCAAATCAGCCATTTCAGACCAGATCCAATCACTTTCTCTCATAATTCAACTTCCAGCTCAAACAAAAAACCAGTACAAAACAGAGAGAAATACTGGGAAAATGGAAGAATGGAAGAATGATTAATTTACCATAGCCATCCTCGACGAGAAAGTTAAAAGTGTGTCCGTCACAGTTATAGATGAACTTGCTGTTTGAGGCAAGGACTTTTTGAAGGCACTGAGCTGCAATGGCTGGGAAGTTACCAGTGAACTCGGTGTACTCGGCAAGGATCACAGTGCCTCGGGACACGAAACTGTATATGAACGATTCCTGACTCATTGCGTGTGTCTGGCACTGAGTCAGCTCAGGACAAGGGCGATTGAGGTACAGAGACAGTTGGTAGAGAGAACTAAACTTGTTCTGGTTTGTACGTTAGGAGCAATAGGAATTTGTAGTTGTAGGATGATAAATATTGGTCTGTTTCTTTGTTGCGAAGAAATATAATTGGCTTAGACTTGGGATTTATAATAAATTAATAATTATTACAATAGGATTAGCCGATTAGGACCTTTTCTTTACAAGGTAAAGATTATTCAACAGGATTGTCTATTTGTGACCATGTCTTAAAAAATACTATTTATAAAAACAAAACAAAATACTAATACTATGTTCTAGAAATCAATTAGGGAATCATTCATATAAAAAAAAAAAATTTTAAAAACCAGCCAACTAGGGAATCATGGTTTTTTTTTTTCCTCCCCTTTTAAGGAAAGGTTTAAACAGGTTTTGAGGAATTTTCTGTAACTTATTATTTAAGTCATTCAAGTTTATTAAATTAGATCTTCCAACTTATTAAATTATTGAAATAAATCACATGACTCATTAAATAGGTTAGTTATGTAACCAAATTCTAAAAATACATGCGAATAATTTAATGAATTGGCACATAATAAATTGGAGGAATTTTTCCCAAACTAATTTGGAGGTAAAAGTCTATCATTTTTTTAATGATTGTTTTAAACTAAAATGTATAATTCAAAAGCTTTAAATTAAACCTTTAAATTTAGGACTACTATTACAAATAAAATCCTATAATTACATTAGTTTCAAATCATATCAATTTAAACCTCAATCAAATTTGAAAAATCAAGCCTAAAATACTCATATTGTATATTAATACAATGTTAAAAGTTTGGAGTTTGATTAACACTGAAAAAACTATAAGGTTTGCTTGTAATAAGGTTAAATTTGAAACTTTTGATATTGGATTTTATCTTTAGATTTTGCTAATGGATGCCCTAAGGGCATTCATTTAGAAAATACTTTTCGGAATTTTTTATGGAAAAAGAAAAAAGTAACTGATTTTTTGAATATTTTTTTATATTTCTCATAAAAGTGATCTCAAAACTTTCTTAAAATGGTTAATTAACAAATGCTCTAAGGGCACCCATTAATCAAACTCTTAATTTTAAACTATTCAATAAATGGAAAATTTTTGCTCCAAACATCAAAGTGCATTGCACATGACAGTGATACATGTCATTTTCTTATTGGGGGTTGAAGTCTAAAGCTCTTAACATGTTTGGAGCCAAACTTTGTCCTTCATAAATTATAGAGTTTAAAACGTAATTATTATTTTTTTTAAACTTCACAAAGACACAAACTTCATATAGTTTTTGTCAAAAACCTTGTAAGTCAATGTTGTTTTCCAATCTTTCTCATAAGGAGAATTTAAATTTGAATCATTCCATTGCTACTTGTATCATGTATTATAATAAAAATAATAATAATAATAATCATCAAATAACAATTCCTATGGCACTTAGGTTATGTGTGTGTATATATATATTATTTTTAAACAATTTTTTTGGGATACAACTAAACTTTTGCATAACTGATTTTTTAAATAAAATAAAATAATAAAAATAAATTAATCTAAATACATTCTTAATTATAAGAACAACTTTCAATACAATTATTTTAATTATAAACCTAACAAATCCGAAAACGATCAGTTATCTAATTATCCGTTTGATATATATATTTTTAAAATTTCATGTTTCCTTTGAGCTCCACAAGCAGGGAAATTGGGGAAAAAAATATATGAATATGTGAACAATTAAATTTAAAAAATTGGGTGAAATGCCAAGTCTATTAAATATTATACGATTATGTCTTTGTGCTTAGTTGTTTGTTTGACACAACATTTGTTAAAAAAAAATCACATAGCTTTCAGAATTGTTATATTTTCCAAAAACAAATGATTGATTGTAATATATTTTGTAAACTTCCAACATTACCTAAAAAAAGGAAATTATAACTGATAGAAATGAAAATTATATGAAGTGTTGAGTGAAAGTTATATGTATATTGTTCTGTTGTGTTGAGTGTATAGATGAAACAAGATTGAGGTCCTAACAAACTTAGGTGTACTGACGTACGTGTTTCACAAAGTATATACATTTATAAGTAGGAGTAGACAACCTACCCAATACATATTGGTTAATCAATAAAACTTAATTATAATTTATAACTCTTGTTGAGAACTTTTATTTTTTTAATCAATGAGAAAAAAAAAATAATTCCAAAAAACAATTGAATCCAAATGGATATGCTCATTTTATTGGGAAAGATTGGAAATTGTGGTTTGGAGTACTTAAAAGGGCATTTCGGCAAAAGATTATTGGGGTTCCATGAGTAGCCCTATATATATATTTGAAATGCTTGCAAGTCCATAAGAGTACATGTAATACACGAAAAATAATAATAATAATAAAACATAATACGTGACTGGCCTTTAATTTTTTTTTTTTTTTTTTAAGGAAAAACAAGTGAAAATCTGAATGATAAAATTTTCAAAACTAAATGGTCACGCAACATTCTCACCGTGATTAAGGATATATAAAAAAGGAAATTAAGTAATTAGGGTGGAGGGACCGGACTGATATAGTTTGCAGCGCTCTAGAGAAAGAGGAGGAAGTATAAGAGAGCAACGGGAAAGCATAAATAAATAAATTAGGGTTTGAGGGTTGTGGGGTGTGTGCTTAATACTACCTGCTAAGCTTTATATCGGGCATATACTAGATAGATCTGAACTTTATAAACAATTGCAAATAGCCTCATTTGTGACTAGATCAATTATTTTGGGGTATAAAATAACGTACATATAAGTGGACATAAAAGGGGAACGCAAAGCTTGGCCAAAGAGTGAGAGAAAAAAAAAAGCAAAATAAAAACACTCTATAATACCACATAGCAAAACTTCAGTCTTCAAATTCCAAAAAACTTCAATGTTCATCAACAAAAAAGAGGCCAATGCACTTTCTGCCTAATTTAGCAAGCCCCAAAGTGATTATTTTTCACTTTGCAATACTCTCCAAGTGCCAATTTTCTCTCTCTTATCAATCTCTTCACATCTTCCATCTTCCTCATTTCTCTTATAGTTTCTCACTACAAGTAATTTGGTATATATTATATTTCCTGTATTTTCTTTCTACTGTACATCACCATTATGATTGATGACAAAGGCCTGCATGTAGATGTTGCTAATAAGCACTGTGCATTTATTTCAACAAAGGACTAATGGATTGTTCCTTTTTTCATCAATGTATGCAACTATGATGAGTTTCTCTCCCTTTCTATTTTACTCTCCTCTTTGTTGTTAAATATCTTTAAATGATAATGCTAAATACATTTATTGGCTTGGATTTTTGTTGCTGAATATAAAGAGTAGAAGTTAATTGTACGTTAATGCTAAATAAAGAATGTGTTTTTTCGTAATTGTTAGAGTTTGTAAAATAAAGAATAGAAGTTAAATAATTATATAATTTAGTATTATATTATTCATCTTTTATTTTTTTTTTCTTGTAATATAATATAAAATTATATTATATTTTACCTTTATTTAGTATTCTTCTTATTTTTGGGAGAAATGCTCAGAAAGAAATAGAGGAAATTAACATTCTCTCCCAGCCAATGCCATAGTGCCATTCCATTTTTTTTTTCTTACTAAGTTTCAAAATGACAAAAATCTCTTTTAAGTTCCAAGCAAACTCTAAAAATCCTCCACAAGTCCGTAGATAATTCTGTTTGATGAAACTTCCACAGTCCACACGCATAGACTGGCGACTTCAAAAAATTTGTACAAAGAAAACATCAACCTTGTTAATTGGTGTATTTTTTAAGGTTAAAAAAAAAAAAAAAAAAAGTAATATACACTAACCTTCTTCCTTGAGATTTCACAAAATAACACTTTCCCTAAACAATTCAAAATGGCACTCCCACCTTGGAGGTTTATATATATATTAGTTGTTGTTGGATGAGGTTTTATAAATGTACTAAATAAGTCTGATTTTTCTCTTGCATCATTACTCTCCTAATAAAACATTTCATTCAATGGGAGCGCTTGTTGGGAGAGAAGCTGAACTTATCTGTTGTATTTATAAAATTTCAAAGTGGGAGTGTCATTTGAAACGTTTGGATGAGCGAAATTTATGAAACTTCAAGGTGTAAACAAAAAAAAAGGTAGATTGCAAGTTCAAGTCCGTAAATCAATCTCTACGCGGTACCACCCTTTTTAGGGAAATTCGAAGCTTCTTAATGGACTGTTGCTTGTAAGGAAATACAAAGAAGATGGGCATGCGTGTCCAAATTGCATACTTCCACATATTGGGATTCTACGCGGGGTTTAAATAATCAACCTCATATTATATAAAGATATAGTAGAGAAAAATAATAGTAAATGAATCCAAGTGGAATTATTATACTGTATTAATTAAACGAGTAATTATTTTGAAGAAATATTTTTTAATTCAATCCTTCAAAGGAGCGTCCATTTGCCAACATCAGGTGCTCATTAGATTGAAGTGCAAACATTAAAAGATTATTAATGGACACAATATATTGAATGGGTCAAAAGTAGCCGGGACTGCAGTGTGGTGTCTCCTTCATGCCAATTAAAAACAAAACAAAAGTCTCCTTTATGCCTTTTACTTTCCAATTTTCTTTTCTTTTTTCCTTTTTTTTTTTTAGCAAAATTTTCTATTCTGTTTAGTAATATTAAAGGATTTTTATTTTTATCTTTATTTATTTTGGTGACTAACGAAGAAAACAACGCGTATTTGAATTTTTTAGAGTTTTTAGGATAACTCAATACATTTTAAAATGTATAGATGAGATTTTGTCTTAACATCATCATTTAACCAAACATTGACTAACATAATTTTATTTTATTTAAATTATTAATTACATGATAAAATTTAACTTACTTATTTCAAACAAAATTTTAAAAAGTTAAAAAAAAAAATTTTGGGAACTTGCCTAAAAAATTTAAAGAAACATACCAATTTTGTATTTCTTTTTCTTTCCAGAAGACACGCTTCCAATGAGCCAAAAGCCTTATAGCTGAATTGACACCTCTTCATGCACAAAGTACCTAGGGATTTAGAGGAGAAAGAATTTGAGCTGCAAAATTAGCGGCATAACAATGGTACATAGGTATATATGTGGCAATAATTAATACATCTAACACAAAAAAAAAAAAAAAAAATACATAATTCATATGGTTGTTGTGATCAAATTTTGATTATAGTAGTAGTAGGTTAATGGACATAACAGTAACCCGTTCTTTAAAGTCCTGAACTAAAGCTCAAGAGATGAAACAATAAACTAATTAGATGGTCGATTTTGAGGTTCCCCTCCATTTTTTAAGTAATTAATTAGAATAGATCTAAAAGTCAACGATGCAGATTAGAGTTAGCACCAAATCAATCCCCAAAATAGCATTGTCACTATCTAGAACCTATTAACAACACATTCCACCCCTTTGTAGGTGAGCTCTAATTTGAGGGTAATTATTGGGTACTCTCGGAGTACCATAAATGTGTACTCCCCCCTCTCACATAACTGTGAGTCCCACTAATTAAATTTATAGTGGGACCCACAATTCATGTGAGAGGAGGGAGTACGCATTTATGATACTTCCGGAGTATTCAATAATTTTCCCTAATTTGAAGTCCAAAACAGTCAAAATCCCTTATTTCACTTGGGGGAAAAAATGGTAACAAACTTCTAATTTTTGTTGTGTATGAGATGAGTGATTAATAGATAGCCTTAACCACAAAGTGATTGTAATACTCCCTTAAAAGTTAAAACCTTTAAATTATTAAAATAACCCCTACAATATTAGAACTAATAGAAATACTCCTAAATATACTATAGACCAAATTGCCATTAAATTCTTCAAAATGCCCATTAAAACCTTCGATATAACTAAAATTCCTTTGAAATCTCTAAAATGATAAAAATAAAAGTTTTTGTTTTTAATAAATGATAAAAATAAAAGTTACCCCCAAGAAACCTATAAAAATGCCTAATATTCAGAATAACCTTCTTATACCGCTTTTCATGGTTACCAACCACACCAACATAATTTTTGCATTTATAGTTGGAAATAACAAAATAGCTAAAAATTTGCTACTTAGAGCATTCACATTGAGAATGGCATATGTCATATGTAGGGAAAATTTAGCATAAAAACCCAAAACCCCCCACACATCTGGACTTGTAAAAACCAACTATTGCAAAAAAAAATTTGCAATAGTGCTACAGTGCAATTCTAAAAGGTAGAATTGCACTATAGCTCAATTCTAAAAAAAACTAATATTTTATTAACTTACTTTATCAATTCCTCTCTCTCTCTCACCGGATTTTTGGGTTTTTGTTTTTATTTGGGTTTTGGAATATATTATTTTATTATGTAGAAATATTATTTTAATCTGTTATATTGTAAAATAAAAGTTGGGATGCTAAGAGTATTGTAAAATGGTATGTTATAATTGATAAAATAACTTTTTGAAATGGTAAAATAGGATGGGATAAAATTTTGTGATGTGAATGCTCTTAGAACGTCACTCTTTAAGAAAAAAAGTGTGTTGTTGTTAGAACATTCTCATTAACCCTCCTAAATGCTATAAATCCTATTTTTTAGCAGTTGAACCCCAAAACACGCACCTCATCAAAACTGGTATATTGTAAAAAATTTACAATACTGCTACAGTGCACTTTCATTTTTGAGACCGCACTGTAGCAAGCTGCTATCTTTTTTTAATATTTTTTCTTTCTCTCTCTTCAAACTATCACTATCACTCTCACTCTCACTCTCTCATTCTTGTTCTCTCTCATCTCTCTTTCTAAGATTCTCCCTCTAGTGGGTCTGATGGGTTTCGATGACTGCAAGTGGGTCTGGGTCCGACAGTGGAGGGTCCGGCAGTGGTTGGGGTTGGTTGAGACCGTGGGTTGAGTTGGTTGAGGCCATGGGTTAAAGATCGGGGTTGAGGTGAGGATTGGAGTTGCTGGAGTGGCGGGTTTTGTGGCGGTTTTGTGGTGGGTTTTCGTTGCTGTTTATGCCGTAGGTTTTTTTTTTTGTGGTTAGGGGTTGAGGTTGTGGTTGGTGGTGGTGGCTGTGACTGTGGCCGTGGCCGTGGTTAGAGGTGATGAGCTTGAAAAGCTCAGGCCATTGAGGTTTTGAGAGCAAATATCAGAGAGAGGGAGAAGCTTCTCGGTTTGTGCCATGGGTTTTTTTTTTTTTTGGTGGTTGGGGGTTGAGGTTGTGGTTGGTGGTGGTGGCTGTGGCCGTGGTTTATCGGTGATGAGCTTGAAAAGCTCAGGCCATGGAGGTTTTGAGAGCAAATATCAAAGGGAGGGAGAAGTTTCATCGGGTTGAGAAAGATGGAAAGACAGTGGGAGAGAGAGACAAAGGGAGAGTGAGAAATAATAAATAATGAATATTTAAATGAAGTGTTAAAAAAATAGAAATTTTGATGTAAAGAATATTGTAAAGTGGTGTGTTATAAAAGTCTTGATGGGAATACTCTTAGGAAGAGAGTTAAGCTGCGTTGACCTTGATCAGTTGTCAATTCATCAAGACATGCATACAGTTAGTATAATTACAACACAAAGGTCAAAGGGACAGATTGAAAAGATGGCCAAAAAAAGTACAATCTAACTAAATTAGGTGGTATATGAAAGCTTCAAATCATTATGTACAAACAAGGTTCAGTCTACCTCCCAGCCATAATGAACAGTTTAAGAAGCACCTAACAGTTTAAGAATAGCTTAACAAATCTATCAACATATAGGCAAAGAAAAGAACAAATACATATAAGAGATGTATAATTTTTGGAATTGAAAATCGCAATCCACATATTTGCTGCTTCTTAAAAAAAAAAAAAAAAAAAAGCACTCCATATCATGATGCCCATTGTTATAAATGACTTTTCATAGTGAAGATACAACAGTGCACTAGAATTAAATGCCATATTGAGCCTGTTGTATGCATATTAGTAATTCATAAACCACATGCTTATGACTCCAAAGTAGGATAAAACAATATTATAGGTTTTACTAAAAGATGCAAATGATGCAACTGAGTTATTTATTAGAACCAGGCTTTGAATTTTGAAAGCTTTGAAAGCATTCATTTCTATCCACTAACACTGCCTAGTAATAACAAACACATTAACTCACTAACCTTTAATTCTTCTTAACAGAAAAGAAAGCATATAAATGGAATTATTGTTTCAAGAAGAGCATAAACCCAGTGCGACCAATATTTGATCAAACAATATGAGACATTCTTGAGGGATTAATGAAACCAAATCAGATGATACAGCTAAGTATACTTCTAAAGTAAAGCAAACCAATTAACAATCAATTAAGCTCTAAACTAGTAATTTGGAAATTTCACTGCAGAAGTGGGGAAATGATATACGAAAAATTAAATCATAGAAAAGAAAATTCTTCAATGAATTGGCACATAGAAATTTAGCATTGGATTTTTGTTATAATTATTTTGCATTATATAAATAAAAACATGAAAAGTGGACATTTTAATAAATAAAAAAGAAAGAAAAACTAACCGAGTGATGCTAATATAGAGAGCAAATATATGGGCAGGAGGCTTTTAGGTTCAAAATTCTGGGCCTAGGTGGGCTCAAAGAGTTTCGTTTTAAAGCCCAATTTCGTTGTCAAAACTCAAAAGTACGTGAAAGCAAAAAGTTCCCTTCTTTTTTCTTTGAACCAAAAACAATAATGCGATTATCAAAAAAAAAAAAACAATAATGCTATAAATTAACACAACATTTTCCGAAACAAATTTCATTGTTGCTGAAGTCTTAATTTAAATGTGAGTGGTGAACCTCACTGGACATAATTGACATTTAAAATTAAGGGCTTACCACCTCTCTTTTTTTTCCCACTAGTTTTACAATGAACCACTTCAACAATGGTAAAATTTGTTGTAAAAAAAATTATATATAAACATTACTGAATGAAAAAGGTTGAGGGGTCAGGTCATTAGTGTCAACCCCACCTGTTAGGAAGGGAGCTACCTCCTACAAATGTTTCCTCAAGTGAGTTAAACCATAACCTAATCTTTAATCCTATTCAAAGTGCCAATAGTGTATGTCTTGAGTTCCAACCTTCAGAATCACATTGGTGGTCCCCAAGGTTTGATATCAAGACTTCATACAAGACCTTAAGCACTGGACCATGAATTTGAGTAGTGGAAACCAAAAAAAAAAAAAAAATCTCCTTGGAAAGGGATGATTCATAAGCATCCCAAAAAATAATAGTTGATGGTTACTCCTAAACGACAACCATATACAATCCACCTCAAAATGAGTATTTTCAATTTCAATGATCGTAACAAGATAGAAGTGAGTTTCAATTAACTCGGCTATGAAAATTCATGTGATAAAGTTTGTTATCGTGATAAGAAAGATTTAAAATCTATCTACATAAGAGGGGAGAAATTTTAGTGGATCTAACTCATTAATTATTTCATGAAATATTAAAAACAACATATTGTCATATGATAAATAATATTATTAATTTGCATTGACAAAGTTGAGTGGTTCTTTTTCAACCCATTTGGTTTCAAAATATTGAATAAGTAAACTATAGATTAACTTTTTACATTTTATAATATGGTCTAATTTACTTATTAATAAAAATATCACATATTGCATTGGAGTCATGCACATAACATATATGTTAAAAAAAGAAGAAGGAGTAGTATAGGTAAAAAAAATGCAATAAAATTCAAACCCTTTTATAATACTTTTAATATTTCTTAGGAAAAACATATAAAAAAAAAAAAAGATACTTTAGCAGTCTAGAGACTAATATTTATAAATTTAAAAATAAAAAATAAAAAATTTGTGCTACGCACGGGACAATAACTAGTATATCTAAAAGTTTAAGTGTAGCATTTATTGTTGCTAAGTTCTTATTGAGCCACATCAACCTAGCATTTAGGTCTATTTGGTCCACCTCGGTCCATTCAATTCACTTTGGTTCTATTCGGTCCACTTTGGTCATATTCAGTCTACTCGGTCCTATTCGGTCCATTCTGTCCACTCTGGTCCTATTCAGCCCACTTTGGTCCTATTCGGCCCACTTTGGTCCTATTCAGTCCACATTGGTCTTACTTGGTCCAATTTGGTACTACTCAGTCCACTTTGGTCTTATTCGGTCCTATTTGGTGACTTTGGTCTTATTTGGTCCACTTTGATCCTATTTGGTCTGCTTTGGTCTTATTCGGTCCTATTCATTCTACTTTGGTCCTATTCGGTCCATTATGTTCTATTCGGTCCATTTCGGTCATATTAGGTCCATTCTGTCTACTTTGGTCTTATTCGGTCATAGTCAATCCACTTCGGTCCTATTCAGTCCAATTTGGTCATACTCGGTCCTATTCGGTCCATTTAGTGTTATTCGGTCCACATCGGTCCTATTCGGTCATCCTGTCCTCTTTGGTCTTATTCGGTTATTCGGTTCTATTCGGCCCACTTTGACCCATTTGGTCCACTTCAGTCCATTTTTGTGCATTTACATAATGGGAAATGATATGTCTGGGTTAAGAGCGCATATTCTAAATCTAAATTTATTAAAATATATATATATATATATATTTCAAACTCATAATATCTAAAATTTTCAGCATAGCATTATTGTTGTTACACTCTTGTTGAGCCACATTAGCATAGCATTTTGGTTATACTAAATTTAAGTAAAAGTATTTCTAAATATGAAGACTATGGATATACAAATGTAATCTTTAGGGCAATTACTCATTTGTTTTAACATCATTACTTTAAAATAAATTACATGAGATTAATAATACCTTCAAGCAATATAAATATAATTTTTATTTAACTATCTAGTGCAACACACAGGACAGTGACTAGTGTTAAGTACATATTTTATATAATTAGCTATCGAGAATTACGAAATTCAGATTTCCAGATCTGATTTTCGGCCCATGCTTATGTATTTGTTGGGTTTCTTTTTCATAACCCTAGACATATATAAGGTTTATTTTAAAAGCCGTCACAAAAAAAAGAATACAATGAGAACACATGCAAAAAGTGATCGATGCCTTATTCTCTCTGAAAGAAGCTACTACGTCTTTGCGCCTTAGGGTTTTGTAACCAAGTGCTTCTTGATCTTCATTGTTGATAAAGTGAATAACTTTGCAGCCAACATCTTCTTCAAGTTGGTGAGTTAGTCACGTACTGGGAGCCGTGCATTATTGGTTAGTCACGTACTAGAATCCGTGCAAAAGGATGGCGTTTATATATTGAAGAGTTCAGAGGTTTTGAAGCGGTAAAATGTTTCTGCTGTAAGTTCATCTACGGAGATTGTAGAGTCTAGGGACAAAGGTTTTGTACTAGATCTGAAACTTCTCTTTATTATAGTGGATTACTTTTCAGGAAGGTTTCCCCAGGTTTTTTACTGTGAAACTAGTTTGTTTCATTGGTTTTCCTGAGTCATCATATCTTGTCCTATTTACTTTTCCGCTGTGCATGATTTTGACATGATATTGATGTTTGTTTTTTTTAACAAGATTATTCATAATAAATCTAATTAATAACTTAGGTTTAAAACTTGTTAATTCTATCAACCGGGATCTAAATTTCCCAACAACTAGTATTCTTAGAAAAACGCATGCCCAAATTTTATGTTTAATACTCTTTTTCTCGGATACCATACTCATAGTAACTCTTCCTAATCGATTTGTTTTTCTTTGTTTAAAAAACTTTCCCTTTTATAGGGAGGAAAAAACCTTAACCATTACAACTTAAGTTATCATCACACATCTACCACTTACAATTTGTTATGTGGACTAATTTTGACACAAATTATGTCATTTTATGTCGTCCTAACATTACTCCAAACAATTTGATATGGGGATCAGTACTATAATTAATGCATAATAATAGTGGAGTAAAAGTAATCTTACTTCAATCCATAAGCCACGTCACTATAATGTGGAAATCCATAAGCCAGAGATTTTGTGGAAATATATCAATATAATATTAATCCCCTTATCATCAACCATGCCTAACCACATTTTTCTTGTGTTTCATCACCAAACAACATTTTTGGTACAGGATTTGTTTGGTACACGATGTTGTTACCAAACCACATCTTGTACCAAACCACATTACCCTTTTGCGTAAACAACATCCTGTACCAAACCACATTACGTAAGTTGCATAAGGGAAACTGTCTCCTTTGAAGGCTTTATACAGTTAGGGCCTATTTGGTTTCAAAAAGTGGTGTATCACTTTTCATTTCTTTTATTCTATATTCAAATCCTAAACTTGAAAAAAAAAAAAAAAAAAACACTTATTTTCATAATTAGTAGTGTTTGGTAAGTTGTTTTAAATACATAATTTGAAACTTATTTTCATAATTGGTACTTTTTTTTTCTCAAAAAAAAAAAATCCACTTTTTTTGAAATCTAAAAAATGAATATTGAATACAAAAACACAACCAAACTAGTTTTTTGGTGGTGAGTTCCACAAAAATCTAAAAATGAATACTGAAAACACCACTTTTTTTTTCTTAACCAAACAAGCCTTTACTGCCTTATTCCCAAACTCTACATCATCATTCCATTTAAAATACAGGAAATTTAGTCATTAATTGAAATAATGTAGATAACTTCAAGCAACACCTGATTGACATTTTTCAAGTATGGTGATGCGATTATCTCTCTTCTCACATTTATGGTGAATTTCATGTCATCATAAATGTGATAGGTTGACGGAATACCACGTCATCACACTTCGCAAGTATCTAATAATTTTCTAATCAGATTACATGTAGCCAGTAGCTAGGCCTTGCTGGAAAATGCTTTAACTCCTCCATCAAGCCCATCCCCTCTCTTGCGGTAATCAGCTCCACGTTCATGTTCCTTGTACCTGTTCTTGACAGATTCTTGATTTTTGTCACCCAAAGTAGCCTCTTCCGTACCATCATATACTTTTTCAGCAACTTGACTAGCCACACCTTGCTGGGCCTCCCTCAGCTTCTCCTCTGCTATTTTTTTGAATTCTTCAGCAGTTGAAGGTGCCCTCTCTTCTATAAAATCACGGGGATCGTTGTTCTTGCTTGCTTGGGTATAACACTGAAAAAGCATTAATTAGACCAAAACACAATGAGCTTCCAGGAATGATAACTCAATATTATTAATATTAGAGCAACAACACTTTCTAACACCTTTAAGTTTGATTAATGATTTTCAGAAATCACATTATGAGAGCTTGAAATTTTCACCTACAAAAACTCTCTTTTTTTGTTTTGGCATGCCTTTCTTCCTGTGCTTTTACTTTTTAGTGGGGACCTTATTTGACAAATCGCTATCCCACCCAGAATGGATTGAATCATGACACTGGCCTCAATAGATATTAGTGTTATAAATTGGCCAAGCTTGACCCAACGGGTCTCCCATTAGTGAACATGAGTCACATGACCGAGCCAGCCAAGCTGAAGTTCATAAATTTTACATTGGCTGGTAGGTTTCAAAGGAAGAAGTAGCTAATGCAAGAACTAAAAAACTGTCTCTAAGATCACAAAGTAAAAACAAATTAACAAACACATACAAGGTCTAAGAGGTATTTAAAAATCCACAAAAGTAATCAATATATGATTTAATGTATATCCCAAGTAGTTATACTCATACATACTGGCAATTAGAAGACATTTAACAACCATATAAGCCTTGTTAGTTGTTAACACCATTCAAAGATTGTTTATTGAGATCAACTGAAGTCATCTATCTACTTGATGATGATCTATCAGATTCTGGCAATCTTGACTAATAGACTTGGATGATCAATAATGGCAATTCATGGAAGTAGTGGACACAGATATATAGAACAAACATACAAAAAATACTAGACACTACCTCATCTTGAATTCAATTTCTACCCATCTTGTTTCTTACATTTTGCTCAAGCACAGAAGACATAGAAAATCAATAGCTAGTAAGCACCAAAAAAACCTTTCAAAAATTAAAAATTGACCAAAAATCAGCAAGAAGGAAGTGATAATAGTACTAACCTTGATAGACTGGTAGACACATGCTCCCAAGGGCTTGGCCAGGAATGGCCGTAAGGAAGTGTTGAGGGGAAAGAGATGGCTACTCATATTGGATACCAAGCGGTGTAGTACAGACTCAGATAATAGCAAAGTTGGTTCTACAATTTGATGAAGAGTGATCAAGAAAGTGAATATAGTGCAAAGATGATGTAGTACACGTGTTTTCATGAGCTAGGATATCACTAGAAAAGTGGTGTCGCATAGATTTGCCATTTCACATAGGCATGCAAATGTTGCTATAATTGTTGCTACAAATGTTAAGTTTACAATATTTTCACAACAAATCATGGATGATAGGTTGTTACTAGCTATTACGGGTAGAAAAAAAAGTAATTTAAGTTACGGATTTAAAATTAGAACCAGTAACAACTTATCACTTATAATTTGTTGTGAAAATGTTATGAAAATATTGTGAAAGTAACAAATTTTTTTTTTTTAATATGGTAAGAAATGTGAGGATGCTTTTCCATTGGGCCCTCCAATACACACTTTTTTTGGGTCTATTCGGAAATTCTAAGAGCTGCCGACTGCAATAAGTTACCCAAAAAAGAATTACAGACTAGCTTTGTTGAGTTTTGACACATTGGGAAAAACAAATATTGCAAGTTGCAAACATGAAGGGAAAAAGTTGCAACATATAAGGTAAAGTCGTGTCCTTTGGGAAAAGAAACAGACCGTTTCAAGTATATCCACAAAGTTAAAACATCACCAATGTTGAAAGAGATGGCGTATGAAAATAGGATAAAGATTTTATATGGTTTTTGGTAGCCATATTTAAAAACAGTTTTGGTGATTTAAATAAAGAAATTGGTTTGTTTCGACATTAACATTTTCAAGAAAAAATTTTCATTTTTCTATGTTTAGTAATAACCTTAAAATAAATTGAAAAACTATTTCTTAACTTTCCTTATTAATTAGCTTAAATGAGATAGAGTTTTGTTTTGACCCATTTTTTAATGAAAAACAAGGGAAAATTATTTCTATTTAAAACAGAATTTAGATGCATGTTTGATTCAATAACTCAGGAAAAAAAATAATTAATAGGTTTTTTTTAATATATTTATGTTGACCCTATGACTATAAATAGAATCTATATAAGATTTCAAATCAACTATCATAGCGGAAGCAGAAAACAAAAACCTTGATATCAAAGACAGGTAGCTCATTATCTTTCATCGGAGTCAGAATTGCTTTAAATAGGTGGCATTTTATTATTGGTTGGGATTTAGGTCGTAATAGTTGTCAATATAATATAATACGTGATACATATCATATTGTGTACAAAAAAAATTTCATATTATAAGTGCTCATGAATTGTATGATATAATGGTATGTATCATATAAATCATAGCATATTGTCAAATCATACAATACATAGACATGTGCTTTTAAATGAGTTTTTTTGTTAAAATTTGTGCTTTATTTGAATCCAACAAGTTGTTAGACTTGTTTTCAACACAAAATTTTTTGGTTACTTAATTTGGTCCAATAAAATAACATATCCATAAGTTTGTCTTCCTTTCTCCTACAAAATTTGGACTACACACTTATACTTTACTTTCATATTTGCAAATTTCTTTTCTTTACTATAAAAATAGAATGCCAAGGGAAAAAAAATTCTTTTCAACTAACAATATAATTTTTTTTTTCATTACTGTTATAAGTCTAGAAGCTAGAATGCCAAGAAAATTTATTTTTTTTAAATTATTAAAATGAAAGAACAAGAAGAGAGAGTGAATGCTAATGATGACAGAGAAAATTTCAATGAAGAAACAAATTTGTAAAATGATGACCATGATAATAATATTGACTTAGATAGAGTTGATTAAGCAAGATGATGAATATGATGAAAATAAATTATTATTTTGGGTCATTTGTCATGTATTATCATTTTTGAGTTTAATCAATTTGAATGTGTATGTTATAAACACATCTTAATTTGATTTATTTAGTTAGCTTGTTAAATAATATTACATAAGTGAATATATTCCAAATTTATAATTAATATACCTTTTTATATATATATAATGAAAACGAAACATTTTATTGGGGGGCTACAAAGCCAACTATTTTCACATCATATTAAAGTAGCAAAGTGTGTTGGGCATAAAATTACTCACATAGAAATCACTATTGGCATTACTTTGATTATTACACGAATCATAACAAATCACATTAACAGTCGTATAAAAATTTGTATTCTAGATTTATCGTAAAAAGAAACACCAACTAGAGCCAGCAAGCAGCAACTTACATGATCACATGCCCAAATTGATGAGTTGAAAAATGCAACAGAGACGTAAATGGCACATGGATGAATTTAAAACATAACAGCAGTCAATCAATTCAGAGGTCATAGAGAAAAAAAAAAAAAAAAAAGGTTTTGTGTGCCATGGCTTTCAGATCATATATGATGGAAGTGTTAAAAGGATGCCCATTGAAAAATTTGTCCATATTTAGAACCACCCGATTTTAGTTTCTTTATCATCTATATCTTTATTATCTAGAGGCCTAAAAAAGAAATTCAAAGGACCATTTTCAAAGACTGATTTAAGTATAAAAGAAGTATTAAGTCCACAACATTTTCACAATAAATTCTAAGTAGTAAATTATTAATGGTTCTAATTAGAACCCACCACTAAAATTATTCTTTTACCTATTAGTAACAGCCAATAACAACTTAACACTTAAGATTTGTTGTGAAAATACTATAAAAATGTTGTAAATATAGCATTTCTCTTAAATATAATCTCATTTATTTAGATCCCCGCATATTGTTCAAACTCAAAAAAGAAAAAACAATTCATTCCCGTAGTTTCAATTATCATAACTCAATCAACATGACTAAACCATGGAAATCAAGTCAAAATTTGAAGCCCTTTCAAAAAATAAAATAAAATAAAAAGTCAAAATTTGAAACTGGCATTTTCACCACCCGACAAGTAAGAGCTTCAAAAGAGCCATCCGTATATAAAGTCCATTCTTTGCTTGTCTAAAATAAGCAGCCCTTGGATCCCTATCAACATCCACAGTAATCTGCAAAAATTCATGAGAACAAACAAATAAACCAGTAAATACATAAGAAGTACTTAAAAATGTTCACGCTCATAAAGAAGAACACACCAACATCGCTTAAACATCACACGGGTACCTCGTCAAGCCTTGGTAGAGGGTGCATGACCACAGCATGCTTCTGCATAACATCCAAGACATTCTGATCTACAATGTACTTGCCTCGAGCTTGTTCATATTGGTCAATTCTCTCTCCAAATCTTTCTTTCTGAATGCGAGTTTGATACACTATATCACACTTAGAAGCCACTTCCATTAAGTCAGCACTTTCTTCCCATTCCACTCCCTTTGATGTCAAATAGTCTTTTATATCATCCTGAAATATGAAAATATAAATATTGAGAAACCAAAACCCCAAAATTTCCATAATTTTTCCACTTCTCATTTGCCTAAATCAACAAAACTTGAAACTGTAGTGAGATTTTCTTCACTAATTAATGTTCATTTAAATTCATATCAATTCAAGGACAATTGGATCAACATTTACCTTCATTTTTACTACATCAGGAGAGACAAAGTAGATCTTAACATCTTGGTACTTGGCAAGCAAGTAAGCAAGTGAGCGGACAGTCCTTCCATTGGCAAGATCACCCACTAGCCCAACCTCGATGCCATCTAGTTTCCCTAACTCTCTTTCAATGGTATATACATCCAAGAGAGCCTGAATTGTACACAAAAGCAAGAATAGATCTTTGAACTAAACTGTGTGAAACTTACTACCAGCAATTAAAATATGACAAAATTATAAATAAATAAAATCATCAAATGAAAATACAGAACATTATTCTCCCCCTCCACATTAGGAGAAAACAAACAATTAATGTCACACCAAGATGTCTTAAAACATTGTTACTTGTCTATGAAGATATTTGTAGATGAACACCTCACCCCATCTTTTGCAGCAAGCCTTGGATATAAGATGTGATCAAGGTGCTGCTTAACACTCACATTATAAATAAGTGAATAGTTATAAAGAAATAGACTGCCAAGTGTCACAAGATATGTTCTGCTAGAGTTTCTTTTTTTTTTTTTAAATCTCAGACCAAGCTTTTCATCCTACAGCGAAGAATTAGAGTTTTTAACTGTCCATTAGTTCATATATAGTATGAATATTGAACAACTGGGTTGAAGGGTCAACCATTTCTGTGTTTCTTTCATGTGTGTATCAGCCATGGGAATGACTTCTAATATATGACTAATTAATATTGAAAAAAAAAAAAAACTTTTTATTATTAATCCTTTTCTAAATTATGACAAAGCTTCATTAGTAATATCCTGTGTTGTATAAATAGTTTCTAGACCAAAACAAATTAAGATTCCTCTCCATTACAGAAGATACTAAGTAGCATACTGGACAATGATCATGGGACACATGGAAACTCTCAGTGAAGGCCACAATTTGCTCCATCCTTCGTGTGCACTTGATTTATTGTTAAATTATTTATTTCTCTTAAAATCACTTAAATGTTTTGTTTATTTTTACACACGCATTTCTTTTCTCCAAACACGATCACTTACTGGCTGTCAAACAAAAAGCTCGATGCTGTAATTAAGAACAGTGTTCTTGCATACCTGTGTAGGATGCTGCCCAGGACCATCCCCGGCATTAATAATAGGAATGCCAGCTGTGACAGCTGCTCTTTTGGCAGCACCACTTTCAAAGTGCCGCATCACAATTACATCCGAGTAACCCTCAATGGTTCTTATGGTATCTACAAATCAAGCTCCTAAATTAAATTACAACTAAATTTCAGTAATCCACCACTAGGAACCTGGTTAAGCAGATGAGAAGGCTTACCTTCAAGTGTTTCTCCTTTAGCTGCTGATGAAAACTCCCGTGCATTTTCTGTTGTCAAAACTTCCCCACCTAACCTTTTCATGGCAGACTCAAAGGAAAGCCTAGTTCTAGTGGAAGGCTCATAAAAGAGAGTAGCCATAAGATAACCCTTAAGAATTTGGCTTCCAGGAGAATTCTTTTCAATCTTCTCCATCTCACTTGCAACTTCAAATATAGCACCAAGAATATCCCTATCAAATTGTAGAGCTTCAATTACATCATCAAGCTGAAACTTCTTCCCTACCGAAAATGAAGGTGCATTTTCAACTTGTACTGCACAGCACTGGATTCTGTCCTTCGAAGAGAATCCATCAGATTGTTCCCATTTCGATAATTTCCCACTGGGTAATAACCTCGAATGTGTTAGGTACATTGACTTAGTGTATCCAGATTGTCTGCAGGAGACATTTGAAGGACTACACATATACTCTCTGTGACATTTTAATGTTTTGGGAGCAACCATGCTCCCCTGCAACGAAGATGTAAAAAGAGAAGATGAAACAGCCATCAGACTTTGAATTGGATTGATAGTATCAACTTGTGTTTGCCAAACACTTTCAAACCACTGCAAATATAGTCAGCAATGTAAATTAGAAAAAAGGGGGAAAAAGAATAAAAGGCATGAGGCAATTACAATCAAATTCAATTAAGTAGTAGCAATTACAATACACTGATTAAGTAGGAACTTAATAAGACCCTAACTTTCACACGCTATAATATTGATTAAGAAAAAGCACAATCCAACATACACCTAAAAAAAAAAGTTTTTCTCTAATGGATACTTGATTTTACATCAGGAATTTAGTAAGAAACTTTAGGAAAAGCAAAAGAGACCAAAATTGTGTATCTTAAAATTTTCAATATCAAGGAAATAATAGGGAGAAAAACCACTAAAGAAGCTTTACACCACAAACACATAAGACTTATAACTTCAAGTCAGCATTTTAATTTGGGAAAAAGAACCAAGAACAAAACATTCCAAAAACAGAAGCAGCCATAATGATTGTGAAATCATCTGCAAGAACAAAGCACATAGAGATCATAAAGCATCTCCAGTAAATTCCAAACCTTAGCATCACTTGTCTATGATTAATTTCTTTGGTAAATAAATCCGAAGATGCCAGTGTAGACAATTCCCTTGTAAGTTATACACAATCCATTCTGAAAACAAATCAAAAACTCAAAAGGGTCAAAACAACATCGCAACCACTTTCTTTGCAATTGCAAGTATAGGTCTAGCTCATATCAGAACTTTGACAATGGGCTCCAACTCAAGTCAAATGACAGTTCCTCCTCCCACAGGAATGGATGGGGAGTGAGGTCATGAATTCAAAACTCACTATATGCTTGTGTTACTTACCATTCAAAAATAAAATAAAAAATTTAACTCATTTCAAAACCAATGGACTGTGTCCATTTAGAATCAACATTATAATATTGAAAAAAAAGAAGATGTGAAACAATGGAAGAATATATTTGTCCTGAGTAAAGTGTAATCCATACAAAAGTTAAAACTCAGACATCACTTTGCTTTCAAATAAAGGAATCAATTGTAACATATTGAAAGTGAAGGCATTACCAAAAGGAACAAAAACAAAAACACAAAGCAAACAGAAACACACAAGAATCTTCACCAACTTTGTTTTATTATTTTAAAAAAAAAAAAAAAAAAAAAAAAAAAAAAAAAAGTTAAACTAAAACATCACCAAATGTTATAGTATTGCATATCAACAAGACAAACTAACCCATTTATCAACAACAAAAACAAAAACAAACAAAAAAAGACAACTAACCCTTGAGCATTCAATCAAAAAGAAAACTGGGAAAGAATTAAAATACCAGAAAAAATAAAAAATAAAATCTTTTACTAATACAACAAATTCCGTTTCAAAATGGGTCTTTTTTTCATTCTTCAAACCCATCCAAGAAATCCACAACAAATTCAACAGGCAACAACAAACCCATAAAAAATTTTGATTCAAAGACACAATAGGGGGGAAAAATTGAAGAACAGTAGAGAGAGAGAGGGAGACATGGACACAAACCAAGAGAGAGAGAGAGATTTTCTGATGTGCCCAAATGGTCTTCAGGGACTGAGAATCAGTGAACGAATGATAGCAGGCTCCTTTAGTTAGTTTAGGGGTAGGGGCTCAAAATACGAAAACTTTTGGCGCAAAAGAAAGTAAACCCAAATTATCCGAGTTTATGTGTGTAGTGTGCATTTATATCCTGCACTATGCACTTTGCACTATGCACTATGCAGCACATAGCATAATAAAATAGGAAAAATGACAATTTACCTAGGTCCGTTTGATGGATTGTAACAGGCACAATATGGTCCATTTGAATAGAAGGAAAATGAGATAGAGTAAAGTATAGTAAAATTAGTTCAAAATTAATTTATTTTTAGTCAACTCTACTCTACTCTCCTCCACTCCCCCTTCAATCTAAATAGGCCCTAGTGTAATATAATATTTATTCATATAATTTAGCTATTCAGTAGTTTGATTATTTTTTTTATTAAAGCGAATAGTCATTCTTTATGAATGATTATTTTTTAAAATGAGAAATAATTATTCATCTCTAAAAGGGTTGTAATAGATATTTCTTAATAGGTGTATTAATTTATAAAATTAATATATTTTCAAATAAACAAACTTTCCATATGCACATAACAATTATGAAAATAAAAAATCATTAAAAAATAACTAATCTCTCTTTCAGACTTAAAAATATTATTTTTTAAGAAATATAATTATATGAGTAAGATATTTCCTAAAATATATCTTAAGTTTGATTTAAAATGCTTTCATTCCATTGTCTTCAAAGTTTTATTAATGTAATAAGTATTACATTACAGTATTTTGTATTCCTTGTAATACATATTTCTATTCCTATGTAATTATTGTTACTATCTACCAAACGTGCCCTTAAATTTTGAACAAAATTAGAACTCTGAAATTATTGACATGAAGTTAACTTAATATTAGAAATGTCAAGTTTCACTTTAAAAATATGCATAGAACTTGAATTCTAGTCTAAACATGATATTGGCAATATCAATTTCCAAAACAATGATATTTTCTTATATTGTTCAAAAATTAAGGCTAAACCTTCATTTTTCCCCTCGAAAATACCCGTCATAATAAGAGACTAATTTTAGGAAACCAAAAACAACCCACATATGACATATTAGCTTCCCTAAATATACCATTTTGTTAATGCATTGTTCATTTTTCAAGTACTTATTTTATTCATTTTTTGAAAAATGTGATTGGTGTTTTAAAAAGAAAAGAAAAGAAAAGTTTTAAAAAAAAATTGATTGAAGAAAATATATTTAAATAAAATAGAGAATGTGGGTGTTTTGTAGAATCATTAGTGAAAATAGAAGAAGTAAATTGTGTCTAAAATATAGAAGAAAATTTGTACAAACCAATGTGAAAGTTGTTGTATGCTGTATTTAGGAATGGAAACTTCACCATAATTCACCCTACTCCCAATGAATATATCTTATGAGACTAGAATATGGAGTGCTCATCATTTCCCGACATGTGAGTTCTACATGTGTGTAGGGTCCACCATATATGGAAGAGGTATTTCATATGTTGGTCTCATGAGATACTTCCTCACTTTTATAATATATTTTTTTCCCATGATCTGGCTCCTCAATTTTCAAAAAAATAAAAATCCATTAGGGTGCTGAGAAATAAGGAAAGAGCAGGAAAAATATATATATAAGCTTATTTAGTGGTTTTTCCCCTATTATTTATTGGGTTTTGGACTTGGAAATGTGCGTTTTAGGCTCTCAAAGTCAAACCAAACGCACACCTAATTTTTATCTATATTCAAATTCTTAAATAAATACGGAAAATAGAAAATGAAAAAGTGAATACTCACTCAATTTATATGGGACATAACCTAAATTACTTAGATACGGGAAATATTCTTTTTCTCGATATTTTTTTCAACTTCTCTTGTTCATTACACAATTTATTGTCTAAAAAAAACACAACAGTGAATTAAGGACCGAACTCGACTACCCCACAAAAAATTGGGGCATAGCTGCCAACTTATCAAATAGTAACTAAATTTAATTTCATGGTTTGACTGGAAGTTTATTAAAAAAAATGGAATGGAATATATATATTATATAAAAAATGAATGAAATAAATGAAATATATAGTATTACTATATATAATTTTTTAATTTGTTAATTGTTAAAGAGTTTGTAAAATAAAGAATAGAATTTAAAGATTTATATAATTTTAGTATTATATTATTCATCTTTTATTTGTCTTGCAATATAGATAAAATTATATTTTAGCTTTATTTAGTATTCTTCTTATTTTGGGGAGAAATGAGAAAGAAATGGAGGGAACATTCTCTCCCATCCATTCCATTTTTTTCTTTCTTAATGACAAACAAACTCTTTTAAGTTCGAAGTTTTAACCCAATCCATCTCTTCTCCACTCCCAAACAAACTCTAATAAATCCTCCACAAGCCCTCAACACAGGCATGAGTGCTAGTGATAATAACGTGTGCATTTGAAAGGCATCGGTAGATAATGACTTCGAAAATTTTGTACAAAGAATCAACCTTGTTAATTGGTGTATTTTTATAGATTTTTTAAAGAGTAAATTACACCAATTTTAATTGAGATTTCACAAAATACTAACACTTATATATATATATATATAGAAGGTTCCAGTTAGCTCAACTAGTAAAGTCTTTACTGGTTAAATAAGAGATCTGGAGTTCAGTCCTCGCCTACACTAAAAATTGATTGGTGTCTTGATCTGATGATAAAAAGCTATCACTAGGAGTTGATGCCATAGGTTGAAACTCTTTTATATATATATATATATATTGTTTGTTTGTTGTTGGATGAGATTTTATAAATGTATCAAATAAGTCCATCCCCTCTCACAAGTCACGTAATTACTCTCCTAACAAAAATATTTCATTAAATGAGAGTGTTGATATGAGAGAAAATTAACTTATTTGATATATTTATAAAACATTAAAGGTGATATTATTAGGAGCGGATGCCATAGGTTAAAACTCTATAATATATATATATATATATAAATATATTGTTTGTTGTTGGATAAGATTTTATAAATGTATCAAATAAGTCCATCCCCTTCTCACAAGTCACGTAATTACTCTCCTAACAAAAATATTTCATTAAATGGGAGTGTTGATAGGAGAGGAAATTAAGTTATCTTTGTATTTATAAAACGTCAAAGGTGAGGAGTGTCATTTGAAACATTTGAATGATTGTCAATATGAGAGAAAATAAATTTATCTGTCGTATTTATAAATCGTTAAAGGTGAGATTGTCATATAAAATTTTTGAATGAGTGTTATTTTGTAAAACTTCAATGTGTAAACTAAAAGTAAGAGGTTATAAGTTTGAGTCCAAAAATTAGCCTCGACAGAGTACCACTTCTTTTTTTTGGCTTGTAAGTTGTAAGGAAATATAAGAAGATGAGCATGTCCAAATTGCATTCTTCAACAGCATTCTACACGAGGTTTACTTAGGGTGTGTTTGGATACTGCTTATTTTGCTGAAACTGAAAAATTATTGCTGAAAATACTGTAGATAAAAGTAAAAGTTAGTTGAAATAGTACAGTGAATCCCATGAATAGTGCCAAACAATGCAGTGGGGCCCATGAATAGTAGCAAAAATAAGCTGAATAGTGAAATAATTTTAATTTTTCATCTGCATCCAAATGCACACTTAATCAACTTTATAGTTTATAATATAAAGATAAAGTACAGAAAATAATAGTAAATAAATTCAAGTGGATTTATTATTAATTAAAGGAGTAATTATTTTAAAGAAATTTGGTTTTTTTTTTTTTTTTGGAGATGAACGATAGAAAAGAAATTTGGTATATTAATCCTTCAAAGGAGTGTCCATTTACCAACATCAGGTGCTCATTACAGGGGCGGAGCTAGGATTTTTTTTGTTTAGGGGGGCCAAATTTTGGTATTAATATATTAATTTCAAGTCAAGATAAACCATCGTACACATGCGTAAATGTACATACACAAATATAAACATTAATATTTTGATACTAGAGTAGGTCATAATTTATAAATATATTGTATATAAAATTAACAACTTTCAAATATATATATTCACAAGATAATTTTTTAGGGGAATTCATCATCTTTTAAACTCCAATGAGTATACAAAAACTGTCTAGTTTGATATTAAACATGTACAAAAAACGAATTAGAGAAAACAAAAACTATTTTGTCTCTATAACTATTAGACCAATTGACAAATTTTATTGGTTTTTAAGAGTATTATTGGACTAACTCAAACATTTGGGAGGGCAACTTCTATTTTTGTAGCTAAATATTTAAAGTTTTAATACTTATACATAATACAAAATAATTTTTTAAATTTGGGGGGTAGCTCCGCCCCTGGCTCATTACATATTAAACAACATATTGAATGGGTCAAAAGTAGCTGGGACTGCAGTGTGGTCTCTCCTTCATGCCCTTTTTTTTTTTTTTTTTTTTTTTGTTAAAGGGATAATATATATAAAACTAAGAAGCCAAAATAGCTAGGTTCACGGCTGTAAACCTACAATAGTTAGTCCCATTTACATCAGAGCAGATTAGAGCAGTAACAAAAAATGGGAGAACATCAAAAACACAGAATTCTACATCAAGATTACATCCATTCTTTGCTAGAGTATCAACGCAATGATTAGCTTCTCGAAACACATGCTTCACCATGGCTTGAGGCAGCCTGTTTAGCAACCACCTGCAGTCCACCAACAGAGAAGAATAAGCTGCATTAGAGGAATTGCTGGAGTTGATCTAGTCAACGACAACTTTTGCATATAATTCTATTTTCAGGTGCTGAATTTCCAGTTGGCTGGCTAGTATTAGACCATCTCTTCATGACTTTTGCTTTCCAATTTTCTATATTGTTTAGGTAACATTAAAGAATTTTTATTAATATTTTTTAATTTTGGTGGCTAAGAACACGTATTTATTTATTTTTTGAGTTTTTAGGGTAGCTCAATACATTTTAAAATGTATGGATGAGATTTTGTCTCTCATCACCATTTAACCAAACATTGACTAAGACAATTTTAATATTTATTTAAATTATTAATAACTTGACAAAATTAGTTTACTTATTTTTCAAAATTAAGAAAAGAAAAAAAAAAAAAAAACAATTTTGGGAACTTACCTAAAAACTCTAAAGAACCGTTTTGTATTTCTTTTTCTTTTCAGCAAGTACGCTTCTAATGATTGAATGTATGCAGCACAATTTTTCTCTTTATGTATTATTTGCTGGTCTCACATAATTTTTTATCTCGACTTTATTTCAAATAATATAATTTTTAATTTTTTTAAAAAATAAGCTAACTTTTAACTTTTTGTCTCACATTATGCAAATAAATTATAAAAAATAATCAATTTTTTCAAACAAACGCTAATACACTTTCATTCATCATTTTCTTAAATGAGTGCCATAAAAAATATTTCATGGACAAGGGGAGGGTTTGATAGGAAAACAATGGTAAACATTAAACAAACTAGTATGTAATCCGTGCTTACGTACGGGAAATATGAATTGTAGTGGTGCTATTGATGTTAGCTTGGTTTATAGAACATATAGGATATTAGTTCAATCAGGACATTTGGAATTACTAAAATATTTTTTTCTTGCAATTTTAATGATATTGGTTAGGCCAAGTTTCTCATTGCACTGCTATTATGTATATAATTTTGAAAATCACTATTGGATACTACATATATAATATTAATTCACAATCACTGTCCATGAAATTCTACTATATACAACACAAAATAAAATAATAAACTAGTCCAATAATATCTCCTAAATAGAATGGGGATAGGTGCATAAGATCATTAAGTTCAATTACAATTTGTTATGTTCAAGATCTTGGCATATAAAATATTTGAATAGAAACAGTATAAAAAAATATGCTCATTAGTTCAAAGAAAAAATAAGAGCAAAAATCTAAACAATTTAATTTGCATGAAGAGCTAACAAAAGCAAAATTCAATTTTGAATCTAATTAAATTTCCTATAAGCATTGGTTATATATATATATAGATATATGATTAGGTTTGGATGGTTTATTTATATTCAACTTCTTGTTTTCTACATTGAATTAATTCATTTGCTACAAAAATTTAAAAACTTACATTAAATGAGAGGCATGAGACATGTAGTGCAAAATTAAACTCTAATTGAATTCCAATTTTTATATTGAATTAATTAACTTGGCACAAAATTTAAAAACTTAGATTAGATGGGACACGTGGCATAAAATTAGATTCTAATTGAATTCCAATTTGAAATATATATATATATGGCTATAATTAATATATCTAACATCAACAAATACATAATTCATGTGGTGGTTGTGATTAAATTGTGATCGTAGTAGTAGTAGGTTAAATGGCCATAATATTACCCCGTTCTGTAAAGTCCTGAACTAGAGCTCAAGAGATGAAGCAATAAACTAATTGTGGGTTCTTATTTTGGACAGTACCCAGACCTAAGGTGGGAACAAGGATCCTAGGCCCCCAAAGAGTTTTATACTTGTTGTTAGGTGGACTGGGCTTGGTTCACCGCAGCTATATTGGGCTGATTACGAACCAAGTTGTGCACAAAACATGGGTCCTACAACATATACATATTCATACATGCAAATATATACATATTGTAAAATAAATGGCCGAGGAACAATAAAGAAATAAAGAAAAAACAAGTAAGGATGTCAAGGATCCTTAGAAAAATAAAGTGATATGTTATTATTTTAAGTTCTTAGTACATTGGACCCTATTTCTACTGGGATATGCCACGAGGTTCAAATAAGTTCAAAAGTCACAAACTTGGATAGCTCTTTGCGAGCTTCCAAAACTTGTGAGGTTTGAATCCCTTTGAATCCAAGTGTATCCTTTAGTACTTATCTCGGGATCCCTTATAGTGTTTCTCTTTTTTCTCTATTTTTCAGAGGTTTAATCACTCTTTCTAATGCTTCTTTTGCTCTGATTAATTGTTGCTTAATGATCTTTGCTGATGGCTTGAATCCCCTTTTATAGTACATTCCTTGGGTTTTTGGTGTGCCATTGATTCCCTCCATTTGCTGCCCTGGGTACCAGAATCAATGTTGAGTAAGCAACATTGGTAGTTGATCATTTCCTCATTTTCTCACTACATTCTTCTTTTGAGGTTTCCCTCCAAAAATCCTCCAGTTGACCTTCCTCTTTTGAGGGGTCCTGAGGGCTGAATTTTAATCCCCTTTCCCAAGGCTTCTAAAGAGACCTTTTCAAAACTTTCTTTTGGCTGCTTCACCCTTTGTCCTTTTCTCTAAATAGGGAGATTTCCCTTGTCAAGCTGAAAGATTCCTAGCCACCTTCCTTCATGGTTTACCTTCCTGCTTTTCCCGAGGTACCAGGCTTCTTTTTACTAAGTATTGATTCTTAAGTTACCAACTTTTTTCTAAGTCATAGGCGGCCGAGGGGACATATCTATCTTTGTTCCTTGTGTCCATGAGTATGCTTCCTTGAACTGTCAAAATCCCAGCTGGTTATTTCCTGCATTTTTCGAGGATCCCCCCTGGTTTTGGCAACTCCAAGGCATCCTGGTCCAATCTCTTTATGGGCTCCTTGGGAGCTCTTCTCACAGAGGCTGGGCCAAGCTTCCTCTACCTTTTTTTTTTTTTTTTTTTTTTTTTTTAAAGGTTTGGAGCTTGCCCATTTATTAACTTGGGCTTCCTTTTACCCATTTTAGATGGGCTTTGGTACACGGATAGGGCCCTCCTTATCTTTGAAGGCCCATAAATTTTGGGTTTCAATACCCGTAATATTTTAGACCTCAACACTAATTAAATGGTCAATTTTAAGGTTCCCTCCATTTGTTTAATTAATTAATTAGAATATTGAGAAGTTAATGATGCAAATTAGAGTTAGCACCAAATCAATCCCCAAAATAGCATTGTCGCTATCGAGAGCCTCTTAGGCTTAGCTTAACAACACTTTCAACCCCTTCTAAGGTGAGCTATAATTTGAAGTCTACAATAGTCAAAAACCCTTATTTCACCGGGGGAAAAAATGGTTACAAAATTCTAATTTTCGTTTGTGTTTGAGATGGGTGATTAATAGATAGTCTTAACTCAAATTTTTTTTTTTTTTTTTGGGTTAAAGAGGTTGAATTTTGGACTGATAGAGTCGAACTCACGACAAATTGGTTTTGGGTGGAAAACACGCCATAGCATTTTTAAAATATTATATTGTGTTGTATTTATTAATAAAAAAAGGGAATCATAATAATATGAAAACACAATTAATGAGTAAAAAGTTTGCTAAAAATTGTTTGGATTTTTCATTTTTGCTTTGTCACAAGATCGATATGTGTCTTAACTATTGTTTGTTTAGTAGGTAAATGTTATTATGATCAAATTTAAGTAAGTTATTGTACAGACTGGTCGCCCTTCTCAAAATGACAACGTGCGAAGAAACTCAATTTGAAGAAAGGGGCATAAAAAAACAATGAGCTCCTAACCTAATATTGCTATTTTGATAAACTTATTATTGTTATTAAAATTTGAAATTAGGATTTTTATCTCAAATATTAGCATTTTGGATCATAGACTCGCACAACTAAAGATGTAATGAAATAGCATTTATGATGCCTTTTCTACTTCCCCAAAAAAAAATTTGAAGGTCTTTTTTTTTTTTTACAAGATAGAATTTCTACTCTAGCCTAATCTAAGTGTATATGTGTGTGAAGCTCCCTTTTGGAGACTTGAACCCCGGCCCTTACCCCCCACACCCCACAAGCACTTATACTTGTGGAGTGACCATCGCACCAAGGGTATGCGATGGTCTTCAATGTAAATTTTTTTTTTAGTAAATGTATTTCTTATTTTTGACATTTGGGGTAAGGGCAAAAAAACTTGTACAACCCAAAATTATTTTTAATAGACCAGGAAAAATATTATCATGGTTGAAAATGTTTTACCCCTTTGACATTTATATCTTCAAGAGAACAACCCCCCCCCCCCCTCCTTTAAAAAAAATACCTGGCTAAAATATATCAAATAAGTAAAGTATCTTCAAACTATCCAAAATGACTGTAATACGAATACCCCCTTAAAACTTGTAAAATTATTGAAATACCCCCTACAATATCATAACTAACAGAAATACTCCTAAATATACAATATACCAAATTACCATCAAATCCTCCAAAATGCCCATTAAAACATCATAAACAACCAAAATTCCCTTGAAATCTCTAAAATGATAAAAATAAAAAATACCCCCAAGAAACTTATATAAATCCTAAAATACCATAGAACCCATTTACATGAAAAAAATACTCCTAAAATCTTCAAAATGTTCAAAATACCTATAAACCTATATAATGACTAAAATACCCTAAACCTAATATAACATTGAAACCTAAAAACGATCAAAATATCTTGAAAACATCCAATATGACAATAATGCCCCTAAAACCATAAAATACACAAATATCCTCAAACCATTAAAATGTTAAAGATGCCAAAAAATGACTTTCAAGTTTCATTTTGGTGGTTTAGATTTCTTAGAGCACTAGCATTGGGGGGTGTAAACACCCCCTAGTTGTTATTTTACAACCTAAGCCACCCAAAACCCACTCCATCCGGGTTTGTAAACTTAAAAAAATTTGCAACCTATGAATAGTAAGGTTGCATATATGCAACCTTACTATTCATGGGTTGTAAAAAAAAAAATTTTATTTTAATGTATGGTTGTGTGTGAAGAGAAATAGTGAGCGGGGAAGAAGAGAGAGAATAATATTTTTTATTATTTTATTAGGTAGTTTATATAATTTTATTGAATTGTATGTAAAAATAAAAACTGTGATGTAGGATGAGTTGTAAAATGGGTTAGTAAAATAGATAAAGTAGTATTTGAGGATGCAAAATATGTTTTTTTTTTTTTGCATCTCCGGATGCTAATGCTCTAAGTTTGCATTAGAAAAACTACTTTTTTAATCTCTCACACACTCTTTCTTCCTCTCACACTCTCTCTCTCTTCTTATTTTTTATTTTTTTATTAGGTAGTTTATATTATTTTATTGGGTTGTATGTAAAAATAAAAACTGGGAAGTTGGATGTATTGTTGGATGTGTTGGTAAAATAGATAAAGTAGTATTTTAGGATATAAAATATGTGTTTTTTTACATCCCCATTGCTAGTGCTCTTAGGTGTGGTAATGGGTATTATTGTTTAGTTGATAGTTTTTTTTTTTTTGGTTTATTTATTTATTTTTTTGTTGCCGTTGCACTCTTATTTTGATCATGCTTATACGTTCAATTTTTAAAAATTTTATTTTAATTGTGCTTGCTTTTAAGCTAATTTTAATTATTCTACATTAATATTTTCAAAGTAGTGAATTAAAGTTGTTATTTAATATCTACATCAGAGTATCAGAAAGTTTGTGATTTTCTAGGAGCAAAGCTTTGGAAAATGGTTTCCATAGTATATTTATTTGAAGAAAAAGAAGAAGAAGAAATCAACAAAATATTATATATAAATAATTTATTGTGAAAATGTTTTCAACCGAAAATATTTTTTGAAAGAAAATATTTTACATCGAAACAAATTGAGCATATATTGTTTTAAACTTTGTTTACCATTAAAAAGTCTTGTAACTCAATGATATTGCACTATATGCTATCAATTGTTAGAAGAACCAAACCATATTAAAATATCTCAGTCTCTAATCTCTATTATTGTAATTGAATTACGAAAAAAACAAAAAACTCAAAACTCAAAACTCAAAAGGTGTTTGGTTTATGTTTTCAAACAACAATTTTCAGTTTTTAAACAACATTATACGTATTTCTACATACTTTTTCACCTACACCTATTTTCACAAATATTTTCAAACAACAATTTTCAGTTTTTAAACACATGTACTAAACGAGCCAAATAATTAAATTAGTGCCAAATGGACGGCAATAGACAGAAGTATAGGTTGTCCTGAAAAGGTGCAAGCAACTACACTGAAAGAGACCCCCTTGAGTTTCAGTACAATAATTCTTCATGTTCCCCATGTGACTATATGTCATGTGATTGATCTACGTTAAAAACTTTTAAAACACAATTGAGTTTGAGCTTGACCAACTGGCCTGTCATTTTCCTCAAGTAGCTACAACTACTACTACAACTAGTGCTTTTAATTTTGACATAGCCCGCCCAAACACATCCCTAAACTCAAATTTCAAATTCTCATTCCTGTTTGCCTCTTTTCCTAATCTCTCTCTCTCTCTCTTTCTCTCTCTTTCTCTACCACTTTGTCTTTCACTGTCCACTACTTCTTTTAATCTTATCTCTCTCTCTCTCTGTGGCAAAACATCAAACACTTCACATTCAATTCACAAGTACTTCGTTAAAGCTTAGAACCTCATTCAAATCAAACCAAAAAAAAAAAAAAAAACCCCCAAACAAGCCCTAGAAATCTCATCGGAGTTATCGATCCAATGGCTGATTCTGACTCCTCTCCTCCTCTCCCAAAAGCCTCTCCTCTCTCACTCGTAAAATCTCTATCTCTCTCTTTCTCTGTGATTTTTTTTTACTGTGTTGAAATTTGATGATCTGTGATTTTTGTTGGCAGCAAAAGAAGGAGAACATTCCTCCGATTGGCACAAAGATCGCGGTAATTTTTTTTTTTTTTTTTTTTAAGTTTTTAAATACCACCATTGATTTCTTTTATTTTCTTTAGTGTTCTGTTTGGTAGCTTAGAAAAAAGAAATGCAGGTTCAGAATTTTAGGTTTTAGATTAGTTGGGAAAGAAAAACCCAGAAATGAATTCGTTTAGCTTGATTGAGGCTTAGTTTTTTGTTTTTTGTTTTTTTTTTTTAAAGAGTAAGAACAGCTATTTTCTATTATCTGCCCCCATATTTTCTCAGCAGCCAAACAAGAATTTCAAGTTGTAATGTTCTCATTTACGTTATTTTTGCTCTCAGGAACTAAATGAATCAAGGGCTGAGCTGCTTAATAGAATTCAAGGACTAAAACAGGTCACATTTAGCTTAGTGGTGGTGTTCTTTTTTATTATTTATTCATTTTACTTTATCAATTTTCAATTCTCAAAATGCTTGTTTTTGGATACTTAGGATTTGCAAAGCTGGAGATCAAAATTGGACACTCAAGTTAAGACCTATCGTGATGTAAGTGTAGGATAATTATTCACAAATTGTCATTGTATATATAGTATTATATGCTACATGGGTTTATCTGGATTTTGATCACTTGGATTTTTTTTGAGTTGTGGAAAGTTTTGGGTGAACATGATTTCTTGCTTGTGTGCGTGATTCAGTGATAAGTAATTTAGTAATATAAGATGTGGGTGTGTGTTTTTTGGTACTTACTGTGGCACTATATTCCTTTTGTATGGTATTTAGATCCTATATATGGTTTGATTTGTCTCATGTTAAGAGTAGCTTTCTCGCTTTGAATTTATTTTAAACAAATGTTGGAATTTGTAAGTCAGGTCTGCACTACTTTTTGCAAAATGAAGCTCTGTCTGTGTGGTTGGGTTGCAATTTTTATATGCTAGACTTAGATTTAGTCTATAGGGGTGTTTGAATGGTTGGCTAATATTATAGTCTTAAGTGCCGGATGTTAGACTCTTCAAATTTAAGGTTGGATATATTCATAATCACTCTGTGATTATTATTTAATGTGGAAAACCTCTTTAGATTTTATAATCATTTTAGTGACGTTGATGTTCTTTAGTTCTAAAGTTGCATGAAGAGTTAACTTTTCTGGTGCCTCTTATTTGATATGGGTTGAATTTTGATGCATGTTGTGTGTGTGTGTGTGTGTATTTCCATTCATCATAATCCTGATTAGCAACAGTGATTGTGTGTTGATCTCATGGTAGTCAAAGGCGAACTGTGCCTTAAACCATGTAAAAGGTGCTAAGGCAAGAGCCTAAGTTGTTGGGTTTTTTTTTTGGTGTGTGTTTGTTTGTTTTTTTTGTCCTTCCTATATATATATATATATATATATATATATAATGATATAGAAGCTTGTTATAAATTCTTTGAATTATTAACTTACAAAAGCTTATTGTAAAATTATTGTGAGATTAATTAATTTATAAAATCTTGTTGTAAGACCTATCATTAGAATAATTAATCGAGTGTAAATTGTGTTAAGCTTTTTTTGTAATCAATTAATAGACCTAATTTTTTCAAGTAAAACATGTCCAAAACACTTGATTATAATATTTTAATATATTAGATACATATGATTTACGTTCTATATGTATAATTACTATATTTAGAATTTGGTGCCTTTTTGTTGCCTCATTCCTCAGGTGATACAAGGCCTTGGCACCTTAAGGTTTCCTTTTGCCTTGACTGCCTTAGTTGATCTTTTCATCTCTTCTCACTTTCTGTTAGATTCTTCATCTTGGTCACAGCAAAAGTTTATGAAAATTCATTTAACTAAATTGCATATATACATACAATAGATACTTCATTTATACTAGTATAATCAACTCTGGATGAATGACATCAAGAGTGGATTATATGTTTTTGACCGTGTGGCATGCTTTAGTGCTTCAAGGTCCAAAACAATTAGAAAGTGAATGGACAGTTTTGGAAAGAAAGTAACAATGGGCATGGTCACATTGGGTATCCTCTGTTAATAGAATTACCAAAAATTTCATTTAGATGGTAGTAGCTACCTCTGTATTTCAATTTACAAATCATACAAGGTTTTATAGGCAACTAAGCTAGTAATAGATATTTGAGGATGTTGGTTGACAACTTTATATGTCTAATCAATCCGTTGGAAACTAAGCATCATATGAGAGAGGACTAAGGACATAGAATACACAGGTGCAGCGTATTGATGTGATAATATATTTTAAATAAATGGTGACTTGGATGCAAGCAAATGATATTTGAAAATTTTCAATTCTTTCATTGTCATAAGTCTTCTAGGGATGAAAAGATGGAAGCTTGGCATAATTTTTTTTTTTCTTTTCACTTGTTAATGCCAATGGTTAAACAACAATGGTCTATGTTCAAATCCTGAACATGGGACAAAAATCCAGGTATAGGTGTTGAACATCATTGCTTGATATCTAAAATGATCGCAATCCATAAATTTGTTATATTATATGAATAAGTTCAGACTGTAACATATATACATGGTGATTGGGGTGGCAAAATAAATCTAAAATAAAACAGGATTGTCTATCAATTGAGATTCTAAAATGATCTTTACACTATGCTTCATGGAGTTAAATATTAAGTACATCAATGTGCTGAATGTGTCCAACTGGTAATCTAAATGTAAACATTACTTTGTTCAATTTCTTTCTTTCTTGCTTGTTTTTGTTTGATATTTGGATATTTGAACTTATCTTCTCCAATTGGTGTGGAGATTACTTTGCTCTTCAACTTTCACTTGTAACTTTTTTTAATGCAATTTTCTCTTGCTTCTTACAGGAGCTTTCGGAACTCAAGAAATCGCTCAATGTTGAAGTGGATCAACTTCGATCAGTGAGTGGTGCTCCAGATTTATCCTTCCATTTTTTTAAAGATATATCTGTGTGAAGATTTTTTAAATCAAATTGAAACCAGGAATTTCAAGAACTGAGGACCACTCTGCAGCAGCAACAAGATGATGTTTCTTCAAGCCTAAGAACCTTGGGGGTAAGCTATTGTTATACTAAATTTCCTTTGCATTTGCAGGGTTTATCTATTAAATAAACTTCTGTCATTATCTTATGCTTTGGTAACTAATCACAAGTACCTGGATTGATCTATATCGAGTTTTTGCAGCTACAGGATGTCTCAGGTGATCCAAAAGATGCCCAGGCACAAGATCCCAAGGTTGAAGATGACCAGGACGGACTTGTTTTGCCTAGACAGATGGATTATGATGTCTCAGGTGATGCTAAAGATGCCCAGGCCCAAGATCCTAAGGTTGAAGAAGATGACAAGGAAGAACTTGTTTTGCCTAAAAAGTTGGAATATGATGAAGGAAGTGAAAACTAGGATGGGATTTTCTCTGGAGTGTGCATGAGGTTATGCCCCAAAAGGAGATGAGTATTCTTCGTTGAATTTGTACTACTGTGCTTTGCTTTGTCTTTAGTTAGTATCAGTTACAACATTGTTGTTGAGCACAACACAGAACTCTTTTCTAAATCAATTGTTTGTGGAGTTTTGCCTGGTTATTCTCTAATTCTTGTTTATCCTCTATTCACTGATTAGAAGTTATAATTTTCTTTAGCAATCTGGCCTGCACTTGCCCCTCTTGTGGGGTCGATGCCTAGATAATTACCATAAAGGTGTAAACTTCTGGCGGTGCTGAGGTTTTAATATCAAATTCTTAAAGCAAATTTTTAAAAGTAAACATGCACAAAAATAACAGCATTCACTATTGAGGATGCCCTATTCATAGTTGCTAGTATCGTCTGATATATATTGAATGGGGTGAAAAAAAAAATTGTTTTGTAGGTGTGTATCGACCAATTCATGAATTGTAAGATATATAGATAAATTTTGTATGAATCATGAATTATATGTATCGAACAATACACGGGATTAAATTTATTTATTTTTGTTAAAATTTGTGCTTTGGCCTAAGTCCAACAAGATATTAGATTTGAATTTATAATTATTGACTTAATTGATTGAGTTAGATAAAATGACATGGTCTTGAGTTTTATTTCTTCTCTTTCCTACAAAATTTGAGCAACAAAGCTGACATTTCACTTTTATATTGGTAAATTTCTTTTATATACTGTAAATAAATTATTAATTGATAATATACACACACATATATATATATATATATTAATATTGTCATAAATCCAAGAAACTAGAATGCCAAAAAGAAATATAAAGAAAAAAGCTATTAAAATAGAAGAATAAGATATAGTAAATATTGGAGATAGTGAAGATGTTAATGAAGAAATGATTTTGTAACATGATGAAAGTGATGATAATATTGACTTAAACTATGGAATGGAGGTTGATTACATAAGATGATGAATATAATAGGAAAGAAATTAGTATTATTTTGGCATATATATAGTTATATACATATATTATGTATTATCATTATTGAATTTGACCAATTTGAATGTGTTATAAATATATTTTCATTAGATTCATTTAGTTAACAGTGTTAAATCTTATTACATAAATAATGATTAAATTAATCTTCAATTGAATATATTTCAAATTTATAATGAATATACTTTTTTTTTATATGTAGATGTTAACGAGTGTATTTAGGTTATTGGTTAACAATCCAGTTAAAGAAAATTTTTATGGAAAAAGAAAAAAAAGCAATTAATGTTTTGACAGTTTTTTTCATTTCCTATAAAAGTGATGTCAAAACTTTCTTGAAATAGATTGTTAATCAATACTCTAAGAGTATTCGTTAGCATTTTCCTTATAAATGTGATGAAGTATATAAAAATGTAAAACAGGCTACGAGCCTAATTGGCCCATCAAATCATTTTACAGATTCGACCTGTTTGTAACAATTGAATGGCCCTAAAATGATTTGATGGGCTTTTGGCGGGCTCAATTCAATTTCAAATGTAATATTTTACGCTAAAAGAGGAAATTCCTCTTCCCGGTGAAAATTTCAAACCACACCGTTTTGGGCTTGGTGTTTTCATTTTTGTTCACAATTAATTAATTCCACATTTAATCCATTACCTACCATTGAAATGTTTATTTATTATTTGCGACAAAATAATGGGATTATTAACGTAGAGTGTTGTGTTGTCTACTCTTTTGTCTTGTCAATCTCTTTCTTGCTGCATTTAGGGAAATATGTTAATATAGGTATTGGGGGAATTGGAGCTTCCTTCTGAAAATGTCAAAAACCATTAATTGCACAACTAACTCAAATTTCGAGCAAGTATAAAAATTTATGGAGTACAATTTAAAATACAATATGATGAAAATGAAATTAAGAGTTATGTAATTTTTTTATTATCATTAATGTACATCACTTAATAATCTGTTATTAGATTAATATTTCAATTTTTCAATATAGAATTACACTTTTTTTTTTGTTCCTAACATATATATACATTGATGTTAATTATATTTATTAACTATTCGATTAATAAATTCCTTGAGTATAAATAGTAAAAATAAAAAAAAATGTAATCCCCTGTGAATTTATTACAAAAAATATCCAATATAAATATATGAAAAATGTTACAATTACAAATTATTTTATAATTTTTTTGCGAAACTACACTATTAGTCCCTGAAGTTTACCTTATGTGTATAATTGGTCCCTCAAGTTTGAAGCGAGCACAATTAGTCCCTTATGTTTTAAAACTGAGTTGATTTGGTCATTTTACTAACTGTTGTTAACGGTATTACTTACATGGCTAACGGAATAATGACTTGACATTTTTTTTAATGATGTGGCATGTTTTTAATTAAAAAATTAAAAAAATAGTTTCACGTTAGATGAAATTGAAAAATCATATTGATAGCAACCCCCACCTCCACCCCAACCACTACGACGGCAACCCACACCTCCACCATCATGAACCCACAAAAAAATCCAATCCAAAATCAGCATCTACCTTGCATTTGATCTAGCCAATTAGAATTCAAAGCCGAAAATCAAGCCAAAAAAAAAAAAACCCAATCAACAAGTGCAATTTACATGACCAAAGACCAAAAAAAAAAAAAACGCAGATGAAATCACAAAGAGAAAACTCAGATGAAAACCCAGATGAAACCCAGCAATTGCCCCATCGTAACCCACCCTTCACTAGAAAGGGCGATTAGACAGAGAAGGAGGAGAGAGGGAGGCGATTAGACAGGTCCATACCCATACCGTTTTCACTCTCAGTCTCCCTCTCTCATAGTCGTTTGTGGCTTGGTGCTTCTCCCCTTATTGAAAACCCTCTCAGGTATTGCTGATTTTTGTCTTCGCCGGTGTAATACCTGAGATGGGAGGACGAACGCAGCTCAGTGGTTGTGCGAGAAGAGGAGGGAGGCGGGTCAGTGGCAGTGGCTGTCGTCGGCGGCTGCTAGAGCTTGTGCTGTCGCCGGCGGCTAGGGCATGGAATTTCAAGCGGCAGCTAGGGTTTGATTTCTTTCCTCTCTCCCTTTCTCTCTGGTTGTGGGTTTTTACAACAGGTAGAAAATAAATTTTTTAATTTGGTACCGGTGAATTTTTTTCTCACATGTAAATTTAGTTTCTAATTTTTTAATTAAAAACATGCCACATCATTAAAAAAAAAAAAAACTAAGTTATTGTTTCGTTAGCCACTTAAGTAACACCGTTAACAACAGTTAGTAAAATGACCAAATCAACTTAGTTTTAAAATTTAAGGGACTAATTGTGCTCGCTTCAAACTTGAGGGACCAATTGTGCACTCAAGGTAAACTTCAGGGACCAATAATGTAGTTTCGTCTAATTTTTTTTACAAGTTGTTGATGTGGTGAATGATTATTAGTAAGTAAAAAGATAATATTAATAGTGGGCTCAGGTGAGAACTAATAAGAATTTGTAATATCAATAGTTTGTAAAAATATTGTAAAATAGTTTATATTTGTAACATTATTCTAAATATACTAAATAGTTAACAGTGACAATTAAAAATTATACTAAATGCAACTTAACTCTACAAAATATATTAGGGTAGTGTAATTAGTGATCTTCCACTCAAGTTGATCGACAAATGAGTAGAAGTTTAAATGATAATAAGTTCATTTAAGTTCAAGTTGATTTTTTTTTTTTTTTTTTTTTTGAGGTAGGAACAAGTGAAAATAAAGGTAATCAAAACATGTTTTTCTTTGGCAATAAAATGAAGAAAGAGAGAGCCCTTGTTTTGTTTTATTTAGACAAAAATGCAAAACTAATCCTCTAACTTTCACATTTTTTCATTTCAGTTCTCTAACTTTCAGTTTATCAATTCAGTCCTCTAACTTTCAATTTTTGTCAATGCAGGACTCCGTTACATGGCTGTTAGTGGCTTCGTTACATGGCACAACAGCCATATAACGAAGCCCTGCATTGACAAAAATTGAAAGTTAGAGGACTGAATTGACAAAACTAAAAGTTAGAGGACTGAAATGAAAAAAATGTGAAAGTTAATGGGTCAGTTTTGCATTTTTGCCTTTTATTTATTACACTCATTTATTGCAAAAGTAGGCAGCAAGGTGTTATTGTCATTTTCACTTTCTTTTTGCTTCTTTTTTTAGCTTTTGCATAGTATATTCTCGAATCTCTCAATCATAGACTAATTACTGTTTGTGACGGATGGGCCCATAATAGGGTAAATCGCTGGCCCAGAGAATTTTTTCAAAGTGCAAGTAGCCGGACTTGAACCTAGTACAAACACCTTGAGACTGAGTGCCCAACCAACTCGGCCAACCCCTACAAACACCTTGAAACTAAGTGCCCAACCAACTCGGCCAACCCTTGGATGGTCATTTTCACTTTATACTTTGATAGTTACCCTTCCTGCACACTTGGTTCAATTCCTAAAATTGAGTACATATAATTGGAGTACTATGGAGTACAAAGGCTTAGACTTGGCCTTGTCTTCCTTTCTCAAATTTTCTCTCACATTCATTGTTTTCTCTCTTTAACACTCTTCTACTCTCTTTCAAGTTTCTTCACCTCCTTCAGTCTCTCAAACCTAAACCTCTCTTCCTCTAATGGCTACAAAATCCACTCAAGAACGCTCAGAACCACTTCAATACCAGGTACATTAAAAATTTTAAACACAAACCCTACTTCTTATTATTCTTCTTCTATTGCCACTGCTTTGTCATTTTAAAAGCTCATTAAGTTTGCTTTTGTTTTTTTAGATATGGGTTTTGAAAGTTTCTCTCCACTGTGAAGGTTGCAAGAGGAAAGTCAGGAAAGTTCTACAAAGCATTGATGGTACTAAAAAAACTAAGAAAAAAAAAATGAAAACCCTTTTTTCATTTGAATATATGCTTAGAAAAAGTAGGACTACGTAAACATTCAAATCCCAAACCTTTTTTTATGTGTTTAATTGTACTTTGTTTACCTAAAATTCTCAGCAACCAAACACTGTTTCAAAGTTCCAACCTTTATTGTGCTTTCTTTTTTGTCATGTGCAGGTGTTTTTACCACAAGCTTTGATTCACAGCAAAACAAAGTCACAGTCACAGGAAATGTTTCCGTTGAGACCCTGATCAAGAAGCTAGTTAAAACAGGCAAACACGCCGAGATATGGCCGGAAAATCTCGCCGGAAAAGAGAAAAAGTTCCGGAAAGCAAAGAACAAGGACAAAGAAAATGACCCAGAAAGTGGCATTGATTGCAGTGACCAAAAAAATGAGAACCCATGTGAGGAAGTTGAGGAAAAGCCTAAAAAGAATGGAAGTGAAAGTGGCGGGAAGTCGCCGGAAAAATGTCCCACCGGTGAGGTGGACCAGAAGGCAAGTGAAAGTGAGGTTGGTGGTGGTGGTGGTGCTAGTGGTACTGCTGCAGCAAAAGGTGGTGGTAAAAAGAAGAAAAGGAAAGGGCAAAAAGGTAATAATGAGAGTAGTGGTTTGGATGCACAATTCCTTGATACACCTGCATTCACTGGATCTCAAAATCATGATTTGGGGATGAACCATGGTGTGGGCCTGGTGAATCTCAGCCCTACACGTCAGCCATTATCTCAGTACCCACCACAAGGGTACCCTCATCTGGTGTATGTTGCAAGTTACAATAGGGTACACCCTAGCCCAAGTTTTGGTCCCTCCTATTATGTTCCATCATCACCGTACACGTATGCAGGTACCCACCATGAGATGAATCCAGTGCATGCAACACCGTTCAATTCCTTTGAGATTTTCAGTGATGAAAATGCCAATGGGTGCTCCATCATGTGATGAATGATGATCAGCCTAGCCTTTCTTTTTGGGACTCTTTTTGGTAGGGACAGTATATTAGAGTGCAGGTTAGGGGGCATTTGTTAAGGGCTTATTAGTTATTACAATGGGTGTTTGATGTATTTTGTAGCAATCAACTCTAGTTTGTTTAGTCTTTGTAACTTGTGCTTAGGGCTAGTTTGTTGACTTCTTGTAATATGAAAGCTGAAATCTCCTGGATTTGAGTATAACTCATTATAATTGTTTATATAGCCCAAATCTACCTAATATACACTTATGTAATCTAATTCAAGTTGCAATATGAGATTTAGATGTGTTTAACATATAATGGATTTACTAAGATGAATAATGCCATTGTTTTATGTGTTTATGTGTTTCGAGAATATGGTTTTTCCTTTTTTTTCTTCTTCCAAAAAATTGATTAAGAACAAAGTAAAGATGTCTATGATGTTATGTTTGATATGTGCAAAATTCAAGACGATGATCCTTAAATTTGGGACTAAAACTTTATTGTTGTATTTGCGGAACTCGAGAAAAGCTCTCAGTAACTTATCTCACAATCTCACATAAGAATACATTAACACAAGAAGCAAAACTCGTAGGATGCTCAAATAGAGACGATATGCCTAATGCATTACTTGTGGGGAGGTTACCCGTATAATTGACTTTGAAAAGAAATGAATTTTGACTTAATCTGTGATGATAAAAAAAAACCATGGTTTTATAGGTAGTATAACACTGACACAAGCTTCTGGCAGTTTAGATTCGAAACAAAACAAACTGAGTATTGTAGATTGTAGTTGCAGTGGCAACTGGCAAGAGCTATCTATACAATAATACTTCTTTCTCTTTATTCATTGAGGGCAAACTAAGCGTCCAAGACAATACCTTTAAATTCGAATCATTGTGTAGAGTATAGCATAGGATGGTAGTGTCTTATTAGTTATTATCATCAACATGAGGAATTTTTTTATCATTCAAGGTCACTTTCTTTGGTATAGAATAGAATACTCAAAAGAGGTTTTGTTCATTTGGACACTATATATTTAAAAGATAATTTATAAAGAGAAAGAAAAGAATGGATCAGACAAGCCCCAAACCTAATAAAGACTATTCTTTATACTTTGATTCCATTGGAAGAGTATGGTCAACCAAAATAATCCAACACCATTTGACATTTCGAGGCTCACGTCAAAAGAGAACCTTACGACCAAATTTGTTTATTCTTTGATGCAGGTATTTATGTATTTTGATATATATATATTTTTTATATGAAGATATTATTTACTACTACTACTACCTGAAAATGAAATTAAGCATTTAGCAGATGAGACAAAATGTCACGAGGATGTACAGTAAAATGATGATGAAAGTATTGTGGACCCTGTTTTTAGAATGTGATATGATTGATAAATATCTATGAAAGAAAGAGCACTTTTTGTTTGCCAGTGCTCATAGTCATTGTTCAATTGAGGCCACCCATTTTGGCGCTTCAAAATTTGATTCGTGGGCCACACTGCTGGTGGTGCAAAGACATTATTACATTACCTTCCTGGTGAACTTGTTCTCTTTGGAATCTTGTATGCACCCAGGTAAAAACAAGTGAAAGAGTTTCCTGTGTTTCTTAAAAAGGAAGGGCCAACAATGACACACAGCTCTTTCAAACTGGTTTAAGAAAATCTTTTTCAATTCATTATATACGACGATTAAAACAATAAACATGACAATTGAATAAGTGATGATTAACGATCGTTTGGTAATACGTATTTTTTCAAGGTATAATTTTTTTTTAGATAGAGTTTTTCAGACAACCCTATTCTCAAACGTAAAATCTTTTTTGGATTGCTAAGTAAAAGGCTGGAGGAATTCCTATAGTTGTGTTGGTCAATGACTCAAGAAGAAGAAGAAGAAGATTCGCAACGACCTACCATGATAATAAAGTGCATATATATGCTGGTGGACCTGAACTCTTAAGGAAAACCACTCAAATGAGGTGCAAAAAGCACAAAAAGAATAAGCTTGTGTAACCAGTAGCTCCATTCTCACAAGCCTTGGGGCGAATAAGCTAAAAATGATGAAGAGAGATTATATTGATGTAAAAAGGGAGGTCGCATTAAGATTGCAGGACCATTCATTAAGGGAAAAAAAGAGATTCTCAGAAAAAAGCAGGTAGATTGCATATTTAGCTTTAGTTTGTCTAATGGAAGCTATTGCTCCACATGGGACACTAGGCCATTTTGTTGACAATTTTTTTTAACAACTAGATTCAAGCAATTTATTAACCACCTTTGCCAAGTTTCTCACCATATAAAATTTCCAGTACAAAGGAAAATAATGCTAACATTGCTTATATACAGACAAAAGACACTCGTGCAATTTGTGAGTGCCATACAAGAATGCAGTAATAACAAACTTTTCTACACTCAAGAACAAGTGTTTCTGTAATCATATATACAATTTGGAAACTATAATGTAGAAATTACTGGGCATACTATCGCAAGATTTGTTTTTTTTTTTTTTTTCTCCCAATGAGTACTACAGGACAGACTATTGCAGGATATAAGATGGCCATTTCATAACTCACATGCAAGTTGATGCTTTTGAGGTTCGCTGGTTTGTTCCAAGCATGATCACAATCACAGTTACATCATCGTGATATTTCCTCCTCCTACCAGCTGGAATATTCATTAATTCTTCCAAAGTGAAACCTGCAGCAGTCAAATTCATGCTTAGTAACTTGTAGATTGGATTATATTCAAGAAACATAGTTCTTCTGACAGAAAAATGAGCTACAAAAACTGATTAATGTATCTTTTAATTCCTATTTTAAATATCCTCTGTAGCAATAACTACTTTTGGTGACTATCCTAAAGTACCTATTTCTAAAGCAGCAGGGTTGTGTTCGAGCGAATTGCTATCATTGTGTTGTTAGTTCACTTCCTGGTATAATTAGAATTAATAACTGAGGTTTTCTGATTCCAATGGTTTCAGTTACTTTAATTTTAAGTGACTTAAATAAATACAATTGTTCATTGATTCAGAGCATAATCTTGTCACTGTAAGTTGCATTAAAAGTAGATATACATAATTTCTAAAGAAGGTAACTTGCTATTTCAAAACACTTACAGGTTACAAGAATTCGTAGTATGTAAAATTTACAAATATTTGTACAATGTTAAACAGGAACAATTCCACTAAGGATGCATTACACCTAAAAGAAACAAATCATGAGTAAAATCGAAGTACAATATTGCAACATTTAACTCTGAATGATTTAATTAACAAGAAAGAAATATCTTATATACTGAGAAGAGGAAATTTCACAACAAATAAACCGTTCACAATTCAAATGAAATGAAGATTAAGTTTTTGCATGAAGATAAATTAAAGGTTTACCTGCACAGTCAGCTGCTCTCTCTACAAGCTGCTCCAATAAAAACTTCGCTGGATCACCAGAAGGGTTGCTCAAGATATAAGAGTGGACAAGTTTTACTGCCTCGTCATTGCTGAAGAAGTCAAACAAACCATCACTCCCAACTATAACAAAGCAATCAGATTTTGAAATTCTATGTACATTCAGTGATGGTTGAGTAGATATATATGGAGGGCTAATAAGGTTCCGAACTCGAAGGATACCCATCAGTGCATCATTCAATTTTTTCTGCAAGGAAAAAAAACAGACTAATCAACTTTTCATGAAGGATAGAAGTATCTTTCCTGTGAGCACAGATGAATTTATATAACACATTATATTACCTAGGCATACCTCTTGTCCATTTTGGTGTTTCCACTCAGATGAAACGTTAGGCTAGTTTTTTTTGTTAAATTGCTATATGAGCAAGACGGAGAACAATCACATTTTTCATGTTGAGACAATTTTATCACACATGAAATTAGAGAAAGAAATTTTGAACATAGCAGATAAAGAAGACATTTTGGACATGGCAGAGAGAATTCTCCCTTTATATATTAACTATGTCTATAACTTGAGTAACAGACTACAGTAGACTCCCAGAAACAAGTAGGTTGGGTCTCTTGTGGAAATGCTCTGTGTCAATAAGTTCCATAATCCTTTTTATAGTAATAGGAAGTGATTTTGGAGTTCAGGCTCTCAATTTTAAATGGATCTCTGGTTCATTAGGCAGTAATGCTGTTATTGAGGGAAAGGATCTAGGGATATAATAATGTGGGGAATGGGTTAAATGTCCCCCTAGCAATCCCCTAGATTGGTGGTGGCTGCTCAAGACTATCATAGTATGAGATGGTCCTTCCACTTACTTTGCCAAGAAGGCAAGAAGCAGCCTTCGCATATCTTTGCCTTGTAACTTTCATATATAAAGAACTCTGTATGACTAAGATGTGATGTGATGCAACGTTGTTGCCTGATGGATTTGCCAAGCACAAATAAAATAATTCCTATGTTTACCAAATATAAAATATAAAAAATAAAAAGAAAACAAAAACCTACCTTTTTTAAGTAACCAACTCCAAAAGCACGAGTGACCTTCAATTTTCCTTTCACTTTTCCAGCTACAATGGTCATTGGGTCATCAGGATGATCATGCAGAAGTTGAGTTTTTTCAACCTCATTGTCAACAGTGTGACTATCGGTGAGCTGGATAGCTTTCAGTCTCTCATTCCCACTCATTTCATCCCCTTTACCATATGTTGCCAATACAGCTCTGCTGTCACCTAAATTGAGTGTATACAAATCATTCCCATGAAGAAGCACAACTAAAACACAAGATCCTACTGAAACCAAATCAGGACGGTCCTCCATTTCTTGCTCGACCATGTATAAAAAATCATTCTCAGCCTGACTAAGAGCACGTTGGAAGCTATCAAGTACTCCATGCTGAATTGAGTCAGATGACAATTCTTCTTTAGCAGATGAGCCATTCTTGTTGATATGGTCAAAACATGAATCCTTGTTATTATGAATTCTTGATGTAAGCTTTTCCTCATAAATAGTAGTACTATCGTCTAGAATATATTGGCAACACCGATCCAAATACAAACTATCAGAGGCTCTTGAGAAATCCTGCTTTGATTCACAACCTAGTAATTTAAAGTATAACATGATGGTCTCATACAATGTCCCAGCCAGAAAATCAGCTGCATCTCTTCCATTAAAGCCATCATAGATTGCACAAAAGAGCCACCCATTTTCTTCAGAACAAACAGCTTGAACCCTGTCTTCACCAGCAGCCCCACCTGCCACTTGTACTTCCATAGCATTAAGAAAACCTTCACTTCTTGAAGGAGCGCTCATAGGTTTTAACAGATAAGAATCATTATCACTTGGAGGGGAAGGACTGCAACTTAAATTTGACATGCTACTCTGAAGAGAAGACGATAATATATCTAACCTAGAAAGGTTTGGTGAAGAGGGAACCTTTCGAAATGAATTAGGGGAGTCCAAACTAGGAAGTATTTCTGCTCCTATCAAACCTTTGCAAATATTTGTGTTTGCCAGTGTAGCATTTGCACTCAAGGCAGCACCAGACAAGCAGGAGAAGCTGCTGTTCTTTCGGATTTCAGGTAGGATTTCATATCCACTGGAAACCCCAAAAGAGCTACCTCTGTTTCCATTGCATTGATAACCAAAACTTACTTTTAGTTCTCCATCAGGTTTAATCATAGTTTCTCCCCACATGATTTTTGGCTGAAACAGTAAAACACCGCATTGTTAATATTTTAGAAAACTAAGTAATAGAATGACCTACTTTACAAGTTAGTTCTGTAGAACCATAACATGCATACTTGAGTACCTATCATTTAAGAAGAACCAGTTGAAGGTAGCTAGGGCTGTCAACTGTTATTAAATATTTAATAGTATCTACTGGGCATGGATTATCATGAACATCTTAGGAATCCATTAATGTTTAGTTGGTTGCTAAGAAGTTGGTGGGAAAATAATGGAGCTTTACCACTACAAAGGATCCTTACATGATAGTGCTTCATTTGTCTGCTTGGGAAAATACCCAAGCAGAACTTCCCGAAAACTACACTTAGTATACATTCTTTACTTTTTAGAAAGACCATAAGAAATGTAGAATGTACTGCTGTTCAGAAAAACACTTAGAAATAAAATAAGACAAATTAATAAGCAAAGCACTTAAAAATCCAAATTTCTCTTTGACAGACCAATATATAAGATGCTGGTGTGTTCGTGTGCGTGTGTGTGTGAGAGAGAGAGAGAGATGCATTTGTTTTCTTTTATTTCATGTGGAAGTATAATTCAACGTCTCCAATTCTTTTTTATTTTTCCTGGCCAAAGAAAACAAAACTCTCCAACTTTAAATAGGATTCTTAGAAACTAGACTTGTTTTGGCCACAGTGATAAATGGTAAAATTAAAATAAATGATATTCAGGTAAGACAAACAGCTAGAAATAAGTTTTAGAAGGCAAGGAAAATGAAAGTGCAGATAACACGCAAGGAAAAATTTCAGTTTAGATGGCTGAAATGAAAATTCATCATACAAACTGGTCCTAAAACTTAGCGTATACATGGAAGAAAGCTTACATCAGGAAATTTGGCTTCTAGGTAATTATGTCATTGAAATTTGATACGCACAAATGAAGATTCTTATGAATATTAATGTGCTTTAAAGAAAATTTTAAAATTGTGGAATTGCTATGATTTGGACTTGTAAGTAAAGATTCTCAAACGTTTTTAGGTACGTTCTTTCTCATATCATTATAAGATTTGCAAGTGATAGATTAGCTGAACCTTGAATATTGCAATCAAATAGTAGAGTCACAAAATCAAGATCAAAGGTCTTTACATTCAGGTTTGAGAAGAAACCTGATGAATTTATACAAGTAGAAGTAACCAACCATGAGCTTGGATGCAGACATTGCACAAGTTTCTAATATTTGTATTAGATTATGAATCTCCCATTTAAGTTTTAGTGCATGGTTGTAGAATTCCTCTGTTACAATATTGGAACAAAAAAGAAGGCTTGGGTAAAATCCAAGACCAGTTATAGACAGACCTTATGTTTTAATCTGTATTAATCCCATATGTGAATGTAATTTATATTCAAACATGTAATCATATTTCTGTTATATGTGTCTAGGGGCTACTTGCTTACAATTCAAGCAAAATGAAACTGACAAAAAAGAACCTCTTGGCTAGAAAAGAAAAAGTGAGACAGAGAAAATATACGAAACTTCTATTTATGTGCGTTTATACTAAAGAATCTATTACAAGACCTCTCACTTACTCCCCCTAAAACACACAAATACAAATCTCAAAGTTCAGTATGAATACTAAGTACAAACTAACACACTAAATCCATAGGCACCACAAGAGAAAGAGAGAGATTCAAATGAGCTAATTAAAGAGATTTGGACACAAAATTGAAAATGAAAAATAAATAAGAACTTAGTCATACCAAGAAGCAATTCCTATATGGGTTTGCTTTCAATATCAGCACCAATACATCAAAGCATTGACTTGGCAACATTTTGCGCATCTAGCTGACTATTTCCAAACAAAATATAAACACCCATATGAACCACCAACATAACAAGAAAGAATCAACAATTCAATCCAAAAAGAAACTCAGATATACCAAGAAGCAATCCCCATATGGGTTTGCCTTCAAAATCTGAACCACAACATCAGAAAGTTGACTTGGCAACATTTTATTCATCTAGCTGATTAATTCCAACAAAATATGAACACCCATATGAACCACCAACATACCATGAAAGAATCAACAATTCAATCCAAAAATAAACTAGACATACAAAGAAGCAATCCCCACATGTAAATTGCCTTCAAAATCTGAACCACTACATCAAAACATTGACTTGGCAACACCTTTTCAAAACTTTCTTTTGGCTGCTTCACCCTTTGTCCTTTTCTCTAAATAGGGAGATTTCCCTTGTCAAGCTGAAAGATTCCTAGCCACCTTCCTTCATGGTTTACCTTCCTGCTTTTTCCGAGGTACCAGGCTTCTTTTTACTAAGTATTGATTCTTAAGTTACCAACTTTTTTCTAAGTCATAGGCGGCCGAGGGGACATATCTATCTTTGTTCCTTGTGTCCATGAGTATGCTTCCTACTATATCCAAACAAAATATAAACACCCATATGAACCACCAATATACTATGAAAGAACCAACAATTGAATCCAAAAAAAAAAGACTTAAGACGTACCAAGAAGCAATCACCAACTACCATGAAAAAAATCAACAATTCAATCCAAATATAAACTTAGACATACCAAGAAGCAATCCCCACATGTAAATTGCCCTCAAAATCTGACCACTACATCAAAACATTGACTTGCCAACGTTTTATTCATCCAGCTGACTATATCAAAACAAAATATAAACACCCATATGAACAACCAACATACCAAGAAAGAACCAACAATTGAATCCAAAAAAAAAAAAGACTTAAGACATACCACGAAGCAATCACCAACATACCATGAAAAAATCAAACACCAAAAAAAGAGAGAGACCAAACTCATGAAATATCATACAAAAACAGAACAAATAGACATGAAAATCAAAACCCAACTCACCTTTTTTGATCTGAACGAAGGCACCAAGTGCCCACAGAGAGATAAGAGGCAAGCCCAGAATGCAAACTACACTCTCACTTAACAGCTGTGTGTGTGTGTATATATATATAAAAGAGGTCAAAAGCGACCAAGTGCGGTAAAGAGGGTGTGTGGGCTGTGACTTTGCAAAGCTAAAAAGCAACAAAAAAAAAAAGAAAAAGAAAAAACAACCTGGAGCAGATCTAAAAGAGATAGAGATAGAAAGAGAAAGGAGAGGATTGTAATGGAGAATCTGTATCTGGGTGGTACGTAAAAAGTGGTGCTTTTTTTTTTCTTTTTTTTTTGAAGGATTGGATGGTAGGGAATGAATGAAGGAATGAGTCTTTGCTAAATTTAGAGGAATTTTATTTTTCCTTGGCTGACGTTTTATAGCTTTTGTTTTTTCAAGATTCACTGTTACCGGTATTGCGGTTGTTCTTGTGTTCGTGTGTTTTTCGAGTTCCTTTTTGAATTTGAACTCTTTAATACTATCTTATGTTTTATAGTACTTGTGTTCAACTTAAATCTCTGCTAAAGGCTCGGTTTTGGAGTGTTTACTATGCCAATATAAGCATATAATTTTAACTTTTACTTTTCCAAAAAAAAAAAAATTTCAACTTTTACTATATTAGGAAAAACAAGGTAAATGTAATCGGTAAAACTCTCTGTGAAAGGCTCGGTTTTTAAGTGTTTACTATGCCAATATAAGCATATAATTTTAACTTTTACTTTTCCTCAACAGAAAAAAAAAAAAAAAACAACTTTTACTATATTAGGAAAAAGAAGGTTCTTTTCAAGAAAAAAGGAAAAAGAAGGTAAATGTTATTGATAAAACGTAGATATAAGATGTTAGGTGTAGCCGTGTAGACTAAGTTATTTAATTAAATTCAAATACATAATTATATTAACCAATAAAATACAAAAATTATTGTTGTGTCTTATTATAATTCAATTCAATTCACTTAAGTATTTGAATTTAATTGAGAAACTTAAAATATTGCATCTACACATAAGTTTTATTCAAAATAATAATAATAATAATAATAATAATAATAATAATAATAATAATAAAAACAGAACACTAGAGTAGAATATATATTTTTATATTTTTATTCGGGGTTGTTATTATTTGCTTATTTGTCTATCTATCTTATAAAAGAAGATTCTCCTTTTGTGGTTGGATTTGAAGTCTTTGGACTTTTAAGCGAAAGCCTACTAGTACGGAACAATGTTTCATATATGGTCATATGTTAGATTTTTTTATTTTTCTATTTTATTTACTTTATAAACTTTGGATACTTTATAAGAGGAAAAAAAAGGTGGCATGAGATTAGTGGAACATAAAATGTAACACCCTACTATTCTAAAGAAAGAAGATTCTTAGCTAATTAGGCAATAAGCATTGCCATATACATGTCTTTCCTTGAGACTTTTATAAGAAAGTTTGATAGGTAGGGGGCATTAGGTTATTTCGACGATGATTTTTACCAAGAATATGATTCTCCATTATTTGACAACTAGATACAATAATGAGCAGTTCAGATTTTTTAAAGAATGAGGAGCATGATTTTGTATATTGGAGAATATAGTACTAGTGTTTGTGTTGTGTTACCAATCATTTTTTTAAATGCATGGTAATATCCAACTCAGATTCAATTTTAATCATCCATTTTATAGTATAGTTGTCCCAATTATTGAGCTTCCTAATTAGCTAAATGTTTTCAAAGGAAATATGGATGGTTGAGATCTAATGCAAGTTTTTGGATTTTAGCATTTTTTACCTCATAAGCAAAAGCACCAAATTTGCTAAGTGCTAATATAGTCTCTTATGGTGATTGAAATGTGAACCAGTCACAACAATTACAACTTGATTTTAAGTTTGTTTTACTAGATTTGTTTCCTCATACAATCTGAATTTGAGTGGTGTTTGTCAATCCCCCTAATTAAATAACCCATCGCTCTTTGGATAACTTGTATACAAATCTTATTTTATTTTTATTTCAGCCCCAATATCTTCAAAACATAGTTTGGAGTAAACTGGTTTTGAGTGAAATAGAAAGCCCTTGCCTAATATATTAAAAAACTAATGAGTTGGGTTTTCAATAATTTTATATAGCAATTACATTCAGCTTTGTAAATTGAGTTGCAAATTTGCATTGTCCTCTTTTATTAGGATTTCTTCATGTTGAACTGTACAACAATCAGATACTGTGGGGACAGAGGACCAAAACGCCAAAAAAGAATGGAGCCGCAAACATATCTTCCATGCAGTATATATGTGGACCACATTGGCACGCCTTCTTGTACATTTGGATGCAACTTGTCTCCTAACCTTAACCTTCATGTTCTGACCAACCCTAAAATTCATGGTTGTCATCATTTGTTCGATGACAAAGACATTTTTTTTTTCTTTTCATTTTTTGGGTTTGAGAGTTTAGACAGACTAATTCCAATTCCAAAACAAGCTCATCACTGATTACCACGTTTTCCAATTATCAGCCACAGGCAACAATTCTATTTGTCTGGGCTTGCAGCCTCAAGTGGGTTTGTACTTTGTATGTGGATGTTTAGCCATTTTTATGTTAGTTTTTGGTGCTAAATTGTCATATTGTTAAAACAAAAAGAGGGAGGGACTAGCCCAGCTCTATCATCCCCTAATTGGGCTCAACCCAATTACAACTATAAGTCCATTTTAGCAAGATTAACCCTATGTTTGTTTGGAAGGATTTTAGGGAGGATGGATAATTTAAGAGAGAAAAGTGGAGAGAAATAAATTTTAGTGGATGTTTGGTTGGGAGGGGGAGGCAAAAAAAATGTGGTGGGGCCGGGGAGTTTTCTCCTCGAGCCCACCAAAATGTTCTCCTCAAAATGGAGAGAAAATTAAGATGGAGAATCTGATTTGCTTGATTAACAAAAATGCTCATGTGCACTTGCACATAGGTTTCATCTCATTTTCTTTTTGTTTTTTTTAAAGCTTTTGCTTTCCTTGGCAGCGTTGAGTCGTTGACTCTTCCTTTCTTCTTCTTTTTTTTCATGTGACATTGCTTCTTACTTTTTTTTTTTCTTTTGATTTCTTGGGGTCATGGGCGTGATAGTGCTTTGTTTTGTTTTGTTTTGTTTTATTTATTTATTTATTTATTTATTTTAACTAGATGTGATTTTTTTTCTAGACATGATTTTTATTTTTTTTAACAAATTTGGGTGATTGCTTTTTTTTTTTTTTTGGTGGTTTTGTTTGTCATTTTTGGTTTTAATTGGACATCATTTTTAACAAGAGTATATGAGTAAATTTATACAAACTCACTTTTTCCATTCCTCTACTCTTCCACTCTCAAACAAACAAAAATGAGGGGAATTAAAATCTTTTCAATCCCTCCCACTTTTCTATCCTCCCACTTTTCCACCTCTTCAACCAAACGGACTAAGGGTCACAAAATTACAATCTCTAAACACAAGTCTACTATCAAAACAATAAGGTGAAACAAATTGTGTTGACCCATGGAATTGATAGACCATGAGAAAGGGTAATCCAAATTCTTCAAGGAATTTACCACAGTGAGTGAGTCGCCTTTAACAATGATCTTTTCAACTCTAGCAGGCGTGCGCGCACACACAACAAATCACTGCTAATATAACTTTCATCTTACTGAACAACTGCATCAAAGTTGTACTTAACCCAACCTGAAGGAGGGGGAAAGCAACTTCCATGCTCTTTATCAGCTTTGAGAGATTCTTTCCAAGATCTTTTATGCTCAAGTCTGGGAAAAATATACCCAAGCAACCAACCAACCAATTCACCTGTCTACGAGTCTCTTATGAGGAAAGTAATGAAGTTTGCTTAAGCCTAAGGATGAAAAAAAAGGAGGCAAAAACTAGCAAACCACAGAGGGCAGTGTTCCAACATTTTCTTCTAAGCAAACATTCATCATACTGTGCAATTGCTATTATCTAATGCTAAGAAGATAGAATCCATATCTCCTTTGAACATCAACCAGAAATTTGTCCCTATCTACTAAGATTTTGTAATTGGTGGATCAGAAAGAAAACGCTTTTCTTAATCTAGTATGTACAGGCAGAGTCACATGGATGATTCACGTTTTACAGGTGCCAATATATTTACAGCCAATAACTGGCATTGAAAATTACAGCAGCCTTGGTTGGCTAAGATCAAGTACCAAGCCTATCCCCACAAAGGATTAAAGAACTGCCAGAAGACGAAGATGCTAAAGAAGATTAGTTTAAACACCATACTTGTTTGTCAATTTGCAAATTTTAAAATGCAAATTGAATCTGAAACCTGAATCAAATGCAACTGAATCATGAACTCAATCTGTGCTCCAAAAGAAAAGGGCCATCAAAAATAGATATAGAAGAAAGGACAATCTTAACAACCATATCTACCTTACTTATCTGAGATAATATATATATATATAATGATTATGAGAGAGAGAGAGAGAGAGAGAGTATGAACTAGAAGTGGAAATTTATGTATCAATTTCTTAGTACATAGGCATCATTACAAGCATTTGTTCAGATTCGCAAACATTGAGTTCCCCTTAGTCTCCAATAAAGTACATAAATGGGGCTGACCATATATTTCATCTAATATTGATGTCACATTGTCACATCTAAACAGCTAACTAATGTAGGCATCAAGAATGAAGTTCTATATAGTATTTCTTTACCATAAGCATAAGTTGCAGAACTTTGTATGGTCACCATAAATTAGGACCCAACATTGTAAAATACTTTTGTCATTCCCTTCTTTGACCGAATTTGAGAAACCTGGACAATAAATGTATAAAGTCAATGAAAGCATATTAATAGAACATGGTGTGACCAGACAAATAAGGCCTCAATAAACATGGTTTATTCATCCATGTTTGGTATAATGACTTGAATACATGTCAATCATTTTATAAGCTCTGCAATACTACAAAGAGAATGCTTGATTAAAGTGAACAAAATCCTTATAAATACGGTCACCCACTTGCTCAGTCAAGTTATTGGATCAGGTAATTGCAGGAACTGGAAGTTTGCCAAGTACATCATGGATGCAATGGACATCCCAATTCTGGCACTCGAAGATGATTATCCATTAGCAAGGTTTAGGTATTAATATTGAGCAAAATTTGCTCTCTGACCCATATCTCAGACATCGCATTACATGCAAGGCATGAGCAACTAGTGAACAAATTTTTCTTTAGTGACAGAATAAGAAAGCAATTATTTTATATTTGGCTAATGAATTCCATTACAGTTGCTAAGATGATAAGAGTCAAGTTACAAACATCCAAAATCTTAATTTTTTACAATTTGAACATCTAATATCCACATGGGGTGCCTAACCAAATGTATTAGTAGACTAGTAGTAGTGTAGAATTGGAGACCATTGTGTCAGCACCTAAGATGCACAGGTACTGGTACGATACGTTGGGGATACATGTATTAATTACTTATTAAATATATTTTATTTATATAGTTAAGCATTTATGTTACATATATTGTTAATTATATATCAATTTAAGAGCAATAATGGATAATAAAGTGAATCAATGGCCATTAAATGATGTCTATAATACAAACCAAGATCCAAAAGAGTATATAAAAAAATATAAATAGATAAGTGTTCTGTTCAACATTGAAACCAATATATAAAAAATATAAATAAAAATTCTTACAAGTTTGGGCTATCTCACATTATTGGGGGTTGGGTTAAAACAGTATTTAAGCTGTATCACAGGCACGTCCTGGACATATTGGTACTTTTTTTATTTAAAAATAAAAATAAAAATCTGGGTACATATCTTAGAGGTATCTGGTATGAAATCAGTACAATATGTATCAGATACGGGTACATAAGCAAAAGTGGAGTATCCGTACATCCTAGGTCAGCACCTTGTGTCTTATGGGATAATGATGCTTAAGTATTTACATAGGCAAAACTAAATCTCAGATCACAACAAATTCATGCATTTATTTGATTAGTAGAATGATCTGAATGCTACAACAGCAGGAAAGTCCATGACCTCAAAGGCGGAATTATCAAACATAACAAAATTAAAAATGCAAAACTGAAGCCATCAACTAGGCAGATGAACCCCTGTGCTTCTAATATGTTATTGCTGATCTTGAACAGTGTCTAAATAAGGGTAAATTCACTATATCACATTCTCTTTTATAGCATGACATGTTTGGAATAGGTTATGATCACAGCTAGTAAATTCACTATATCACATTCTCTTTTATAGCATGGCATGTTTGGAATAGGTTATGATCACAGCTACAGAAACATCTCATAAGACATCATCAGAAAAAGTGAACATGAAAGGAAGAGATGAGTCCCACGACAAATTGATTCAGTACCTTTAAAATCCCGATTTCAGAAATATCAGAAACATGAGTCCCACCACAGGGACCACCAGGACTGTTTCCTAACTTCACAATACGAGGTGTGCTGCCCTGCAAGAGATGCAAAAATAAGCTGCACTTACTATTTAAGAAATTGTAACAGTAAAATGAAACAACCTCTATGACCTCATGAAGAAAACCAGCCTAAGATAAGGCCCAAGATTAGATGACATGGTTTTCTTCAAGAAAATGCCTATGGCCTAGCCACTTTTAATGCTAACACGCAGACACACATCAGGGATGCTCTCTGTACTAGAGATCTTACAACCTACTGTAACTAAATTGAAGTCAGACATGATTTTTGTATGTACAAAACTGTAGAGCTAATTGACCATCTAGCAAAAGCAAAAAACCATCATATGGACAACAAGCATATAGTTATGCATGCTTGTCCCCCATGTGGATAGAACCCCAGAAAATTATGTGCAGAGAAATAAATTAAGTAAATGTACTAATCCACCACATTCTTTATAGGGTACTGATGGTGATTGCAGTGATCTCTTTTTCTCTCTTGCAACATCCTCACATTGACCTCAAAAGAAAAATTCGACAAACCATATTCATAGCCCCCCAAAAGTCAAATTTCTTCCAAAACCAAAGGCATTGACATAGGACATAGGGCAACTTATACTCTGCAAAGAAAAGCAGAATTGGAAAACTAATTGTTTGCATATTGATTTTTCACAGCCTGACCTTGGGAATATAATCTGGAAGGGATCCTCCACATTGCTCAGAAGCTTCTTCGTATGGTAATATAGCAACAGAAACCTAAATCAATGTGATAAAAAAATTTCAGAAATTAAATGCTACATAAGGCAAGTAAATTTACAAATAAAAAAACTTACTTTCCCTCCTTCAGATATTAACGCATTAGCTTCCAGCTCTATATCCTTTTGTTTACCTTGCATTTCATTTTGTGGAACTGTACCTTTATACTCAACAAAAGGCCTGGCAAAAAGTGCAACATTAAATGCTAATTCCAAGAAAAATTATTCTGAAACAAAGACAACATCTTTACAACACAACTATGTTCATATAGAAAATAAATGGTAGGTACACATAGCTAGTCAAGCTTAAGTTTGCTTGGTTATTCCCTCCTACAGTGTTTCACTAACTGAACAACAAAGTATTTGGACATATGTCCAAGTACTTTTGACAACGTAGTCTCAAAACTATTAGTCAGTGGAAGCATCAGATAAAAATATTTATAAAAAAAAAAAAAACACATATCTAATGTCCTTTGAAGCTTTTAACATGATTAACTCTTGTCATGGGAAACTTGTTTTTTGATCTAAGTCTGTTTTCATTGGAAACGTAGAATATATACAAAAAATGCAGGTCAAAACCATACCCATCAGGGAAATGGTATCCTTTGGTTGGCTCTAAATGACCCAATCCCACTTTTTGCAAGCATGTGTCAATCAAATGCCCAGCTGAGTGTAACCTGCACAAGATAAAGACAAAAAGCTTAAAAATCAGAAAGGGTATGATTTTTTTTCTCTCTCTGAAAATCTAATAGTGACATATAAATGACCAAACATTCAAGTTTGTTTCAATAAATACCACGTTTCTGAAAATACAAATATCAAAACATTACAGTTATGTATAGACAGACTTTTCAGTAAGATCCAATGATAAATGTAGGCCAAAATTCAAGTCATTTTTCAATCCTAAATTACTTAATGCACCTAGCAAATAGTATCATAAATAATCTCATAGAGATATAACGAACCATCAAAAACATCTTCTCAGATATACCAACATGATTGTCTCAATTTCTAGCATTTTGAAATTAGAAAAACAAAAAGCTTCATAATGTTCAAAAAAAAAAAAGTGACAATTATCTGACATATTATATAAGCCTTAAGTAGAATCAACAATAATACAATTAATTCAAATTTATATTCCACTTAATCCCCTTTTTTTGAATGTTTTATAATACCTGGAATTTAGCTTACGCCTTGACTCATCCACATATAACAAAGCTTCCTTCCCTTTTTCAAGCTTTGTCTCCAATTCCCCGTCAGCATTCTCAACGAACCCATAATGAAAAACCTATTAAATTTCAATTACAGAACAAATCAAAATTAATTCAATTAAAAAAGGCTTAAACATTTCATCGTCCCTGAGATAGCCCAAGATTCGATTTTAACGGTCTTAAGTTCATTCTTGAAAAAAACTCAATGAAAAGTATCAATTTGTTCTTATGTTCCATTCTATTAAGGAAATTAAACAAAATGCTAATGTGGCACGTTAACACGTTAAAAAAGTGACCTCAAATAAATTTAATATTGGAAAAATATCGATACGGTTATAAAGTTCATAAAATCCTATCTATTCATTTTGAATCGGGTGGATTGGATTTTACCACCTTATCAATAATTTCACTAGATGCCAAAAAAGATGATAATCAATGTTTCTTTAAATTGTTTATGATGTGATAAAATCTAATCCACTCGTTTCAAAATGCATGAATTGGATTTTAAGAACTTTAAAGTGAAGTTACCTTAAAAACTCTTAAAAGATCTTAATTCAACTAAGCATTAAGTTCTGCCTGACGGCCTACATCAACTGCATAAAATTCTTGAGCGATTACGTCTTTACTATATAGAACTATGTGTTACAACAATAGTAGCTAACCCTAGGCTTGCACTACACTAATGAGTTAGGAACTTAGAACTAGGATTACTTTACTTTCAACAGATACTTTTCAACTTTTCGAAAAAATAAGAAAGAAGATATTGTTATTTTTTAATGGCAAATGTTAACGGATGCCTCAAGGACATTAGTTTATGAACAATTTTAAGAAACTTTTATAGCAAAAGAAAAAATCAATTAATTTTTTTTGACAGCTTTTTATATTTTTCATGAAAATGGTGTAAAAACTTTCTTAAATGGTTTATTAACAAGAAGAGGACCATTTTTTTTAATATGAGGATGAAAATCGAGCTTAGACTAAATTTCAATAATAAAAATAACAAATTAAATTTGAGATTTCAAGAAGTGATAAATAAAGTCTAAAGTTTCAAAAAGTGTAAAGTTTAATTTAAAATCACTTCCATAAAAAACCAAAAAAAAAAAAAAAATCCGTGTGAATGCAATAGGTTCACTAAATAAAAACGTGGTCAGTCACGTCACGTGAATTGGGCCTAGATAGTCAAAACCCACAACTCAGTAACATATAGGAAATTGCACCTGAAGTTTCCAACATTGCATCGGAATTGGATTTCAGTAAGATAGAGGAAATTCAATTTTAGCTAGGAATTCTAAATCGGTTTAAAGAAAACTATACTCTATATTATTGTAAATGGACTTGGTTTAGGTCCAGTGCATCAGTGCACTGGATCCGGTTAGATAGTGACATGTGTTTAAAAGTGGACACATATCATCATCTCAACGGATTTTAGATACATGTCATCATTTCAACAGGTCCAGTATTATTGGACACTGGACCTAAGCCTAACTCATCGTAAAATCATCAACACTGTCCTCATAATTATTATTATTATTATTTTATAAACACATGGGCCTGATCTTGATCAATAAAGTTTGATGAAACTTTCTAAGTAGGAACTGAAGCAGAATTAGATAAAATTGTATAAGCCACAGCAATTGATAAACAACGTCTGATGGAAGCTACATATTTTGCTTGCTAATCTGATGGAATCTATTTATTTTGAGTGCTAGTTTAGAGATACGTTTTATTCATACAAATAAATTAGTTTGAATTAGGATTAGTTGGGTTATGAATTAGTTTTATTGATAGATGAAATTAGTAATCATAATTTATTAACTGTAGTCTGGACTTTCTCGAAATAGATAATTTATCCATTTAGAGGTTTTAATTCCATCACAGCATCCAAGGTAAAATAAATTCAATTTTGAGGTCCACAATATTATTTAGATAAGAATTATGCTATGCAACAAGATTTTCACAACAAAGCACTTCTCTATTATTTATGCCAATAACTTTGGAAACCCAAATAGAGGCTGGCATAACTTTGTAACCCAAATAGGCCTTAGGATCAATCAAATTATCACAAAAAGGAAAATCATCCACCCAACCCCACAATCACTTGAAGATCCACAGGACATCCAATGCTTTAAACAGAATATGCAAGGCAAAACATATGCAACCAAATAACAATGAAAGACCTCTACTAGCTGGTATGAATCAAACATGTACCGGTAACAGAAAAATTAGCCATTACAATCTAAAATCTTGAAAAGAAGCCTCAAAAACTAAAATAAATGCACGTCACAATTTAAACACCATCTCAAAGCAACTACCTTATTATTATTATTATTATTTTTTAATGACGTGGAACCACACCAAGGTAGGCCAATTTGGACCAACTCTTGAGGAGTAAACCATGGCTACATGGCCCCATCCACCAAAATCGTGTATCTAGTAATTCTGGGGTGACTCCTAATGGGGATCAAACCCAAGATGTCTTGGTTTACAACTCAGACCAAGCCTCCAAGGCTCCAACCTAGACTGCACCCTAACGAGTTCAAAGAAACTGCCTTATTGGCCACATTTAGCAATAGTTCAATAAGCTACATAGTTCAATAAGCAAATCGAGATATGTGTAGAAAGAACCTTAACACATTAGCATAAATATTTTAATTGTTGAACAACCACATTAAAACAGCAATACATGGAAGAGCTAAAGCTAGTTGTAATATTTTGAATAAACGATTAAAAGTACTCAACATCAACAGACAACATTGTTTTTTCTCCAAGCAAAATTTCACAAACAAAAGCAAACTTGAGTCTCTCCCTTTTTGATCTACTGTCTCTTGTTCTACTGTTGTCGGACTTCGGCTTTCTTCTTCTGCCAGAGACGGTCCAGCCCACTGTCTGCATCTCCCTGTAAAGAAAACAAAAAGAACAAGTATAAACAGCCAAAACTATGAATTAAAAACATATTCAAAATCTATAGAACACAAAAAGCATTTCATGAAAGACTGAAGTATTCCTATCCATAAACTTAGGGGTGTGCAGAAAACCCACCGACCCGCCGGGTTGGGTCGGTTTTTAAGGCTTGGTGGGTTGGGTTGGGCTACAAAATTTTTTTTTATAGCGGGTCGGGTTGGGTTTGGGTCAAAAAATTACAAACCCGCCAAACCCGACCCGACCCACCGACCCACCCATATTTAATATTTATTTAAAATATATTATATATTTAATAATTTTTTTTAAAATCAGCTCTAGGGCACTTATATATATATTTAAATATATATTATATATTTAATAATTAAAAAAAAAAACTAGCTGTAGAGTAGCACTTCCTCAGTTCCTCCTACTAATACTAATTTAATATATATATATATATTATATAATTAATAAAATTTTTAAAATAACCAGTTCTTCCTATCCTATATAAAAGGCAATTAGTTCACACAAACCCTAATAAATTACTATTGTTGTTTAGTTATTAGTGTTGTTTATTTTTAAGGAATTATATTGATACTAATTTTTAGGTTTTTTTAATATATTAATATTTATATTTTTTTCTACTCAATTTAATAATAAATAAATAAATTTTTTTTCAAACTCATGGGTTCAACCCGACTCAACCCGACCCATGTGGGTTGGGTTGGATTTATGTGATGGGTTGGGTTGAATTTTTTTTGACCCATCATGGTGGGTTGGGTCAAAAAATCCGCTCAACCCGACCCAACCCGACCCATGCACACCCCTACATAAACTTAACAATAAAATAAGTTATAATGCCTGAATTACAGTCCTACATAAATCCACAAGGTTTGATCAATTGTACATCTTTTTTCTTCCAATTTGCTTCAACTAAGCATCTTCTGTGGATTTTAATGGGAGTCCTACCTTCATATTTAATTGATGAGGATGTAAGTTTTAAGAAGACCAAGTTACCCCACATTGTAAAATCTGAAAGAGCTCAATTTAGGATTCTACTGGTTCAACTACAGGATAGATTTAAGAAAAGAAAACCTATAATCTTTCTTTTAAGAATAACCAAGAATATTAATAACAAAACTGCAGTCCTTGCTTCAACATTCAGAGTTATCAAACCCTATGATAGATTCAAAGGAGGTTTCAATTTCAACAATCTTCAAACCATAGATCAACCAGAACTAACAGGAGGCCCCATTTGAGCTAAAGTTCATTGGATTGCACAAATCAAACACATGAAGTAGTGTTATCAGAACAACACGGGTAAACTATATAAAACAGAAAGCAAGATCTTTTATTCACATTAAGAATCTCACAGAATCAAATTACAACCAATACCACTGCAAGAACCATTCAACAAAACAAAAAAAAGCAAATCAGTTCCAACACTCCTCTACTGCACATAAAATAAACTAAAATCAAAGCAGTTACACAAACTATTATCACAAAATGCTTTACAACAAGTACAAAAACTTTTAAAACCATAACAAACCTGAGCACGGACAAAACCGCAGAGAGCAAAGGTGGAGAAATGGCCGTTGTACACACCATTCTCATCCAAATGGCCTACATTGATCTGAACGGAAGCATGGTCCTTAGCGGTAATCAGCCTGTTGGTGGCCGAGCTGCATTCATAATACTATTAATTAGCCAAAACCCAATAACTAAACATAGTCCAAAAAGCAATATCAAAACAAAATGGAATCATAATATATGATTATCTCAATGAAATTGAATACCATTTTCTAGGAATGTAAAGCTCAGTAATAACTCCCTCTTCGTTCTGCATGTTGGCTAGTACGTGTCAAGTGCTTCTTCAAACAACTTAGTAAATCTGAAGCAACAAAACCAAATTAAATCCAAGAAAAAAGAAAACCCAATAACCAGTAAGTAAGAATCAGACCCAGAAATGAAAAAAGATCCAAATTTCTGAATTTCAAATTGATTTTCTACTTTAAGCAAATACCCACAAAAAATAAAGAAAGAAACTTCAGGTTATTAATCCTCATGCACAATTTAGACACCGTTTGAAGTGGTTTTTAATTTAAGCCAAAAATAACCAATAAGTAAGAAACTGACCCAGAAATAAAATAAGATCCAGAATTCTGAATTTCAAATTGACTTCTAATTTAAGCCAAAAAATACCCACATGAAATAAAGAAAAAATAAATTCAAATTATTAACCTTCATACACAATTTAGACGCATTTGAAGTGATTTTTCTCATCAAAATTAGAGGGCTTGAAATTTAGATTTCAAAACAAAAACCATTTATGCTTTTTTTTTTTCTTAACAAATTAATACACTGATAGATCTAACAGAGAGAGAGAGAGAGAGTACCAGTGGAGGCGAAGGAGCAAACGGCGAGGGAGAGACTGAGAGAGGAGGCTAGGGTTTTTAAAGAACTAAACTTACTAAACCCTAAATTTGATTCAAAAGCCCACTTTGAATTATGGGCTTTTTTTGTGTGATGGGGAAAGTGAAGATTTATATGTATATGGGCTTTATTTAACCAAAACAATAAATTGTGACTATATTCATGTGTGTTTGGGCTGAATAGTTTTCAAACAGAATATTTTACGGGCCTAAGTTCCTTCGGCGGAGTTTCGAATATATATATATATTTTTTGGGTAGAGACGGAGTTTCGAATTCATCCACTAGCGTAGAGTTTGTGTGGGTTTATTGAGTACTTTCGGAGTACCATAAATGCACGCATTTTTCCTTCTCACATAACTGTAGGTCTTACTAATTAAATTTATGGTGGGACTCACAATTCATGTGAGAGTAAGAGGAGAAAGTACGCATTTATAGTATTTCTGGAGTATTCAATTATTTTCCATATTTTATGGGCCTAAGTTCCTTCTGCTGTTTGGTTGTTTGTGAGTTGCAGCGGCTCCGACCCTACTGTTACTTAGCTGCAAAGGGTTATTATTATTATTATTTTGTTTATATCTTTGATGTGTGCATTTGTGGCTGAGTAAGGAAAAAAATAATTTTATTTGAAGTTTTTAAATTGAATGAGTTGTTGGTTTTTGGGTAAAATTGGTTGCTTGGGCTTAATTTTTTTTAGTTTTGCTATTAGTTTTTTTTTTTTTTTTTTTTTTTGTATATTTTGTTTTAGATTTTAGATCTATAAATTTTTTTTTATGGTCTTTAAAAGGTAGAAAATTGTAGAGTTATAATTTTTTTTTACAAATTACTGATGTAGTGAGTGATTATTGATAAATAAAAAGCAACGCTATAGAAAAACGATTTTACAATATTTTTTAAAATTGTTAATGTGGCAAACTCTTATTGATTCTCATTTGAGCTCACCACTAATACCACTTTTTTACTTACTAATAATTACCCACCAAATTAGCAGTTTGTTAAAAAATTTGTGGCTTTAGCATTCTTTAAAAAAAAAAAAAAGTGGTGTAAGCGGTGGATGCAAATGCGAACCAGTATTAATTTAGTACCTCAACAGTTTGTAAAAATGTTGTAGAAAAGTTTGTGGTTGTAGCATTACTCTTAAAAAGAATCAATGATATTTTTAAGGGGGTAAAATGTAATTTTATAGAACAAAATTGCTAATATATATATAAACACTAGTATTTCTTAAAAAAATAATTTGGGAGACATTTGTCCCCCAAAGTCCAGGAGTACCTTTGTCCCTGTGCATATATGTATAAAATAAGTCTAAAAACACAACTTTTACCGCAACTTAATAAAGTGGTTGAAAATAAATAGTAAAAAAGAAAGAAAGTAATGAACCCATCTAAAAGTGATTATCCACCATTCATGATAATCCACTCATCAAGTTGTGGTAGGAGTTGTAAGACCTCTTCTTGGCACAATTAAGATGTGTAGATCATATCTTCCATAAATATCGTATAAAACTTTCTCAAAAAGTAAAAATAACCAAATTTTAAAGTTAAAAATTGTTAAACATATTATAGTCCAAGAGGTCTATACTAAATGTTGGCCTTTGTACTTGTAAAACAAGAAAACTAATATCATTTAGTTTAGGGATAGCTTAGAATTCTCTAGTAAATAATCCTTACATTGCATTCATTGTAAATTAACTAAAGTGCTTAATCCTTCTCAAAAAAAAAAAAAAAAAAACTAAAGTGCTTAATAGTAAAAATGTAACAGTCTTTTTACTGTAAACTTAGGCTGTTTGATTGATCCGTGTGAATCATTGCTTTTGTTCTCTTAATTTCTCTTTTTAATCTCTCAATTACTCAACAATTTTAACATCAAACATTTTATTGCTCATCATATAAATGAACACACTTTTACCAAAATGAAGTAGGCGAAAGCTGCGAAAAAAGGGCAAAACCAATTCACACAGAATGTAAAAATCACACAATTACAAAGTCTAAACTGAAAAAGGCAAGACTGCAAACAAGAGAAAAAAATCATAGCTTATTAAGGGAAAAAGATATTCTAATTCACCATCCTACAATTCTTCCTAATTTCACCTTGTTTCTCACTAAGTACATCAATTGAACCCATGTGCACCATTGCAGCAGCAAATTTTGAAGCCCATGAACTTGGATGTTTTACATTTTTCTTCACCATATTTCTCGTTAAAGAACTAGTCCATAGCACTTGATATGTAGCCAATAGCCCCTTGTAACTTTTTAAGTTCTTATAGTAGTTGTTATTGAGCCGGGTTGGTGTCGAGGTATCGAAATGCACTAGAGGATCACGCATAATGTTTTTTGAGGTTTTAGGTCCTTTGGGGCATTGAGATTTTAAGAACTTAGTATAAGCAGGATTCATGGAGGGATCTTGTGCATATGTTGCATTGAATGAATATAAACGTTTTGAGAAAAAAGAGCAATGTGAGCCACCAATAGAGTGAGCCCCAGAGAGTGTGACCATTTCCCCTAGTGACAACCCTTTTTGGGCAAAGTTTTTTTTCTATCGTGTCACATTGAAAAATGGATCAGGAATATTTTTGATTACTTCATCTTTCAATGAGACCCTTCCATCAAAACGCCCTCCAGGGACAACATAGTGAATACCACCAGCATTAAATACGCTATCTCGAGCTGCAAATGCAATTATGTCAGCACATGAAACTGTTTGTGGGCATTGAGCTTCTATCTTGGCTTTAGCTTCGTCTATCACCTCAAAGCCTTGTACCCCTTGGTTCACTGTGCTTTCTTTCTCTGCCTTCTTGCCTGGTTTGGAATCAAGCAGAATAGAAGCATCACATCCCTACAACATAAATAAAATAATAAAATTTCTTAGACCTTGAAGTTCTATTCTATGAGAAATTGATTTCTACAAGGCAAAACTAGCAATAAATATGGATGTGCTTTCTATTTTTCCCTTATAATTTTGTCTTACCCGGATAGGCAATAGTAGATGTCACCATAGAGAAAGGTAATTCTATTAAAAAAATTATTACAATTATAATCAAATTTACTGTAAAAAGCTTACAAATTGACATGGCATCAGCAACATAATAACTATTTTTATAATGTGTAAGAGTTGTTATGTTGTAAAATTTATCATATTCTTAGCATCACTTAGTATTTGAACTTCAAAGAAAGAGATAGATATGAACCATTAGAAACATTATTTGGTTAAAAATTGATTTTAACACTTTCAATAAGCTTAATCCAAGAGATGGATTGATTTTAAGAGCAATGGGATTTCTATATAATTTCAAAGAGCAATATATCCTTTGTGTAAATTAGGAAAATGAGAGTAAAAAGTGTTATTACCCTAACAAAAGAGTCATGGAAATGGAGCCTAATGAGGAAGGCAGCAGCTATGCCAGAATCATTGACAAATGCTTTTGTTACTGTACTCTTCACTATGGCCTCAGCTGATGGGCATGATTTCTGATAGAAATCAAGCTTCAAAGGCACTGAGAGTGCGGGAGAGTTCAAAAGTATGGCAAAAAAGAACACAGAATAGGTGAACAAATTTGCCATAGAAGCAAAATGGGTATATAAAACAAGATTGCTCCGAGACCAAGAGAGAAAGAGAGAGAGAACCGTAGAGGACACAAGTCTTGGTTAGTGCATTTTATAGTGACTCACCAGAGCATGTAGACAATAATCAATTGTGGTAAATAATGGGAATGCTAAAGCAGCTTTTTTTGCGCATTAATTTGCGCAAAAATTCATGTATATTTTAATATAATAATTTATTTTTCTATTTTACTTACTTACTTTTTAAAACACTTTATATCAGATTATTTATTTTTACATCACATATCATTAAAATATCAAATTTTCTTGATTTTTTAATTTGTTTCTGTTTCTTCACACACAACAATCACCATCACTCTCTTTTCTCATCATTGGGATACATAAAGAAAGAATTTAAAAAAAAAAATGCAAAATAAATAGTGTCAAATGTAAATTTACACGGTTACTGTAACAAATTTGTAAAATTTACACAATTATACACTGACTGATGTGGGTCATTTTTAGATAAAGTTGTGTACATTTTACACATTTTTCTATTATACACCTACTAATATGAGTGCTCCAAGTTTTGTTCTGTTTTTTAAAAAAGTGGTGATTTTAATAAGTGCGGTATGAAATTAGGTTTTTCTTTATAAAAAAAAAACAGCGTTTGTAAATAAAAAAAAAAAAAAAAAAACCTTTTTGAAAAAGTTTTTTTTTTGGAGAAATTTTTGAAAAAGTTGAATGTTTGTATAGAACTTATCAAAATTGTGGTTTGGGTGTAAATTACCAAAAATGACAAACTATATATGTAAGGTAATTCTTTCATAATTATGGTTTCACCTTCTTCTTAATAATAATAATAATTTTTCTCCAAAAAAAAAATTATTATTATCATTATTATAGTTTGTCTTATTTATTATTTTTGTTAGTGTCATAATTTTTTAGTTATTACTATTAAAGGGTTAGAATCAGGTGTAACTTGGTGCAATTATCCCTCTCCACTCACAAAATATTTTTACCACTTTCACTTTCTAACTTTTTCTTACTTTTCTTATTCAATAATTGAGATTGAAAGTTACTTTTTTCAACTTTCAATACTCAGCCATTGAGAACTATTGCATCATGTGCAATATCTAGTATTAATAACTCCTTATAATAGTAATTAATTATTTAAGTCTTCATCATCATGTAATACAAATTCAAAAAGAAGATCAATGCATACCAATAACCAAGTTTAAATTGTACTACATCATTTATAAAAAAAAAAATGCAACAGGGAATAATCATCCCTCGAAATAGAATTAGCAATGCGATTACAAAGAAAAACTATATGGGAAGCTATTAAAAGATCTTATATTGTATTGAATTTAATTATCATTGAAAAAGATAAAACTATATATTTATTATTATTATTATTAATTAATGCAACTAAGCCCGTAAATTCCTTGGCACAACCAAGATGTGTAGATCATATAAAACTTTCTCAAACGTAAGTAAGTACGTAACAATAGCCAATATTTAAAGTTTTAAACCGTTAGACATTATATAGTCCAAAAAGGTCATACCAAACGTAGGCCTTGTACTTGTAAATCAAGAAACTACAAGAGTTAGTTTATAGTTAACCTAGAATTCTACAGTAAATAGTCCTTACATTTTTTTTTGGAGAAACAAACACACACAAGGGAGAGAGAATAATCCTTACATTAGATTCATTGTAAATTAACTAAAGTGCTTAATAGTAAGAGTAATGTTACGACCACGAATTATTTTACAACATTTTTATAAACTATTATTGTGGCTAACTTCTTACTAATTCTCATCTGGGCTCACTAATAACATCACTTTTTTATTTACCAATAATCACTCATTACATCAGCAGTTTGTAAAAGTTTTTGTAAAAAATTTTGTATCACTATTTCTAATAGTAAAAATGTAGTAATAAATGACTTTTTACTATGAATATAGGCCGTTAGGTTGAACCATGTGAATCATTGCTTTTGTTATCTTATTTTCTCTTTTCAATCTCTCAATCACTCAACAATTTTAACATAAACATTTTATTGCTCATCATATAAATGGACACTTTTACCAAAATGAAGTAGGCGAAAGCTGGCCAAACCAATTCACACAGAATGTAAAAATCACACAATTTAAGTTACAAAGTCTAAACTGAAAAGGCAACACTGCAAAAAAAAAAAAAAAAAAAAAAAAAAAAAAAAAAAAGCTTATAAAGGGTATAAGATATTCTAATTCACCACCCTACAGTTCTTCCTAATTTCACCTTGTTTCTCATTGAGCACATCAATTGAACCCATGTGCAACATTGCAGCAGCAAACTTTGAAGCCCAAGCACTTGGATGGTTAACATTATTCTTCACCATCTTTCTTGTTAAAGAACTAATCCATAGCACTTGATCTGTAGCCAATAGCCCCTTGTAACTTTTTAAGTTCTTATAGTAGTTGTTATCAAGCCGGGTTGGTGTCGAGGGATCAAAAGGCACTAGAGGATCAAGCATAGTGTTTTTTGAGGGTTTGGGACATTGAGATTTTAAGAAATTAGCATAAGCAGGATTCATGGAGGGATCTTGTGCATATTTTGCATTGAATGAATATAAACGTTTTGAGAAAGAAGAGCAATGTGAGTCACCAATAGAGTGAGCCCCAGAGAGTGTGACCATTTCCTCAAGTGACAGCCCTTTTTGGGCAAAGTTGTTTTCCAATTGTGTCACATTGAAAAATGCATCAGGAAGATTTTTGGTTACTTCATCTATCAATGAGACCCTTCCATCAAAACGCCCTCCAGGGACATCATAGTGGATACCACCAGCACTGAATACACTATCTCGAGCTGCAAAGGCAATTATGTCTGCACATGAAACTGTTTGTGGGCATTGAGCTTCTATCTTGGCTTTAGTTTCGTCTATCACCTCAAATCCTTGTACTCCTTTGTTTCCCATGCTTTCTTTCTCTGCCTTATTGCCCGGTTTAGAATCAAGCAAAATAGAAGCATCACATCCCTACCACATAAACAAAACAATCAAATTTGTTAGACCTTGAATTTCTATTCTATGAGAAATTGATTTTTACAAGGCAAAACTAGCAATAAGTATGGATGCACTTTTTATTCTTTCCTTATAATTTTGTCATACCCGGATCGGCAATAGTAGATGTCACCATAGAGGAAGGTGATTCTACTAAAAAAAATATATATTAAAATTATAACTAAATTGACTGTAAAGAACTTACAAATTGACATGCCATCAGCAACATTATAACTATTTTTATACTAATGTTTAAAAGATGTTACATAATAAAATTTATCATATTCAAATATACTTAGCATCTCTTGGTATTCGAACTTCAAGGAAAGAGATAGATATAGGCCATTAGAAACCTTATTTGGTTGAAAATTGATTTTAACACTTCCAATAAGCTTAATCCAAGAGCTGGATTGATTTTAAGAGCAATGGGATTTCTACATAATTTCAAAGAGGCATATATCCTTTTTGTAACATAAGGGAAATGAAAGTAAAAAGTATAATTACCCTTACAAAACAGTCATGGAAATGCAGCCTAATGAGGGCAGCAGCTATGCCAGAATCATTGACAAGTGCTTTTGTTACAGTACTCTTCACTATGGCCTCGGCTGATGGGCATGATTTCTGATAGAAACCAAGCTTCAAAGGCACTGAGAGTGCAGGAGAGTTCAAAAGTATGGCCAAAAAGAAGACACAATAAGTGAACAAATTTGACATAGTAGCAAAATGGGTATATTAAACAAGATTGCTCTAAGAAAGAGAGAGAGAGAGAACCGTATGGTGTGGAGGACACAAGTCTTGGTTAGTGCATTTTATAGTGACTCACCAGATCAGCATGTAGACAATATTAAATCAATTGTGGTAAACCATGGGAATGCCAATTGCTAAAGCAGTCAATTGTATTGAAGCTTCCTTGGTTAGATCGTTTAATATAAACAAATGACAACATGTAATTAACAATTGCAAGGCGTGTGCCCACCACACGATTCCCTAATATTTTTTTAATACTTTTATTATATGTATAAAGACCGGAACCATATGTATTTCCCCGGCTTAACCTACTTTGAAATTGCATTTATATATAGTAAATTTATTATAGAAAAGAATATACAAAATTCTTATGTGGTTTTTTTGTTTTTTGTTTTTTTTTTTCCTGAAAAATACAATACCCTTTTGATGTTTTTATCGTAACACTAGAACTCTACGTGATAATGTTTTGTGCATGAACTGCTAAGGATGCGTTTGGATAAGTTGTTGCAAACCAATATTTTAGGTTTAAAATGAGCTTTTGTAAAAAAGTAATGAGAAGTTGCTTTTATGAAACGAAGTTTTAGGTTTTAACAAAGTGCTTTTAGGCTTCCAAAATGCCTAACCAAACAGATCCTAATTGTATAAAACTTAATCTCTGGAGTCTTGAATTTAACACAAAATCTCTATACAATGTACTGCTCTAAATGTAGACACATATCATTGCTTGAGCAATTATATTTACTATTTATTTTCAAAGATGTTTAACATTTTATGCATAAAATAATATTAAATGGGATTGAGTGTTACTTTCAAATTTAAGAGTTTTTTTTAAAAAAAGAAAAGAAAAAGAGAACCAAAGATTTTGTATATTTTTTCTTTTATTAAATTTAAGTTAGAATGCGCCAGTGGTTTTCAACGAAAGATTAAAGTAAATTCAATAATAAACACAGCTCGGTTGTCTAATCTAATATATTTTAAAGTTTCTATGTAGTTTTACAAAGACATGGTTCAACGAAAACTTAACGCGTCGAGAGGCTATAGTTTATCTTTTTCTTCCTTTTTATTGGTATTATATATATAATCAAAAGTTAAAGGTTTTTTTTTGATAAGCTTCAATATTTATTCAAACTAAGGCAAAGAGCAGTCTGTCTTACAAGCAGCAACGATTGCCAGAGGGAGAGGTTTACAAATATGATGCGTGTTACTAGAAGAACATTTTAGTCACCATATTTGACTAGGTCTTCCTATTTATACTGAGAAATAATGCCATGTCTCTTGTTTTTTTAGGATGACGTGGTTGTCTACTTTTATATTTTCCATAGTTTGAGCTATAGGGGTCCGTTTAAAAACAACTTATTTTGTTGAAAACTGAAAACACTGTAGCACAATTAAAAAAATAATAAAAAAGTTACTGTTAGCGTTTGGCACTGTTCATAAGCCTAAAATCACTGTTCATGGACAATGAACAGTGCCAGACGCGGGTCCAGGGGAAAAAAAACACGTAGAAAACGCAAACGCCAAAATCATCTGAATCCAAACCGCACCTAGATATCTTTATTGGAAATATCCAAAGTGCTAACTAGTTGAATTACAAAATTCTTAACAGTTCGCCTCATTTGAAACCATGGAAGTACTTTGTATAGTTAATAATTGTTTAAAATAAAATCAATGGGCTTGGATTACATATCACGACTGAGGTAGGCACTAAATATACATTATATATTCAAGTAACTACGACTTTAATTAGACTTTAGAGAGAGGGGAAGAATGAAGAGGACACTAAAGAACTATGCATTATATAGTAATAGAGTCCATCACCGTTTTTTTTCTTCTTTTCAGCAACAAGTCAATCACTTAGGCTGTGTTTGTTTTGACTTCAAACTAATTTCAGAAATACTTTTCCGTAAAATAGGCTGTTTGGTTGGTCCGGAAAATTGGTCAAACTGAAAATATTTTTAGTGTTGACCGTAAAATAAAGGCACCAAGGCAGAAAACTATTTCAGATCTCATTTTCACTTCAAATAATTTCCGTTTGAGCTCTCTCACACGCACTCGAAGTAGCAAGTGCTCTCCAAGCTCCGATCCACACACCGAGCTCCGATCCACACACCGATCACGCAGCCGATCCTCTCCACGCACGGTGAGTTTCCCACTCTTTGTTTTCTCTCATCTCTTCCTCTCTCCCCACTCTCTGTTTTGTTCTCTCCTTTCTCTGTCTCGGTCCATCTCTCTCAGATCAGCGTGGAGGCTGTGGGTTTGTGGGGATCGGTGTGGTGGAGGGTGCGGGTTTGTGGAGATCTCACAGTGGTTGCTGGGCTGTGGAATGGATAAATCGGTGGTTGGGTTATGGAAATCGGTGGTTGGGTTATGGAAATCAGTGATTGGGTTGTGGGAATCGGTGGCTGGGTTGTGTGGGTTTGGGTTTTGGTGGGTTATTAGGTGGTGGAGTCTGGTCTGTTTGGGTTTGTGGGTATGGATTTGGCAGTGGTGGCGGTGGTGGTGTTGTTGGATTTTAGGTGGTGGTGGTGGTGGTGGCTGCTGTGCTATTACTGAGTTTTTGCTTTTTCTTTTTTCTTTTTTTGCTATGAGATTGATTTTTGGATTGATTGGGATTGTGATTGTGATTGTGATTGTGGTGGCAATGGAGGTGATTTTGGTTGTGGTGAAGGTTGGGTGTGGTGGTTGGCTATGGTTGTTGCGGTGAGAGTTGGTTATTGGGTACATTTTTCGTAAAATGTTTGAACGAACCAAACACTGGAATTGATTTTCCGTAAAACGAATTCCGAGGCAGTCAAACAGCCTGAATACATTTTTCTTTCCCGAAAATAGCATTTCCAGAAAATATTTATTTTCCGAAAAATATTTTACATGAACCAAACACAGCCTTAATTATATGGGTATAGGAAGAATAACTCTGGTTGTATCCAATAATTTCACAAGAAAGATGGACTAAAATCATAACGTGAGAGTTGGCAACTTATTTTACAGGCCAAGTTCCTTTTGATTTGGTAAAGGGGTTGTAGGGATTTGGTTGAAAATTTTTTCAGTCATTGCAATGAAACAAATGCATGCTGGGCCAATAACTTTTTAAAGTAATCATGCAATACTGTTAAGTTAATGACAAAAAAGTGTAGTTTTCAATTAACTCAATTGGTAAAGTTTCTATTTGTTATATAATAGTCCACAATTCACATGAGATTTTATCCCACTTACACTATAAAAGAATAACAAATAAAAAAAACTCATTAGCGTTTTGAAATTATTATGAAAATAAATCATATTTGATTGTATTCATAATGAAAGAATCTGTAATTGAGAAGTATTAATACTACAACATATTTATTGCAGTATTTCCATGTTACAAAAAAATATGTTTGCCTTAACAAAATTTATGTGTGCAGATGTATTTGGAGTGGAAGTCCTTGATGCACATACCGGACAAGATGTTTGATGATATTGTCCTCCATGCATGTATTACATATACAGCATTGTCACAATTGCTAAATAAATAGTTTTTTTCTTTCTTTCTTTGAAAATTCTATAGTACCACAAGAGAACAAATTATGTTATACAACCATTACATATAATACCCCTCTTATATATAAATGTGTGCTACTTAAAGTGTTTGTGGATCTCCTTGCTCTGACAGAGGCATTGCATGTAATAAAATCCATCATTTTCTCTTCAAGGGAATTGAAAAGTTGAACCACCTGTTCCTGTACTAGAATCAGCTGTGGCTATCTGAGGTGGATTAATGGAAACCCAAAGCAGAGAGAGTGTGATTGCAATGAGACCAGACCAAACAAACACAATTGTTGGTGTCTTTCCTCTCCTCCCCATCAAACCTTTAGCAAAAGGGTACAAATGAGCCAACACCCAGAAGCTGAAAAATGCTCCACCAACAAACTTACTCCACTGAGGAACCGTGCTATACACTGTCCTGGAAAATGCAACAGCAATTGCAATGATATTCACCATTGCAATAACGATTGGTGGGATCATCAATGAGGTCCACTTCACAAGGTACAAGTCCGCAAAAGCGTCATCAACGTCCTCTCCTCCTGACTTAGAAGTCAATGTGAAAGAAATATCAATCCCTGCAATCACTTTTAGTAGGCCTTGTACCACAGCAGCCAAGTGAGCACTGGTCCCGGAAATGAGCCAAAATTGTTCATTCCTCCACCACTCTTCTAATGCAATACCAGACCATTTCACCTCTAGAATAGCTAGACCCATGAGGCATAGGGTTATGATAAGCAAGTAGATCAAGAAGGCCACACTTAGAGTTTGCACAATGAAGTAACCAGAGAAAAGTGAGAGTGCAGGGAGGAAGCAATAGACAATGAGGAATATAGAAGTGAAGGGGTAGACACCAACATTAAGGTAAGCCAGGCGTTGGAGAAGCTTGAGCTGCCTAGAACCTAGCAAAGGATTGTTTCTAGAGAAGAAAATCTCAACAGAACCAGTGGCCCAACGAAGCACTTGGTGAAGCCTATCGGTGAGGTTAATTGGAGCTGAGCCATGAAATGCATCACGCTTGGTGACGCAGTACACTGAATGCCACCCACGGTTGTGCATTCTATACCCTGTCACCACATCTTCTGTGACTGAACCATAAATCCATCCCACACGGTCACCCCATTCTGTCTTGTCCTCATACCTGTCACGGAAATGGTAACATGCAGTTTCATCATGTAATTACTTCTTGTGTCTAGGCTTTTTTTTTCACAAAGGTAGAGCTAGGGGATAGAATAAGTATAAGTAAACAACATTTTTCATAATTTTTGGTAAGGCATGTTGTGATTGGTGTATGATAAAAGTGGTGTAAGTGGTGAACCATAGGAAAATGAACATTAACATTTTCTGGATTCCGCTAATAAAAATCCACTAATAATCTACCGCTACCAAAAGGTTTTATACTTCTTACTTATTGATTAATATATATATACACACACACAAACTATTTCATTTCTAAGGTTTTCTTGACCCTTTGCATAATTAATCTCTGTTTTATATGATAATGTGTTTGGTTCTTTCTCAAATTTCGATCAAAATTGAGGAACTGAAATTATTGGCACTCATGCATTGCAGCTCTTAAGAAGCATGATTCTGATAGTAAGATTCCAATCACATGAATATAATATAGTACTAATTGAAAGGCAGGCAGGCATACCAGCAGGAAATGACAGAGACAGCTTCAGCAACAGCTGCAGCATCAAGAGGATCACGTGGGGCCCTAAGAATACCAGGAGGCCTTCCATACTTAACTGCAGAATGATCAGCAAGGGGTCGGCCGTGAAACTCAGCAATGGGTATGGACTCAGCCAGCAATGTAGAATTTCCAAACCGCTTTGGCAGATGATTCACATCAAGTTCAGGATCAAAGTCATTGGGCTTCAAGGTTTGCATTTCAGTCTCAGTACTTTGAACAATCTTGTCGGGTTTTGGTGGGTCGAAACCATACAGTGCAAACCGCCTGAACATGCAGCCAGTTCCCACATAAACTGGACCCTGCATATTCAAATATGATTTTGTTATAATTTTCCAACTTCTTGGCCAAACTATCAAATCTTTTTTTGAAAATAAAAAATAAAAATAAAGGACAGGGTTTGTTAATAGACATTTTTCTTTATCATCTTGCCAAAACACCAATTGAGATTTTATAGAGGCAATTCAATCTAAGTATGCTATTCAATAACTAGAGATTTTAACCGTTGAACTAACTAAAATCCACTTTAATTAGTTAATTAAACAGACGTTGAATAAGTTGTGCACACACAACGTCATCCTCCAACCAGTCTTGTGGGAGGAAGTCTCAATCGTGACATGGTTCATATAGTGTCATACCTGAATACCATCAAGGGCACGCATGTTGCCATCAAAGAACACAGTATTATGGTTGGCATATCGGTCAGAAGGATCAATTCCTTCAAATCTTTGAGGGAATTGAATGTAGCAAATGTTCTCGCCTCCACGATCCATCATGAAGCACATTCCTTCGCGGATAGCTTTGCAGTTGAAAATGTAGTGATCACAGTCAAGATTGAGAATGAATGGGCCATTGGACAGGATGGCCGAAGCTCGTACCAAGGCATTCATGGCACCAGCTTTCTTGTTATGATCATAGCCCGGCCGTTTCTCACGTGATACATATACAAACATAGGGAGGCGTATGTCCACATCACTGAAGTCTATGATCTTCTCATCTGTCCCTCCCATTAGTGGATCACTACTAGGGGGCTTCAACATCACCTGTGCATTGTTTAGTACTTGAAAGTCAGGGCTCTAGGTATATGATTCATGAAACAATGAAATGATAATCCTAATGGTATAATAATAATAAGACAACACAGTAAAATGCACAAATAGTAGTAATAAACATGAGTGATATCAGGAATTTTACCATATAATCCATTCAAATTGACGCGTGATCAATTACATAAAAGTAATTCAAACATCTCTTGTGTTTTTTGAAGTAACACCAATCATATTCATTGCTACGTCAAATTGTAAGCATATTTATAATAAAATTGTAATAGGTTTAGTATGTTCCAATAAAAAAAATTTGAAGTTCATATGCAGGTAATTAAAGTCTTCCACTTAGCAAGCAAAGAAAGAGTGATTAATCTATGCAAGTGTGTACCTGAAGAATTCCTGCATGGTCACCTTTGGAATGTTCAGCATAAGGTATTGTCCAGGTACCAGGCCAGTGTGTTCCATCAGCCATCCATGTGGCTTTGGGGACCTTTATTGGCTCCCCAGGTTCACTTCCACTCTCCCTCATATGCTTCAACACCTTCATTTCCTCCCTTGCATTGAATGCTTCTGATCTCCTCCTAATCGAGTCTGTAAGCCCATTGATCCTTACCTTAAACTCATCAAACTCTCTCTTTACCCTCCTCCTATCCTTCACAAAATCCAATCTGCTTTTATTCTTAGTTGGGTCAACTTTCAAGCCGAAGTAAGTCTCAGGATTCCTAGGCTCAATATTATGTTTTCGACAAAATGGAACCCATAAATCAGCAAAGCTTGCAGCCTCAGCCATTGCCTCAAATGTAAGGAGTGCCCCTCCATCATCAGAAACATAACATGCTAACTTTTCCACAGGAAAATCAACTGATAGAATTGAAAGAATGGTACAAGCTGTGACAAGAGGTGGTTCTTTTTCAGGATCAGCTGTGGACACAAATAAGTCAACACCAGGAAGGTCAGAGCGGCCTGTGGGATTGGAAGGTGATGGCATATCAAATTTTTCACGTAGGACTTCAAGGTCAGTAGAACGGTTTACTGGGCAGATCTTAGGAACTTGGTCAAGGATCCATGAGAAGGCAAACCATATCTCACACACTACTGACATGAACCACAACCATACTGCATCAGTGTTTGGATTTGTGATTCTCCAATGCAAAAAGAAACCCAGCACCACTAACCGAATAACGATCAACAACCTGGGCAATGTTTTAACTCTCTGTCATTTAATAGTACATGAGCTTGATACAATATTAGGCATAAGACAATAACTTTTAAGCCAGATATTTTCTTTTTTATTTGTGAGATTTTCACTTAAATTTTTTGTTATATTTTGTCTATTGCTAGTAAAAAAATTTAACAATGGAATCATTAAATTGTCTTGACCTTCACAAGTAAAGATGGATTTACTTAAAATCAAATTAATAAGATATTTTTTTTCACATCAATAGCATATAAAGCATAGTATTAAAAATAAATAAATAAATAAACTTATTTATCTAAAATGTGATGTGTGATAAAGCTTAAGGCTAAGAGAAAAATAGAAGTTTAATGAGGACTTATTGGAGAAGAGATGCTTTTAGAGATAAAGTGAAAGTGTATTTGTGAGTAATTTTTCTTTTGTATAAGATGAAAATATTTTTTTAAGTTATAAAGAAAAATAATAATCTATGAGAATATTTTTTATATATGTACATATAATATAAAAATATAACACTAAAATTGGGGTTTTCTTCCATTTGGAACCTTGTTGTAATGTCATATACATTTAAAGTGTTCATTTTTTTCCCCAGAGAATAACAAACAAATTAAAAATGTAACTTGCATGTAATTACCTGTAGGGGCTTATGATGGCTGTTGGAATTGGCAATTTTCGACTTAGGGGCTTCCAAGGCTTATCCATTGATTCCATCATGCCCCCCTTGAAGCCATTATTATCATCATCATCATCATACATGTCATCTTGGGGCCAAAAAGCATTTCCAACTCCATAGGTACCTTTTGTCTCAAACAACCACCTGTTGTGGTCAAATTCTCCAGTTTGGTTCCTCTTCATCATAGACATATTTTTAGGATCCCTTTTTGACCCATCTGGGCCTGGCAATTGCAGTGTTCCATTTGAATAATCTTGTGGCTCATCCTCATCTACTTTGTACAACTCCTTGCAACCTGGGCACATACCAGTTTCTTTTTGTGCATCCAAGTAGCAATCTCTACATATTTTGAACCTACACAACACGTTTTAATTGAATGTTATCTACTCATTTTATTCCTAGTTAACAATCTATATATCCGGCACATTAGCCTTTCTGGCATTGCAAGTGGAGGAAAATGAAAAGGCCAAAAAAAAAAAAAAAAATGGCGTTCACCTTTGTATTATTAAGAAAATTGTGTTTTTAAAATCGGGACAAAAATGCAATTTCAAATCCCAATTCAAGGGGTGCTATTTTTGAAAATTGCCAGATTTTTGCATTTTCATATGATAGATTTTCACAACTACACTTTACATAGATTTTACCAAATGCTCAATTGCGTTTTTTAAAATCATCATGTTTTCAAAAACTCAAGCTTTCAAACAATTGACCCAAAGGGGCACTAAATATGCATAAATATATAAATACAAAGAAGAGCACATACCTACACTCACAAGGCGTAATATCATGTCCCCTTTCATCCTTCATGACCTTACCATCACAAGCAGGCATGGCACATGCTGAGCCCTTGGCTCCAGCCATCTGAGGATGAGTCACCTCCGACTCTATAACCTTGTCCATGAGATGTGCTCGCGTCACGCTATTGAATCCCCCCGTGAAAAGGGAATTCGATACGTATTGTTCTTCGGCCTTGGCTGCCACGGACGTATCCATTGGCTGATTGTCCGGCGTGGGAGGAATGTGCACGGTGTAGTTCATGTAATCGGCGGATAACTCTCCTGACATATCAAGGTCATCTCTTGAAAGACTAACATACCTTCCACTTGAAGTTCTTCTTGCAAATTTGACGGTTTGTGAACTACGTTGAGACCCATCAGAACCTGCAGGGGTACGTAAATTTTTCTTTGATGGTTGGGTAGATAGGGACGCCATTGTAATATCTGAATTGCTATTATATCATGCCAATGTTCTATCACGTTTGCATGAAAAAAGTTACAAAATAACCTTTATTATTGTATTCTAGCTGATATAATTGATAATATTTTTCAGGAAATGCATGCACAAGGCTTTTTAAAACTCTTCTAGATCGACAATAGAGTGCCGCTTGGGAAGATGTTGAACTAGCACGTGAGGAAAAGAAATTTATTGGGTTACATTAATTTCTAATAAAATTTTTCTGCATGCATTCCAATGATTGGAAAAATTGGTAAGGGAAGGCAGTAATTTGTGTAAAAAGAATTGCGATTGAATCAGGCGTGGTGGAAAATTAAGCTGTGTATTTCATCAAGTTTCTTCACCACCAACGTTGGAGAACAAAAGTTAGGAATTTTGATTGGAGAGAGAGAGAGAGAGAGATGTGGGAGTTTCCAAAGAAGATGAATTAATGGTGAGAGACCAAGTCTTAAAATGACCATTTTTAGAGTGTCACACTACGGGTTTTAAGGTCCAGTGCGTGTTTGTTTGTGGAGGGGATTGGAATAATTACCTTTCACAATATTTTTATAACAATTTTACAACAAATTCTAAGTAACAAGTCGTTATTGGTGGATGAAAAGTGATATCAATGGTGGACCTAGATTATAACCAATAACAATTTACCACTTAGAATTTGTTGTGAAATTGTTGTGAATCTAACATTACTCGTACATACCTCCCACGGCCTGTTGGCCATATTGTTTTTCTTGTTTCTGACTTTTTTCCTTTTCTTTCTTCCTTTCCTCTTCTTCTTTCTCCCCACCCTCACCCTAAATTGGTAAGTTATATACCCACTTTGTTGTTTTAATTCATTACCATATATTATTTTATATATAAAAAAGGCAGTGATTAAGTATGCCTAAAAATGTAAGTCTACACTTCTCCAAAAGTGCTACTGCCAGTTTGCCAAGTTGGTATAACTCAGTAAACGCACGACATAGAGAAATTATCTCATTAGATGGTCTTATGAGGCCTCTCTCTCACTGTCTCACAACATGTGAGATAGCATTGTCATTGAGCCTTTATTAGACTTATTGAAAGGGTTTTTTTTGTAGACTCTATAGTTTTATTGCCTTTTGAAAGGATGCCTTTTAGTGGGATTGTGTGTGGGTGATGAAGCTAAATGGGACGAGGGAATCTTGGGCGAAAAAAAGATGTCTGTTTTTATTTCTTATATATGGTAAAAGCACATCTATAGGAAAATTCAAAACTTCCTTGAGCTTTTTTATTTTCCTTCTTTTTTGAGAATCAAATTTCCTTGAACTTGTAATACATACAATTGATGACAAAAAACACAGGAAATTTGTAAATCAAACAAATTTCACGTTAAAAGTGAGCTTAATTTTGCTCCTCTCAAAATTTCTCTTAAAGAGTTAGAGGTGGCAATTAAGATTAATTATACAATACAAATCCTTCTCTCGCTTTTTGCCTTTACCCCTTTGCATTATCCTATGAATATGATGAATGATGATGTTGATCTCAATTAGTTCAGCCCACAACCAGCAAGATTTTCCATAACAATAAGCAGGCATGTCCACGGGTTGGGTCGGATCGAGTTTGTGCTTAACCCGCATTTGACCCGACTAGATCGGGTGGACGAAATCTCAACCTGCCGCCGACTGAGAGGATGATTGGATCGGGCAGGTTGGAACTTCAACAGACGGTGGGCAGGTCGGTCAAGGTCGAAGATCTGGAAAACAGCGAGAATTCGACATGGAAACAAAGAAAAAACGGCTAAAATCTTTGAGGTATCGCCAAATACTGCCTAATCTAGGCCATTTTTGGCAAGATCGCGGCTAGATTCGACAAAATCTCGCCGAGATCTTGACGAAAATGGTTTGGATCTCATCGGATCTACCAAATATCGCTGGAAATTTTGTGGGTCAGTCGAATCGGGTTGATGGGATTTTGGAGAAGGAAAACTAACATCCGACCTGCCAAACTCAGGTTTTGGAGGAACAAACCCGTCGCCGACCGCCAGAGAAGTCGGTTTGGTCGGCGGCGAGTAGAGTTTGGTTAGTGGCGACGGGTGGGTCGAGTTGGCCGGGTCTCTAGACAGCTCTAACAATAAGTAATAATAGTATTACAAAATTACATTAGAAAAATAAAAGAAGGTTTTTAACTTTACATTTGCCATGACATGAGCAATAATGTGCTAAGATTACACACTTTGCCACAACTAAACTATGTGATAGATTATGAGTGGTGGAGGAAAAATGGTAGGTCCGTGTGATAGTGATAGACAACTATTTATAGTCTGCCACATAAGACAATTACGTTAAAGTATGTGATACTAACATTATGGATAACACGAGGAATTGAGATCAAGGACACTTATATAGATATGACAGCCATAAACTGTGATACCTTGGAGGTGCCTGTTCCATGTCAGAGTTGAATGAGTCTCACCACCATACGTATTTCATGGAACCTGTGAATCAATGTACCATTCCTGGATTGCTGGATGACTTGGCTTTGAGATGTTTAGCAAAGTTGTCCCATGGACACCATGGAGTTTTTGAATCTGTCTCAACAAAGCAGAGAGATTTAATCCCAAGCTCTGACTTTGCCAATTTTTAAAGCTAGAGAAGGAAGGATGGTGTGGAAATTGGCTATTTGTTCTTACTGAAGGCTCTAGCAACGAGTGGGTTGCCTATGATCCTGAATCTGATATATGCAAAAACCATGGTCTCATTTTGCATGCAGTGTTATGAGCCCTTGACAGACAAGTATGTTTAATTATATCTTCATTTTTTTATCTATGTCGTGCTCTTTAAAGTTCATTCCGGTAGCTGATTAATAATTGTCAATTGCTTCTTCGTTTCTTTTTAGCTATTGCTTGCAGGTGTATTCTCACCTCAATAGCAATTTGATGCATTCAATAACAAGAAACTTTCCCAAAAATTTATTGAATGGCGTGCACACTAGTTTTGTACAGATTTAAATTTCCTCTTTTTTTTCTTCTTCTTTTCTGATAATTTATTTTTAATTTTTTTTATGAAGTGGAACCTCACCTAGGTAGGATCTTATGTACTCACAATTGGAGAGTAAACCATAGATAAACAAGAATAATTATACATTTTTTAAAAGTATAAAAATGTCATACTTCCTCCTCTCACATATTAGTAGATCCTAATAATTAAATTTATGGTGAGACTTACTATTCATATAAAAGTAAAGAGTTTGTCATTATTGTACTCATAAAGTATTGTATATTCTTCCTGCAACTGAACCAAGAAAGTAAACCGAATCCAACATTGCATGTCATCAACTAGGTGAAAAGGCACGCTAGAATAAAATATTTTGTTCCACTCTTTACTACAGAATTGAGAATGCTATGTATCTTCTTCTTCTTCTTCTTCTTCTTCTTCTTCTTCTTTTTTTTAACTTTGGATGTTTTATAATGAAAGAAAAAATAGAACTTGTGGCATGTTTTGAATAGTGGAGCATAAAATGGAACACTCAAAATGGAACAGATGATGTTCATTAGGCATACATTACACAAAACCATTATTTACTCCTCAATATTAGTCATTCATTCTATTTTGAGAAGTCCTAAAATATGGTATTTTTTGAAAAATTAATGGACATTTATGATTTCCTCAACTAATCCTCGTTGATACCCATTTTTCATTTTAATTTAATATAAAGAGGATAGTTTTAAAAGCTTATATATATATATTTTTTTAAAAGATGATATATAAAAAAAATTTCAGTTTGGAATAAAAAAAATTTCAGTTTTGAATTGAATGAAATTTCAGTTTGGAATAAAAAAATATTTTTGTCTAATCTTTGATTTTTTGACGAGATAAAAATAATTGGAGAGAGAGAGAGAGTTGGTTGTTCTTTTTGATTTTTTTTTTCAATTTTTTAGCTGAGGTGGCATTTTTTTTTACTAAAATTTTTTACTATTATTTTAAACACCACATAAGCATTATCTGTGCCAACAATGCAAACTGTTTGCTAACGTAGGCATTTTCTGTTAGTGAATTAACGGTAGGGATCAAATGGATTCTAAATTGAAAATAATAGGAACAAAATTGACTGCTACCAAAATATAGGAACCAAATTGACTGTGACCCCAAAATGTAGGGACCGAAATAATGTTTTCGCCTTTAATTTAATATAAAGAGGATAGTTTTAAAAGCCTATATATTTTTTTTAAAAGTTTTTTATAAGTGCAATAGAATTTGAACTTATAACGGTCACTCTATGATGAATAAAATTTTAAGATTTCATAGAGTTTATGTGTGTGTGTAAAATAAATTTGAAGACTAAAGTTTAATTTGGCACTTAAAGTTTGGGGTTGTTTTCATTTTTGACGTTTCTTGTTTGATTATTTTTTTTATTTGGCTCCTTAAGTTCATTTTGACAATTTATTTTAGCCCCTAATGAAAATTAAAATTCTGAAAAGTAAAGGGCCCAAAAAAAAAAAAAAAAAACAAACATGAAGAGCCAAAATGAAAATTTTAAAATATAAAGGACCAATATGAAAATGAATCAAACATGAAGAGTTAAAATGAAAATTCGAAAGGTGAATGGCCAAAATGAAAGCAACAAAAAATTTAAAGGCCAAAAGTGTACTTTAGTCGAATTTGAAATTATAGGGTCTACTTCATGATTATTACTCTATATCACTAGGTCAAGGCATCAATTGGATTTTTTAGTGCGGGTGGTATTCAAATCCAAATCCTTTATTCGATGACAGAAAATTACTGTTTAAAAATTAGACCAAACCGGTCAATCAAACCGGTTCAATTGGGAACTAGACACAGAACCAATATGATCAAAACTGAAAATTGGTATCTTTTTTGGTTTTTTGATCGTTCTAATTTTTAAAACCATGCAAAAAAAACTTTACTAGTTGAGCTAAATTGATTAACCTTTAAAATTTTGAATCTTATGGAGATGACCAACAAGGATGGAGGAGTAGTATTTGACATCTTATTACAAAACCATTATTTTGTATTTGTTGCTTTGCTCTTTGATCAATAGTTCATGACAATTTCTATAAAAAAAAAAAAAAAAAGTTCATGACAATATTTTTGCACTTGATATCTTCGTAAACTTTTCCACAGATGTGGTACACACTACACGGTAAAAGGATCCACAAGACAGTCGGTGGTCTGTTCTTTTGTAAAGTGCGGAAAAATTCTGCTTTATATTATGTCACTTACCTATATTTGTTTGCTTTAGTTGCTTCGGTTGAAAGATACAATAAATTTTCCACACAGCCTTTATATAGACCATAAAATATAAATACTATACTGTGGGATTTAGTGCAATTTATTGCAATCCCAAATCACTTAGGAATGAGCAGCCTGAATGCAGTTGAACATTTAAAACTTCATTTGATTTTGGTGAAAAAGAGAGAGAAAATAGGAGAGAAAACTAAAATGGAGATGTTTGGTACTTTGGTTTGAGTGATTTTAGCTGAGGAGAAAATGGGGGTGAGGGAGTTTTCTCCCCGGCCTCGCCACTTTTTTATACCCCCAAAATAGGGAGAAAATGTAGGGGAAATGGGGGAACTTATGTTAATTACTATTTTACCCTCACTTTTTATAGGTTGATTTTTTATTTATTTAATCTTTGAGTTACACGTTTGGCATCAATTTTTTATTCCCTAGCTTTAGTTTTTTTTTCTAATAAAATATAGGGTCCGATTAACAAGTACTCTCAGAATTGTTAAATGACCATTTTAGAAATAAACAATCGCTCTTATTTTGGATTTTCAAATTAAGATTCTTTCACGTTTAGATCAACAGATGATGTAGAACTTCTACATCATCTGTTGATCTAAACGTGGATGACAGTGAGAGCCATTCTTTTCGCTCATGAACTTGGTCTCCCATCAATTATTCTTAATGGAGACTCTGATCTGATGTGGAAATCAATGCTTTTAAAAGTGAAAATGAGTCTCTTGCCTTCTCTGATCATTTTCTTGCCTCAGTCCAATCCACTATAAATGCCTTCTATAATATCTCTTTCTTATTACCGATCATGACTAATTTTTTAAATAAAATTTTGATGTTTTCTTCAATAAAAAAAAAATCCTTCTGATTTTCAATATATGTGGCGCGATTGATGGTTCAGAAATACATGTACACAGCTACTATCTTTATCAAACTGCAAATAATAACAATAATAATGAATAATACTAATAATTTTTTGTAAAAAAAGAAAGAAAAAGGCAACTGTGTCTGTTAGGTCTTTTGTCGTTTTGCGAGCTAAAGTTGCCCGCGTTTTGGCCGTTCCGTACTAATGAAGAATTTAATTCTTACTTTTTTTTTTATTTGAGGGATAATTCTTACTTCTTTTTTTTTTTTTTTTTGAGAATACTAAATATTTTTAACACGCACACGAAAAATTCTTACTTCTTATTTTGATTTATTTGCAAATATTAGTAAATTACAATCTCTCTCTAATATATATATATATATATATATGTATGGAGTCACATAAATTAATAACTTAACCTCATTTACGGCACAAAACGCGCTAGAAGGCTAGAAGCTGATAGCATACAAACTGGACCCAACTGAGAAATGAGAATCATTCCATTGCAAAATAAAGGTACTACTTGCAAAAGCAAAACAATTTTTTTTTTTAATTCTATTTTTTTTTTAGGGTGGTTTTGAAGAGTAATTTTAGTAATTCTAATAACACTTAAAAAATCACAATTTTTATCACAATTATTATACATCATTAATTATAATTATTTTCTATCAATTTTATATGAACCCACAGTTTTTCCGTCACTGTTTTACGGCACAAAACGCGCTAAAAGGCTAGTAGCTGATAACATACAAACTGGACCCACATGAGAAATGAGGACAATACAGCTACTATTTGCAAAAGCAAAACAACTTTTTTTTTCTTTTTTTTTTTAATAAGTGGAGTAATTTTAGTAGCACATAAAAAGTCACAATTTTGTCACAAATATCCTATGTGATAGATTGTAATTAGTTTCTTATCGCTTTTATATGAACTCAAAATTTTTTCTCTACTACTCACAATTTACTATGTAAACAGTTATTAAAAATTTGTACATTTTTATATGATACTAGATTTTTTTTTATTAGGAATTTATCCCATTTACACAAGGATTCATCAATCACCATATGCCACTCTTCTTTAAAACGCTCCCAATTGTCACACTCACACATTGGCTGTCCACTAACTGGCCTAATTGTTAAAACAGCTCATAATTCATGGCATCATTTAATTTTCTCTCACTCTCTTTTTCTTCTTTTTGGGAAGAGACAAATGCAACAATTTACTGAACAAATGAGTCAAAAGGTGAGATTAATGTTATTAGTGGGTGTCCATAAAGTCATTGACATTCTTAAATATCAAGCAAGCTAAAGCAAAGCTAGTTCATACTACTTCATATTTTAAAGTCAAGTGGCAGTCTTTGTAAATAAACCTCAAAGCCAATGTCATTTCCTTACCCCAACTGTCATTTATTAACTTTATATATATAAGAGCCTCTCCCAAACATGTCCTTCAATTTCCTTTCCATTCTCTCAAAAAACTGAAACAGAAGGGAAAGGCAACTCACCTTCCAAAATGGGAACCTCAAAGCTGTGCAGTTTTTTTCTCGCGATCCTAGCCGTCCATCTCGCGCTCAGCATCAGCTCAACCAAGGCCGTCGATTTAAGTGGCGGTGGGGACCACTTCCAGCTGGGCTTCGCGCCGATTAAATCGGAGTGCCGCGGCTCGATCGCCGAGTGTTTGCTAGCTGGCGGGGATGACGAGGAATTGGGGTTGGAGTTCGCTATGGACTCGGAAACCAACCGGCGCATCTTAGCCTCGAGGCAGTACATAAGCTACGGTGCGCTGAGGAGGAACACTGTGCCCTGCTCTCGACGTGGCGCGTCGTACTACAATTGCCGAGCTGGCGCTCAAGCAAATCCCTATAGTCGCGGGTGCAGTGCAATTACTCGTTGTAGACGCTGAATTTTCATATTATTTTATTTTTCTAATTAAAATATTTTTATTCTTTTTTTGTGTAATTTTTAGTTTCTAAATATATGTAGGTAACCTCAAATTACAAATTTCTGCGTGTTATTTTATTATTACTATACTTATTTGGAATAAGGTTGAGATTGTTGCTTTATTATACACGATTTGTTTCTTGTTTTTGGGTGAATTTTGTTATTGATTATCATGTGGGATTGTGGAGAATATGATTTTTTTTTTTTTAAATTTTGTTATTTTTGATTTTTATTTAGAACAAAATAGTGATGGGTGTGATAAGGAACTAGAGGTCGATATGCGTTGTCTTTGAATGGTTGGTCTAGTTAGGAAGTCATTTTCTGTGGTTTTCTAGATGGGTCTAAAGGCTCAGGCTCTCTGCTCAATTTTTATTTTTCCTTTTCTTCTTTTTCTGGTGGTGCAAAATATAAATAAGCGGTTAATATTTTAAATTAAAGGAAATTTTTTTTTTTTTTTGGTTAGAAGAGCTAATATATTAGACTAATCAAAAATAGAAATAAGTATATTACAAACGTTTGCTGGCTTATCTAGGACGAGCAAGTTCTCCACCACATCTGGGTGATCAAAAGTTACAAAAGCAGAGTTCAGGAATTTTGATTATTTAGGAAAAATAGTTGTGAAAAATGTTCTAGGTGTCAATCATGACTTCAATTTGCCTTTTCTTTAAAATTCGTTTGCTTCATGCCATGGATAGCAATAATCTTTAAATCGACCAATATGACACAATTGTTCTCTGTAAGTGTTCAAATTCAGAATCTATATCATACCAAAACTTTAACCAATTGGATCATGACCTTGGATGATGTTAATGTCTCCTTAATTTGTGGCCATTAGATTTTGTGGAATCTGAAAAAAATCTTAACAAGCTCCTATTGTCCCTTCTTTTCTTCTTCCTTTTTATATTCTTCTTTCTTTTTGGCTTTTCTTTAAGAAAATGTGTACATGTAATTAAGGAGTGAACAAGAAAAGTTGGGAGTCCTTGTATGGCTTTATACCTACATTTCAAGCCAGTTTTACACTTTCACTTTCTAACTAATTTTGGTTTTCCTTATTCTATCTTTTGCAAGGATTTCAAATGTTCTCTCTTTACTATTTTTTTTTCATTAAAAAGTTGCACATTTTAATGAGTATGACATTAACTTTTACGTTTCTTCTACCAATATAGGAGGTGTTATTTGAAATTCAACTCAATAGCTTAAGGATTACAATATGTAGGTTTTACTTTTTTTTTTTTTTTTGAGAAGGATATGTAGGTTTTACTTAACCGAAAACAAAACCTTTCTTCAAAATCACGGACCAAAATTTGTGAAATATTTTCTTGAAAGACCTTGATTAGAATTTGACCCATAAAAATTAAAGAAACATTGGGCCCAAATGCATCAAATCAATCATGGTTTGTGGGAATCTGATTCTATTCTATAGTTCCCAATTAGAGCAAGGCTCACATGCATCCCCTTTAGCAAATCAACATCAATGATTGATTGTGACACAATTTAAAACACGCCTCATATGTCGTTGTCTTAACAGCTTAGATTAACTATAAAATCTACATTAATACCCACATAGTGGAGGTCCACACGTACATTGCTTTCATTTAAAAAATAATAATAATACTTTTCCTAATTTTCTTAAGTAAGTGCCATATTGAAGTACTACAATCCAATATATTTTACTATTTCATAATATTCCTTTCTAGGAGCTTCCAATCAGTGGTGCCAGGTTGTCAATGGCACAGATCATAGATTTTTTTTTTTTTGGAAGGGGGGGGTAATTCTAGATCATAGATCTACCTACTTTATACAATCACATTGAAATTGTAATGAAAAAAAAAAAAAAAAAAACTAAAAATGTATAAAAATGTTTTAAAATTTCCAAATTTTGTACCATCTACATATAGACCAGACATATCACATATCAACATTCGGTGGTGGTTGGGGGTTGGTGAATTTCACCATCAAATTTAAGAAAAAGTAAAAATCAAAAGAAAATAGCTATTGAAATTGGAAAAAACTTAGATAGTCCTGGAGCAGTGCTCCAGGACTATGTAATGTTAGAAATAAATGAGAGATAATACCTGAATTTTTTTTAGAAATTACACAATTTGAATTTACCAAAAGAGGTGGCAGAGATAAAGCATGGATCAAGTCACTGTCTTGAGACAAATCGTGCCATGTACGGTATATTCGATGTAGTTAGACAAATAGTTTCTGCAAGTTGTTCCCAGGATACAACAGCCCAGTCACCTTTACTGATTATCTTTGCGAGCCTACACTGCTCGTAAGATATAAACTCTCTATTGTACTTTCTTTTTCCCATAAAACTTAGTAAAGGTAAAATATTTTTGTGAATAGTAAGAAGCAATAGATGGTAAGTGTTTAGAATAATAAAAATTGTTTTTTGAAAGTTTATAGCTTTGTAATTCAAAAATAATGTGCATTTGAAACTTTTATTTCTTTCCATATATATAGAGCCGGACATGTAACTTGTCTTTGGCCAAAGAATCAAAAGGGTTTGATATCAATTAAATGGCATAAAGTTATTGAAATTAATATATATTATCAATAGCTTTCTTTTATATATATATATATATATATATATATATGTAATATAATATAACCGGATATCAAAAGTTGTCTTAGCCAAACTTTGTACGTTGAGAACAAAAAGAAAGGATCATAATGCCATGCATTTAATGGCCATTATTACAATACCTTTTCAAAAGTTTCTGAATATATGTTACAAAAAATTGCTAGCTGTTTGACAACTTTCCATTAAACCAAATAGTAAATATTTGTGTATATATGATAACTTATTATAACATAAAATAATTTAGCAATAGCTTTACATTTAAGTGCTGAAAAATCTTTCATATGTGACGTTATTATGTCATATTCAAATAAGAACGTTTGAATATAAAATGTTTAGAATGGAAAGTATATATTTGTAATAAAACCAAATATGCTGGCAATTATGGTATTAATATCACATTAATGTTCAGAAAATTTCCTGATTAAAACTATTGACAAAAGCTATTCAAATTTTGAATTATATTTGAATTTCAAAATTTAGCATCAACGTATCTGACATTAAGGGATAATTAATACACATAAATGAGTATTAAAATAAATATAATATATATATATTTTATAAAAATATCCAACATGTAAGAATTGCCCATTGAAATTTGAAACATTCATACACTCTGAAATTAGTTGATTTCATATTCCTCTTTCAAATCAGAAAATAAAAAACAAACTAAATCTTATTATGCTGAAGGGATGGAAAGAGAAGGTGAAACTATTCCAGATTTGTATTTCCACCCCATTTTATGGAAAAAAAAATCCTTATTTAGGATGGAAATAAAAACCTGTTGTTTTACAATTAAAAAATATGTATATGTAATTTTTCTTAGAAATGTCAAATGTGGAAAACAAATAAAAATAGATCTAAAATTTCACTATGCAATCTATTCTCTATCCACATTGGTGGAAGGCACAATTGTTAGCTTATTAATGAAGTTTTCAACAAACCAACCACCCCAACCTCACCCTGAAAAAGGGCTACTCAATGTTAATAATATCCTTAATGAAGATGTTGAGCAAAAGTTACACATGATCTGACTATACTTAAGCAATACCCTATAGAAACAAAATGGACCATAATTTTTTTCATTGATAAGTTATATGCACAGCTTATGAGTTTTGAACTGACGACTTTACCCTCCATCTTATTATTAAGGAATGAGGGGCAGCATTTGAGCAAGAGTTTATTGGCCAAAACAGACAGAATCCAAATGGCAAATTAAGAACAAATGGAATGATTTCATTTCACTAAGACGTCGGATTAACAAGTGATGTAAAATCATATCAAATGATACAATTTCAATTAAATGTCAGATTAGTAAGTGATTCAATATGCAAAATAAGAAAAGGATGTTCTTTGTAATGATGGAGTCGGACATTATCTTGAACCTGGATTGCCAAAAATGCCAAAAATAAAACCACCATACTAAGATCCACTCATTTTTAATTAACAACTTAATTTCACATTGCTGTGCAGGAACTCACAAAGCTGTCATATTAAATAACAGTGCTCTGTTTTGGATCATCTGAATCATGCCCCATCCTGCAGAAAATGTCGGCCAAAGTACCAAAATGATTATTGAATGAACTCATCTTTAGCCCATAAAGGTGAAGTTAATGACTGATTAAGTGTCCGTCCACGTCAAGAGTTGTGTAGCTCAATGGCATTGCATGGTTTTCTTTATAAGGATAACCATGGTTCAATTCCTCCATGCCTACCTCTCGATTTTTTGTACCAAATGAATTATCCAAAAAAAAAAAAAATTCCTTATACCATATGTAAACTACTTAAATTGACATTGCACCTAGATATGAATATGTTTTTAGCAAAGACATGTATGCATGTCTCCATCCTCAACCATCTAGATATCAGCTAACTATAAAAATAAAAATAAAACTCTCTTTTTCCAAAAACAATTAATGTTATCCTAATATATCAAGTAGTTAACATTTCTTCACTGGATCGTTGGTATTTAGCAATTAGTTTGTTTCTAAAAAAAATAAAATAAAATTTCCATAAATTTCCAACTTGATCATAATCAATAATTATACCCTTACAAAGTAATCACTACATTTACCTAGTTTACCAAAAATACCCTCATGCAGCTAAGACCCAGGCCCCAGCCATCCAAAAAGGGTCAAAATTAAAATATCAGAACACCCAGGCCCCATTCCAAAGTCTCTCAAGCAGAAGACACAGAAAATGGTAATTTTCTTCTTAGTCGTGTAGTATTCACCAGAGTAACACAATATAGTCGTGTAATTTTTTTTTTAATTATCATGCATTTTATTAGTTATCTTAATCAAAGTTTGTCTTAGATTCATTTTTAGAGTTTCAATTTTTATCTTTTCTTTTGTTATTCCTTATTGCGTTGGTCGAAAAATGCTTTGTTAGAGATCGTCTGTTCAATAATCGTAAATCTATTTTTAATTAGAAATTTATATTATTTTCATAGCCATTGAATAATTGGTTTTTATTTAACGCGTTGTTGTTTTATTTGGTTGTGTTCTGTTTGGTTGCTGAGAAAACTTGAGAAAGTGAAAGAAAATGAAATTTTTAAATGTTTTCATTTTCCATTATTTGCAATTGTAGAAAAACAAGGAAAATGCTACAAAAAGCTTTCAAATTGATGTGATAAATCAACAATAATGTAATAAATAAATTTATAATTATTTTTGTACTTTTGTATATAAAAGTTGACAATAACATTATAAAGTTTATGCGGTAAAATTTGTAGTAGTTGCAGTGTCCTAATACTCGAATATCAAGTAAATTAAGGTTAATATTTTCTGTGTTTAGAACTTAGAAGGCCAAAACAACAGAAAACTTGTGGTTTAGAATTTAATTGTCATTCCGTGTGAGTTAGTTTGTCTTTCTTTTATTTCCTTCTTTCTTTCCACAAGATAAGTGTGGAAAAAAAAAGCAATATACTTTTGCAAAATAAAAGAAAGAGAGTGTGCGATAGAGATGTGGGTACTCAGTTTTGGTTGAATGATTTGGGTGTAATTTTATGACTTTTGCAAAATAGGCCTATGAAGCAAGAAAATGGGAAGAAGACGTGGGAAAAAGAGGAAGAAGAAGATATGTGTGTGGCTGTGGGAATGGGTGGGCCGTGGGCCCGTGGGGCTCTCATCAAAGAAATTAAAAACTTTTTTTTTTTTTTTGAGAAGGAAGAAATTAAAAACTTAAAAATACTGTTATTGTCAGAAAAAGTAATAACTTTACCAACTTTTAAAAAAAAAAATACACATACACAACACAAATTTTTTTTTTTTTTTTTTTTTTTTTTTTTTGCATTTGAAAATATGTTATTAGAAATATAGTATCAAACACATTTTTTGCATTATAAGTACTATAAACACGTATTTTCAAAACACTTTTTAAATCACAGTTTTCACATAATTTTGAACAATAATACTTGAACATTGCTACAAAACAGGCCCTTAGTTTTCTCTCATTTGTGTTTGGTTGGCAATATGGAAAAATGGAGAGATAGAAAACTTATACGTTTGGTTGAGAAGAAAAATGATAGGATAGAAAATGAAGTTAGAATAAATTTACAATTATGTCCCTATTAAATTAAACAAAAAAGTAACATATTTTTTATTTAAAAAATTTGTGTATGGGGCATGGACACTTCAATTTTTTGATTATTTTTTAAATAGCACAAGTCAAAGGAAGATAGCACCCAAAAAAAAAAACACTATTGAGAAGTACAAGAAAAGCCAAAAAATTAAAAAAAAAAAAAAAAAAACTAGACGAAACCCATTTGCAAGTGCACATGGGCATTTTCGTCAGCTCAATATATTGAGCTTTTTTCCTCCAGTTTTCTCTCCATTTTAGTGTGAGAAAACATTTTGGTGAGCCTAGAGAGAAAACACCCAGCCCCACCACCTTTTTTTTCCTCTCCCCTCCCAACCAAACACCCACTAAAAATACTCTCTCCACTTTTCTCTTTTTTATTTTCCATCCTCCCTAAAATCCCTTCAAACAAACATACCCTAAATTTAAGGTGTTATACTGGTGTTTGACATGGGACACTTTTGCATGCGTGCCCTAGTCATGTAATTTTTATTTTTATTTTTTGAAAAATTGTGGGACACGGCCAAGATGCGGGAGAAACGCTTATCTTTTATTTATTTTTAGTTTCAATCTTGAACACTTAATTAATTATATTTTATCTACTATTTTTTATATCATTCTAGGTTTGTATTCTAATTTCTAAACATTATTTATTAGTCATGAATTCACTTTATTATCCATTACTACTCTTAGATTGATATATGTTTAACCTTATATGAAAAAATAAATGCTTAGCAATATTTAATAATTAATTAACATATGTATCTCCGTCGTGTTTTGTCTTAATTTTAAAAAATTATCATGTCGTTGTGTCATACTTGCGTCCGTGCTTTCGCCCATGTTAATTGCATTGGTAGAGTAATGTGAAGTTGGCAACAACTTCTTTTTTCTTTTTCTTTTTTGAGTGAAAAAAAAAAAAAAAAAAAGTTGTTGGAACGCTAGACAAAAGAGATTCATCTTCATTAATTTAGAAATTAATAACAGTACAAGTATAAGAGGGACTGATAATATTTAGCAACAGCTCCACGACCAACTGTTCAAGTAATTATGTTTACACTCTATATATATCTATATCACTTTGGTAATAACAGATAGGTGAAGTGTGTAAACACTGAAAAACTTGTACAGTCTGTGAAAAGGTTGGTTTTTCTGTGTTGGCACATATATAGCAAAATAAATGCATAAGGGAGAATCTCCTATTTTTATTGTTTTAGTTAGGAGACTAGTTTGGCTTAGATAGAAGTATGGAAGGTGAAGATGGAATGGAACTGTGTAAAGTGAAGATGGAAAGGATAGAGTTAGGCAGAAGAGCAAGAGTCACAGTTACATTTAATGGGTGAAAAAGCACAAAATCCAGGAGGCTTTTGGGGAATGTCGCATCTGACGCTATAGCAGCATTGCTGAGTGGTGCAACCTTCCCTGGTAGAAGGATCTGGGCAGCAAGTGCATTTTAAACAACTCTGTCCAGCACCTGCATCAGTAAAGCCTGGAAATCCAATTTCAAAAATTGGGCCTATGGGCACTAATGTTTTGGTTGATGTCTCAACTGGCATCAGCTCAGCATTGGATCCTGCAATGCATGCACGTAAATTGACTATAAAGAGAGAGAGAGAGAGAGATTGAATTGGAGCCTTGCTCAGAAATCACAACTAAAACTTACCTGGAGTACTGATGATGATGATGAACTGAACAAAGATGAATAGTGAGAGTATTAACTTGTTATTAATTGTGAAATTTGCCATGGCTTACGGATGAGCACACACACGCATGCATACACAGAGAGGAGATGTCTTGAGAGATATGATAAAAGAGTGCTTATATAGAATTGTGTGCAGTGGAGAAGAGGTTTGTTGGGGAAATGGGACAATGAATGGAAATATTAATTAACTTTCCATCTATCCAAAAGAGAAATAATAATTAACTTGCCACTTAAGCATAGATTTTAATGCCTTAAAAAAATCAAAAGTTTTTAATGAATTCATTCATTTACGCTTCTATTTAAGTAAAAGTTTTAATAAATTATTTAATTATTATTATTTATTCATATTCAACAATAAAAATTTTTGGAAAATGCTAGAAATACAAATTTTTTTTCTAAAAAATTTACAAACAGTTGATGTTGTGAGTGGTTATTGATAAATGAAAAAGTAATGTCAGTGATGAGACTATATGAAAACCAGTAAGATATTGGTCACAACAACAGTTCATAAAAATGTTGTAAAATAGTTTGTGAACGTACATTACTCAATAATTTTATTTCCTTAGTACATAATTTTTACTTTTTTTTTTTTATACAATATAAGAAATTCAATTATAGCTTAATTTAAGTGTATATGTGTGTGAAACTCCCTCCTAAAAACTTGAACCCCGACCCTTACTCTCCACACCCCACAAGCATTTATACTTGTGAAGTGACTATTGCGCAGGGGTCATGCCATCATGGAAGACTTGGTATCATATGCAATTACACCATGCAATTAACCCCCTTCCTCTCACAACAATTTTTTTACTAATCTACCTCTACTTTTACTTCTTTTTTTCTTTTTTTTTTCAATAGTTGAGATTTAAAGTTGCAAAATGCAACTTTAAATCTCAGTCATTCATAACAATTGCATTAGGTACAATACCCTAGATATTACATCTTATCTCAATTATGGAATAAGGTGTGTGTAATAAATATCACATTTGACTAAAATAAATCTAGATTAAGGATACGCCACATCATTAAAAAAATAGTAATTAATGCTAACTATCACTTTGATGGAGCATTCCCTCTAACCTAAACCTTAACTTGAAAAAAACAAAGTTGAATACTTGAAAGTTGAAATAAAACAAGAATAATGTTAAAGATACAAACTATTTTACAAAATATTTTACAAACTGTTGATATGGTGAGTATTATTGGTAAATAAAAAAGTGATATAAATGGTGGGTCTAGATGAAAACCAATAAAAGGTTGACACATCAACATTTTGTAAAAATTGTGTAAAATAGTTTATGGCTGTAACATTACTCATAAAACAAACAACAGGGAAGCGGGAATACGAAAAGACTGAGTTTGGTAGTTTGATTCACAGTTGCTGGGTCTGATCCAGAATTTCTTGTTTGAATCTATTGTTTAGAGAACGGTCTTCCCCTTCTTCCCTTAATAGGTAAACATGAACACTTTTTCTCTCATTTTCATCATGTTATTTTTTTCTCATTAATTTGTTTGTTCTCATTCATTTGGCTAATTAACAATTTGGTTGAGCTCTCTTTGCTTATTGTCCTTTTCTTTTTCTAGGTTTTGTTCCATTTTTCGTTTGTATCTTTGAGCTGTTTGGTTGCCACAAAAGAGAGGAACATATAGGAAATATGGTGACTATGAAATACTTCTCTTTCGAGATTTTTTATTTTTATTTTTTATTTTTATTGAACTAAAAGGTAGAATCTTTATTGCTTGAAGTATAGAGTTACAAGCAACATTGAAATAAGCTTTGCTACACTTGATTAATATATTGTGGTCCTCATTATTCTAGCACTATTGCATCGGGCTAATATGCCTAGTATATCTCTAATGTTAATGAGAGATTTAAGGAGATAAATTTTCCTTTGATGAGGTTGTTGAGAATCTTGAGATGAGCTGTATTTCCTTAGCAGAGATGGTCTCTGAGTTGTCTTTTAGATTACTAGTGGACTTTGTGAGGGAAGAAGATTCTTCAATTAATCTTCAATACCAGAAATATTTTTGTTACCCGATATATCAGTATTCCTATTGATGTGAGAATTTTCCTTATCAGCGCTCTTGCTGATATAGGAATTTCCAATATCAAATCTTTCCTTAGCAGCCCTTCAAAGCTAATGGTTTAGGACGTAACTAGAAGCTTGTTCCCTAAAATTGAGAAACGAGGATAAGACAAACCCTTTGTAATCATATCCTTATTAGTGACCTTTTCCTGAATGAAGTGATAGCCCACCTCGATGTGTTTTGGTCGAGCATGAAAGGATAAGGGCACTTGGAGATCCTTAAGAAGCATGTAGATCCGTAGTGTAACACTTTTGGTGGATGTTTAATGGGTAGAGAAGTAGGCGAGTGCACGAATTGGCACAGTTGATTAACACATAATGAAATATCAAGACAGGTAAGAGTGTAATACTGAAGAGCGCCAATGATTTGTTGAAACTCAGTGCCGTTAGGTAAGGGTATCACCATCAAACTGGGACAAAGCTTGAGGCAAAAGGAGTGGAAGATGGCACCTCTGAAATATACTTGGATTGGGATAGGTGAAGGCCATAGGAATCCCTTGCTGCATGAATTCCCAAAAAGTATGATAATTCACTTAAATCCTTTAAGGGAAATTCATTTTAGAGAAGTTTGATCAGTGAAAGCATACGATCGAGATGCATGAGTGCCAATGATCAAAATGTCATCAACATAAATTAGTAAATAAAGATGAAAGGTAAAGTGATGAAAGGTAAATAGAGATGCATCAACTAGCTAGTGACTCAAGGAACCCCAAATGGACAAGGGATTGTGATAAGCAAGTAAACCAAGCAGGAGGGGCTTGTTTAAGGCTATATAGGGCCTTGTGCAACTTACATACATGATGAGGAAAGTTGGAATCAATAAACCCGCAAAGTCGTTCCACGTATACCTCTTTAATAAGAGAACCATATAAGAAGGCATTGGAAACATCCAATTGTCAAATGGACCAATTGAAGTATCAAAAACTTGTGATGAAAAGCTAATTCTCATTAATTAGAAAATCAAGATACAGAGTTTGTATATATATACACAGAGAAGAAGAAAACTAACAGAACAAACTAACTAACTCTAACACGTGCTATACAGGGTCAATAACTAACACTTACACGTGTGAACTAATAATAGGAATTAAAAACAGTAACTAATACAAACTACAAGTCGTTTTTGTGCTTTAAGCTACAATCACTGTCGTTTAGCTTCATCTCTGTTCTGCAGGTACCCTTGTGACTTCTATCTTCTTCTGTCAAGCCAATTTGCTCTTGCTTGAGCTTGTGACCTTCATTCTGATACTCGCCCTCAAGGGTAACTACTGAATGTATATTAATCATTCCCATTTTGCAAACAAGACTTGAAAACTAATTAAAATTCAATGCTTTAGTCAACAAATCTGCAAGCTGACAATGAGTTCTAACATGATTCAATTTAATGACCTTCTCTAACACTTTGTCTCTAACTACATGACAATCTATTTCAATATGCTTGGTCCTTTCATGAAACACTGGATTTGATCCAATGTGCAAGGCTGCCTCACTATCACAAAACAACAAGGCTTCCCTTTTATGATCAACACCAATGTCTTTAAGGAAATACAATATCCACACTATCTCACAGGTAGCCACTGCCATTGCTCTATACTCTATTTCTGCCGAGGACCTAGACACTGTAGATTGTTTCTTTTATTTCCATGAGACCAAGGAATCCCCAATGAAAATGCTATAGCCCGTGACAGACCTCTTGGTGTCAGGACAAGCAGCCCAATCAGAATCTGTGAAGCCCTTTACATGCAACTTTGTGCTAGCTGAAAATAAGATACCCTTGCCTAGTTCATTCTTCAAATATTGTAGAACTCTATTCACTGCATCCAAATGTGGCTTCCTTAGCTTGGCCATGTACTGACTCAACCTATGAATAGCAAATGTAATGTCTGGCCTAGTGATGGTCAAGTACAGCAGCCTCCTAATAAGCCTTTTGTAAGCACTTGGATCCTTAAGCTCTTCACCTTCATATTTACTTAATTTCACATTTTGCTCCATTGGTATCTTAACTGGTTTACACCCTAACAAACCAGCATCATTTAACACTTCTAAAGTGTATTTCCTTTGACAAAGTGATAAACCCTTATCTGATCTTGCAATCTCCAAACCAAGGAAATACCTCAAGTCAACTAAATCCTTCAATTTAAACTTTTGATCTAGCAACACCTTGAACTGATCCACCTCCCTCTTGTCATTACATGCTATCAAAACATCATCCACATAGATCAATAAAACCATAAAACAATGACCCTTTCATCTAGTAAAGAGGGAATAATATGCTTTGGACTGTTTAAAGCCCAATTGAACCAAAGTGGCAGAAAATTTGGCAAACCATTGCCTAGAAGCCTACTTAAGCCCGTAAAGGGACTTGTTCAACTTACAACCCATCTCCCCCTGGCTCTGAAACCCTGGTGGAAGAGACATATAAATCTCCTCAAATAAATCCCCATGTAGGAAAGCATTATTGACATCAAGTTGCCCAAGATACCAACCCTTCACAGCAGCCACAGCCAAGAGGCATTTAACAGAAACCATTTTGGCAACAGGTGAGAAAGTTTCATTATAATCAACCCCTTCCTTCTGTGTGAAACCTTTGGCAACCAATCTTGCCTTATACCTCTCAATGGAACCATCAGACTTGTACTTGACTTTATAAACTCACTTATAACCAATGGGCTTCTTATTGGCTGGTAAATGTGTCAAAGTCCAAGTGTGATTGGCCTCTAGAGCTGCTATTTCAGCAACCATAGCCTCTTGCCATTTAGGATCAAAAACAGCTTGGTAGTAATACAAGGGTTCAACAATAGAAGAGATGGAACAACAAAAGTGCTTATAAGAAGGAGAAAGAGAGTGATAAGAAAGATGAGAACATAAAGGATGGTAAGTACCTATATGGAGAGCATCAATAGTGGGAAATAAGGATACCTGATTACAATGATAGGCTTGGAGGTAGGAAGGTTGTTTATGAACCCTAGCAGACCTTCTAAGAGGTACATGATCAACCAAACGCTCAGGTGGTTCAACAAGAACCTCTTGTAAGAACTCATCATCAAGATTAGTGTGAACATCAAGAATAGAATCATCAACATGACCAGATGAAAGAGGAACAGTAGGTAAAGGGGATGAAGGAAGAATATGATCAACAGAATCAGAAGAAACAAAAGGAAAACAAGGTAAAGGGATGGACTGTGAAGGCAAAGAATAACAGGATTCAGAAACAGACTTATAAGGAAACACAGATTCATGGAATACAACATCCCTAGAGATGAAAACAGAATGAGAATGGAGATCAAACACTTTATAACCCTTCACATTAAAGGGGTAACCAAGAAAAACACATCTCCTTGCTCTGGGAGAAAACTTAGTCCTAGTAGGAGCAACAGTAGATGCATAGCATTCACAACCAAATACCCTCAAATGATCATAAGAAAGATGATGTTTAAAGAGAAGCTCATAAGGTGTTTTATTGTTGAGAAAAAAAGATGGTAATCTATTAATCAAATAGGTAGCTGTTAGAATACAATCACCCCAAAACTTAATGGGAATATTAGACTGAAAATGAAGAGCTCTAATTATGGACAACAAGTGTTAATGTTTTCTCTCCACAACAGAATTTTGTTGTGGAGTATAAACATAACTATGTTGATGCACAATGCCATTAGAACTATAGAAATCAGGCATGTTAAATTCCTTAGCATTATCAGTTCTAACAGACTTAATCTTGTAGCCAAATTGAGTAAAAACCATAGAATAAAAGGAAGAGATGAGAGGTCTAACTTCTTATTTGGATTTCATTAAGTAAACCCAAGTTGCACGGGTTTCATCATCAACCACAGTGAGGAAATACTTAAAACCATCCAAAGTAGATGTAGCATAAGGACCTCAAACATCTAAATGAATCAAATCAAAAGCATAGGAACTCAGTTTATTATTGAATGGAAAAGGCAAACGTTTCTGTTTGGCCAGAGGACAGACCTTACAAAGATCATTACAAGACTTTTGCAAAAAAGGAAAAATTTGACCTAAATCTTGAAGTTTGACATCTGATAGATGCCCTAGTCTTGCATGCCAGAGAGAAGAAATGGAGCTTGAAGACATGGCAGCAATGAAAGGATGGAAAACAGCACCCAATTTGTAGTGAACAAGAAAGTCTAAAAGAGCAGTGGCAAAAGGTTGATGAGAAGTGCCACACTATAGCAGGTACAGTCCATCAACTACATGTCCCACTCCAATCGTTCTCCAAGAGGTAAGGTCCTGTATGAAGCAAAAGGTAGACAAAAGTACAAGACAATTTGGTTGAAATTTAGTAAAAGAACTGACAGAGAAAAGGTTGAAAGTAAAGGAAGGAACACACAGGACATTGTGAAGAGTAAGAAAAGGTGACAAAATAACAGTTCCAATGTGTGTTACTGAAACTGTTTCTCCATTAGGCAGTTGAACCATGGACTGAGTGATAGCAGTAATAGTGGTCAAAAGTTGGACATAACACACTATATGGTCAGTGGCACCAATGTCAATGACCCAAGTATTGGAATAATATGCCCTTCTATTAACTACTTGGGCAGAAAAAACTGAGTGTCTAAAGTCCATACTTGCCATAGAAGAAGCATTTGATGATACCACATTAGCCATGGCATTGGTGAGTGTGTCTTTGCCTTGAACAAAAGAGTCAAATGGAGAGCTAGGAGTGCCAATGAGAGCAAGAAGCTGTTGATATTGCTCTGGAGTGAAAACAGGTGTCATAGGACCTGAAGCATTCAGAAAAGACAGATCTTGGGGCTGTGATTGAGGCTATGAGAGAGTCACTTGATGTGCCATTGGAGTTTTTCCCTTGAACTTGTAACCAGGGGGAAATCCATGCAACTTATAGCACTTATCAATAGTGTGACCAGACTTACCACAATAGGTGCAAATTGGTTTCTCTTTTCCCTTATTCCCATTGTTTCCAACATAATTGACCCCATAATTGACATTAAAATTCTATGATTTGGTAACCAAGGTAGTTGATTCAACCCTTGGATTGGAACAGTGAGTAATAGACCTTTGTGTTTCTTCTTGAATCGTCAAGGAATACACTTTATTGAGAGAGGGAAAAGGGTCCATAAGCAAGATTTGTATCCTTATTTGTGAAAAAGAATCATTTATCCCCATCAAAAACTTCATAACAGATTCTCTAGATTGCAAATCAGTAAGTCTCTTATTCACATTACATGTGCATTTGCCACAAGTACAAGAAGGAAAATGACTATTATTTTGCAATTGATCCCAAAGAACCTTCAATTGAGTGAAGAAATCAGTAATGGAAGTCTTACCTTGATGGAGGTCTGCAATTTCCTTTTGAAGATTGTAAATCTTAGGACCATTCTTTTGAGCAAGACGATCTCTCAAATCATTCTAAATTCCCAAAGCAGTATCCTCATAGATGATACTAGCTTGAAGCTTAGGAGAAACTGAGTTTGTCAACCAAGTTCCCACCATATTATCACACCTGATCCAAGCTTGAACAGATAAAGGTGTGGACACCAATGGAGATGACAAAGTGAGTGTGCCATTGATGAATCCTAGCTTGTTTTTGGTGAGCAGAGCTTTCCTCACTGCTCGTGCCCAAGCTGAGTAATTTTCACTCCCTGTCAAAGGTTAAGTCACAAGCATAGTGCTTGGACTTTCTCCATGGTGTAAAAACAAAGGATCATCCATTGGAGAATCCTGAGTAGATGGAGGAGCACTCTCTGTTGTGGGAATAGATGAAGAAGCAGTGGAAGCCATTGATGACAAGAAAAAAGCTTTGACAAGATGAAAAAAAAAAAAATTTTTGAGAGAAAATTCGAAGAGAAAACCAAACCCTAGATTGGAAATTGGAAAAATATCTAGAAACTGAGAGAGAATTCTAGAGAGTTAACTCTGATACCATATCAGAAACTTGTGATGAAAAGCTGATTCTCATTAATTAGAAAATCAAGATACAAAGTTTGTATATATATACACAAAGAAGAAGAAAACTAACAGAACAAACTAACTAACTCTAACACATGCTATACAGGGTCAATAACTAACACTTACACGTGTGAACTAATAACAGGAATTAAAAACAGTAACTAATACAAACTATAGGTTGTTTTTGTGCTTTAAGCTACAATCACTGTTGTTTAGCTTCATCTATGTTCTGCAGGTACCCTTGTGACTTCTATCTTCTTCTGTCAAGCCAATTTGCTCTTGCTTGAGCTTGTGACCTTTATTCTGATATGAAGTGCATGACAAGGGCCAAAATTACCCATATAGCGGTGGTTTTGATTATGGGGCTAAATGTCTCAATGTAGTCTATCCCATCCTCTTGATCAAAATCCTTAGCAACAAGTTTAGCCTTATATCAATCTATAGAGCCATCAGCTCGAGTTGAAAAACCCATTTGTTACGAATGATTTTCTTAATTAGGTGGACATGGACATAGGGCCCAAGTCTTATTGGCCAATAAAACACTAATTTCTTCATTCATTGCTACTCTCCATTTAGAAATTTTAAAAGCTTGGTTGAATGTGGTAGGTTTCAATGGAAGGGATTGTGCATGAAAGGCTTTTAGTGGATGGTTGGTGGAGTAATATAATTTATGATTAAGGAGCTGATTGGGACGTGAAATGCCAGTCATGGAGTAGTAGAAGGATGTACTTAGGTGGTTTTAGTTTAAGCTATTTAGGAAATAGTGAATTTAATCATTTAACTATAATTTTAACACTCCCTCTTATGTGTGGACCAAGATACCCTTTTAAATAAGAGATGCCCAACGCGTGAGATTTTTAAAATTTATCAATGGGAGGTAGAGTGGAGATAGGGATCAAACTCAAGATCTTCTGCTCTAATAAAGCTACAACCAACACTTTTGCTTGGGATCAGCCATATAATTTTATTGTGTGAGTACTCTAAAGCCATATTAAAAGTTTTTAATTTTATTTGGTTTGATGAAATCACATCACATATGAAATGTTTTACATATTTGGGAGGATTTTGACTTTGATGTGAGCTTTGTTTTTCCCATTCTTTTTTATTTTGAATTGTATTTTTGTTGAGTGTAATTAATTTTTGAAACGCATTTTTCGGTGTTTTGGATTGTAAGGGAGAACAATTGGATTTGAGAAAGTTTGTTTAAAACTGAAAGAATAATTTTCAAGTTCTATATACTTTTTAATGATACACAAAATGTTATAGATAACTTTTATTAAAAAATGAATATTTTCGCTAATTTACTTTTTGAATTCTTGAGAAAAAATGTAATGTTTTTATTTTGGTATGGCATAAATTAAATTATTATTATTATTATTATTATTATTATTATTATTATTATTATTATAAAATCTTTATATAAGACTTTCTTGCTCGAATAGTTGTTATAGTCTTAGAGCATTCTCATCACCGCCACAACCAGTAGCCACCAACCAACGACCACCGCATCCTCCACAACCCAAAACACAACTCAAAACAAACCAAATAAATTCCAACCAAATACCCACAACAAATCCACAACCACAACCACCACAAATCAGATTAAAAACAAAAACAAACAGGTAAGAAAGGTAGAGAGATCCGACAGTGGTGGCTTTCTTTGTCGGCGGTGGTGGCTTTAGATCGGCGGTAGTGGTTAAGATCGGCTTCGCGCCGTGGCTGAGATGCACATTAGACAAGCGGTGCTGCAACTTCAAGCCGTGGCTGAGATGGGTTCAGATCGAGGTGGCATGGCAGCTTCAGACCAAGGTGGCAATGGTGGTTTCAGACCGGCGACGATGGCGTCTTTAGATGGCGGCGATGGAGTCTTCAAACGAGAAGCGATGGCGGCAGCTTGATCCACAATCCACAACGCCGTCGTACCGTTGATTTAAGGGTGAGGGAATCTAATCTAAAGAAGAAAGAGAGAGAGAGAACATGGGTTGGAGAGAGACAAATCAGTGAGAAGAGAGAGAAAATGTTGAATAAAATATTAAGAGGAGAGAGAAAAGGTTGAATAAAAAATTAGTTGTTTGGTTTGGCATTTGTGTCCGTACCGTCTCATATTTGAGACGGTACTGTAGTGGTGTGCCAAAATTTTTGGCATTTGAAACACATGAGGCTTATATTTTGGTATTTGGTATGTCAAATGCCAAATATTTGGCATTTGACACACCTGATGAGAATGCTCTTATAGTGCATAAAGCTATGTCATAGGAAGATGTGAACAGCTTATACAAACTCCGAAGGCTTCATAGTAATTGCACA